>ML777176.1:767614-795236 GCA_009831015.1 Picea engelmannii | reverse complement strand
ATATGACTTTGATATCAAGCATATCAAAGGGAAAGAAAATAAGGTGGCTGATGCACTCAGCAGAAAAGTGCACGAATTACATGCTACAACCATTAGCATGTACATGACTGAGATTAAAGACAGAATTTTGGAAGCTGCAAATGTTGATTTGCAGTACAGAGGTTTAGTAGAAAAGCTACAACAGCGTGAGAGACCACAGGCCAAGGAAAGTTACACCTTGGGAACTGATGGCTTACTTTTGTTTAAAAACAGAGTGTATGTACCCAATGTTCGAGAATTGAAACTGGCAATTCTAAGGGAGATGCATAACATGGCTTATGCTGGACATCCTGGATATCAGAAGATTGTGGCAACAGTCAAAAGCCATTATTTTTGGTCGGGTCTGAAGAAGGAAATTGTTGAATACATCGCTAGATGTATGGAGTGCCAGAAGGTTAAGGCTGAGCATAGGCACCCAGCATGGTTGTTGCAGCCTTTACCCATTCCTGAATGGAAATGGGATGTGGTAACAATGGATTTTATCACAGGATTTCCCAGAACAAGCAAGCAACATGATTGAATCATGGTGGTGGTGGACAAGCTTACTAAAGCTGCCCATTTCATTCCACTGAAAACCACTCACAGGGTACCAGATGTTGCTGATATCTTCTTAAAAGAAGTGGCATGCTTGCATGGAATTCCTAAGACAATTGTGTCTGATAGGGACCCGAAATTCAACTTGAATTTATGGAAAGGACTGTTCAAGGGATTTGGAACGAATCTGAACATTAGTACAGTGCATCATCCTGAGTCTGATGGTCAGACAGAGAGGGTGAACAGGGTAATAGAAGACATATTGAGAATGTATGTGATGGATAAACCATCAAGGTGGGAAGACTACCTGCATTTGGTAGAGTTCGCCTACAATAATGGGTATCATGCATCATTGAAGATGAGCCCATTCGAAGCACTTTATGGAATAAAGTGCAACACTCCAGTGAGCTAGGATAATCTAGCTGACATAGCAGTAGTTGGGCCTGAACTACTCAAAGAGATGGAAGATCAAATGATAAAAATTAAACAGAATCTAAAAGCTGCCCAGGAAAGGCAGAAAAGTTACGATGATAGTAACATAACCCATAGAGAATTCAAAGTGGGTGACCATGTTTTCCTGAAAGTGAAAACTAACAGGAGTTCCCTGAAGCTGGGAAGTTGCACCAAGTTGGTAGCAAGATTTTGTGGGCCATTTGAGATCCTGGAAAGGATTGGGCCAATTCCATACATGCTTGCACTGCCTGCATCTATGAATATACATAATGTGGTTCATGTTTCACTTCTTAAGAAAGATGTACCTGATGCTAATCATGTTATCAATTGGAATGTGATTCAGGTGGAACCAGAAGGTGTCCTGCAAGTGCATCCTATGCGCATATTGGACAGAAAAAGCAAACAACTCTAGAATCGAGCCATAGAGCTTGTAAAGGTCCAGTGGACCTGGTACGGTCCTGAGGACATGACATGGGATCATGAAGAGGTTATGCGGGAAGAGTACCTGCATCTTTTTGAAAATTTTGAAAGGCTTGCAGAGATAGTGTAAGTTGTACTGAGAACAGTGCAAAAATAAGGGAGGGGGATTGTAATGTCCCCAAGGCCGAGCCCAGTTGTAAATCTGGTGTATGAAATGAATTTTAAATATATGTTATAGGATAGTGAGCCAAGTTTGTATAAGCCGGTGGGCTTATGTGATTGTTAGGCCAGAGAGCCTAAGGGTTGGAGGCCAAGGGCCTGATCTTGTACTTGTGTGTATGCAGAACATTTAATAAAATTGAAAACACTGCCAGGTGCAAACCGACCATGATGAATGAGTGAAGGGGGACTGAGCATCCACAGAGTGGGCAAGGAATTAGGGGTTGGAAGGTGGGAAAAAGGGGCTAAGTGTTTAGCCTAGGGGGGCTTAAGCCTGTGAATAATATTTTATTATTATTCCAAAAGAACATGTGCCATTTATATTTTTTATCCTAAGTTCCTCACCAAGGAAGGTGAAGCGTGTTGGTGGAACGCATGCAGTTCCATGGGTAACAAGTGTCAACCCTGACGCATGAGAATAAAATGGCCAGGATGAGCCATGAGAAGGGTTCCTCCTCCATTCTACCCGATTGACTAAACACATATGGAGCCCTGGATAGTACGACCAACCCGACCCCTGTAGAGAAATCCTCATGTGTTCCTGAGAGTCGAAAATCCCATGTTGTCTTTGATAATCCGTGTGAATCCTCTATCCGACTGATCGAACCCATGCGTGGAGGCTCTGTTCGGAAGCCGTGACTGTGAAACCGTCATGTGATTGCTGAACCAGTTTGGGAAAGCCAGTGTCTATTTTTCCCATGGGTTGTTGTGACCACGCATTACTGGACTGTGTGTGGCTTGTTGGCCTGTGAGAGATTCTCTCCACGCGAGAGAGTGCGCAGAGGAAGGAGAGGACTCCTGGAAGGAACCCTGTAGCTGTCACAGAGCCCGGAGACTTCCGGTCTGGTTTGTTGTTGTAACCCAAGGCAAGGGAGGTTAGCAGCCGAAGGACTGTCCAGGTGACAAAGAAGGTGTATACTCCTAGGGTGTAATGGGCATGTGGGGAATGAGGGTCTATGGGCAGTGAGAGTGAGAGGTTCCTGGGAGAGAATCCCATCCTTGTGGTTGTGTGATGTTTTCCCTGTAACCTCATCCTAGCCTAGGATTCCTTGTCTAAGGGTGGAACTTAGTCCCAGCTCGGGGGTGACCCACTGTTGAGCTTGATGAGCAGTGCGGTCTAAGGCTGGGAGGTTTGTGGAAGGCCTGCACTTGGTTGGTGGAATCTACCACTGTTAAAAGATAAGTATCTGATTATACTTTATTTATGTTTTGCATGACTGTGTTGTTGATCTTACCATGAATTCCGTTGTGTATATGAATTAATATTAAACACTATTGATTGTTAATTATAGCAGTAAATAATATATTTTACTCTGAGCTTAAATGTGTTTATTTGTTTAAATGCATGCGGATTATATAATGCCTGTATGAATTGTGTACAAAATGGTGTTATAGATTTCTTTTAAGAGCATTTAAGCCTTGGTAGCCAGAAAAGGTGTGTTACACCAACATCCAGTGCACATGATGTTTTATAGAATGCACCAACATTCAATGTGCACCTCACACCAATATTCAGTGTGCACAACGTTTTTATACCATGCACCAATATTTAGTGTGCACCACACATAGATATTCAGTGTGTGCAAATTTTTTATACCGTGCACCAATATGTAGTGTGAAAAATACCAATTATGTACTACATAATACAAATATTTAGTGCACGCAAGTCGTTTCTTCGCTTAGCTGATTTTTCTTTATTTTCTAGCTCGCGACCATTGCGACCATCATGAAAATGTTCGACTACCCTTCTTCCTATTTTGACACAGCTTAAACGCCGAGATGACAAATTTACCAACTTCATATTGATATTTGTCCCATACAAGTTCGGAGTTGAACCAAAATCTATGATACCATTCTGTAACATCCCCCAACGCAACCAAGGAAAATTACTTGTGGAAAATACACATAAATACATAAATTTTATATTAACTAAGTTCATGTAGCTTATCAGCTACAACTTACTCACAGATTAAACCTTTTGTAGATACTAAATAATTAAATGAATCTACAACATATGCATATGATGGTTGCATCCTCACTGAGACAACCCGCGCATGAAATAGCCTTTGTACTATGTGCGACAACTATCCCCCACACCCGCAAGGATTCAAGCACCACGTTAGAATCCATTACGATTACTACTAAAATTCCTTAACATATGCATTTAAAAGTAGAACTCTAAACTACATGACATGCAAGCTCATGCAATTGTTCATACTATCCAAATAGGTAAATGCAATGCATAAATTTCATCACAATAACATATAATTATTCTTATGCACAGAGTAAAATGCACAATAGTTAAACTCATAAATTAACGTAGGAAGACATATAAACACTTATATTTTAAAATATGTGTGCAACCAACTACTTCAGAAGGATGTTCCACCCAACCATAGACTCGTGTTTTCAAATATCAACAACAAGTCACCCCCGAGCAGGGGCTAGGAATCCATAAGAAAATGGTGTTTCTCACAGTCCACTCACAACTCAATATCCCACAACCCATTGATATTATCCTACATCTATCCCAAGTTTCCTCCATCTCTCTTCCTCTTGACCTTCCCAACCTAAGAAATGTACCCCATCAATGCTTTTAGTCCACTGTGCATCCCATTCGTTTATCATGGTTTCTCTGGCACACATAAATAAGAATCTCTCTACTGTGAACTCAAGGGAACTCACTGCTAGGAAAACTACCAGCAACAACAAAAACACTTGTTGTTATAGTGCAACTCACACAAGAGTTCACTCTTCAAATCATACAACATGGATCTTCAATCTTTAGTTCCAAAGCGCTCCAATACACTCAAGAACGCTCCATAATTTTCCCAACCTTCTTGCTCTATCTCCAATGTTCTTCTTTTCTACTCTCCCTTGTTGTTCATGTAAAACTAAAAATGTAAAAACTTCTTGTAACTTCCCATACAAATTTCTTCTATTTTGGCTTACTTTATTGACTTACACTCTTTCCCAAATGGATTGTACTTAGCCCCATGCTCTCCAATAACTATGGGATGTGACTCTCATACCCACCCACTTACATGATTTTAAAGATTGGGATCTCATACACTCAAACTGAAATTAGAAGTTATCCCCAATGCTAATAAAATTCAGGAAAATGGGTTTAATTAATGCCCATATTTAATTTACCCTTTGAACTCATCTTATACACTCTCTTCTATTGTGGAAAAGTCATCCCCCATCTATTTCCATATTCCCAATAGTTGGTATCATGTTTTATCTAATTAAAAATAGAAAATAGATTTGCATATTACATTGCTTGGCCATAGCCACATTCATATCTACATTATCCATAAATTTAATTAGGGATTATAGTGGGGATGTTACACACATATGTACTTGACTATCTCCAATGAAACCCACGTACATGTACAAAAATTCTATATGGAAAGTTTCTTATGAAGCGACGCTTTCTTGTGGATTCCTCTGACTGAAACCCACCCGTGTTGCCTCTGTTCTCTCTTCTCCTTGACCTGATCTCTAGATGGAAGTGATTCTCTACCTATCCAAGATCTTGAATCATAGTCTTCCATGATCTAATCCTTTGTGTTTTGATTCTCTCAACAAAAATCCTATTAAGCCCTTGGTCCTCTTGAATCACAGTCCTTCTTCATCCAAGCACTTGAGTAAAGGTCCTTCTTTGCTCCTGAGTGTGACCTTGGGGACTCCATACTAGAAAATATCCTCCTTTGCTATCTGTGTGAAAATTATTTGATCTTGGCATCTCATCAAAGATCGTGATCTTGGTATCACACCAAATATGTCTTCTCCTTTACCATAGCTTTTCTTTTACAATCATTATTTATAATATATTTCTAATCTCCAAAGTGATTGATGGTTGATATTACTTCTCACACCCACTTGAGAATCATAAACATGCTAATTACTTTTAGCACTTTCCTTAAATAACTCAATTAACTAATTACATAATTAATTGATAAAATCAATTCACTTTAATAATTACTTTAATTAAAGTAAACTCAAGGATAGAAGGATTTAGATGACTTCAACATGCTAGACATCAAGCCTATGCGGAAACACATGTTTAATGCTACCACTAACATCAACACTCCCTCTTAGCGAGGAAGGTATTTCCCAAAGAGCCAACTAAAACTATTTCTCCCTTCAACCCTATCACAATGTTTCACACATCATACCACATACTGGAATCCCTCCAACCCTGTTGGTCAGCTACTCCTTGAAGACTAAAAGTATCATAATCAATGATGCTACATATCAATGCCACAATGTTTGAAAAAATTGTTGAATGTATTCTCTCCCTCAATGTGATCCTAGAAGCCTCCTACACTTGAGCATCAATAAAATTCATCTCATACAAACTCGGTCTTCTGACAAGACTAGAAGGGGCTCACTCCCTCTTGGACAGGCAATTTTGGGAGAAAATTTTGGTAAAAATCATAAGTATAGAGAAAGTGCGTAGAAAAGGTGTGCAAGAGAAGAAGGAAGACTAAAGAGTGTGTAGTTGAGGTGCATCCATGAGTATAGTGAGAAAAAGAGGTGCATCCATAAGTAAAACATGCACTGAGAGAAGAATAAAGAAGAAAAAGAGAATAAAGCGGAAAAAGAGAATAAAACAAGAGAGACGAATAAAGAAGAGAATAAAACAAGAGAAGAAAGCGAGCGAAAATGAAGGATGACAAATTGATAGGATAAATATGGAAGGACGTGCAAAATCTAGAAGAAAAAGTAGTCAGAGTGAAAAATTAGCATGCAGACGGAAAATCAAGTGAAATAAACTGAACAACCAGTTAAATGGAGTTGACATGCATTGTAAAAGGGTTTTGCAGGGAACCAAGTAGGGTTTTAAGCCCTATATTGAATGTATAAATATGTAACAGGTTGAGATAATATGGGTTCTTTGTTTTTGGTTGGTTCCTCCTCATGTAGATTTGTTCATGTTCTTGATTTTCTTTTCTAATCTGAAAAAAAAGAGGAATCCATGCCTGAATGTAAGAGATGATGTAGAGAGAGAGAGGCTTGCATTGCAGAGCGACTAGGCTAGGAGAGAAAAAAGATGGCCATGAAATACGTTTGTAAGAACAATTCACAAAGAAATTACTAAACACATAATAAAGAATCCAATCATTGTGGACGTAGCCTAGAGTTGGGTGAACCACACAAAATGTTTTGTTACATGTATGCTATATGATAGTTCATGGATTATGTTTTATGCATATTATATTAGATCTATGTTTTACATAACATTGCAGAATAATGATAATGGTGACAGTAACATGTTATGTGGTAAACTAGAATCTAATGATAGTATGAATCTGGAATCCCTAAGTAGTTAATAATGAAGAAAGAAAAAATTTTGCGCACATAACTAATAAGGAAGAATAAACATAATGGTCACCTCCCATTCCCTCACTATTGAAAAAAATTGTTTCTTGCAGTCCTAATAGATACCTCGGGCGAGACTTCATCTGTGCAAGCAGGTGATGCCAAAAGGGCCAGTGTCTAGTGGGTTTTGTTGGTTAAAGAAAACTTGAACCTAGCATCTTACAAACTATGCACAGTGCCAACAAATGGTTATGTTGTCGGGACCCATAATTTTTAATTGAGGGAATGTTTTGGAGGTCGACTAAGAAAGAGATATCATAATGGTTGGAAAGGAAGGAACACTAGTTTTCTCAACAAGAGAACATAAATCCTTGGATGAGTGAAAAGAAATGGATTCAAAGGTATGTGTATACAGAACTGCATGAAATTTTCTTTGGTGAATTTCTAATTATTCTAACGGAGTGGCTAGAAAGATTAGTGGAGAATAATGGAAGGTACACAACTACAACGTCGAGGAATTGAAATCATGAGTTGGTAAGAAAAAATAATTCTATAAGTAACCCAACTACTCATGTAGTTGATTTCTAGTTTGATAGAATACTAGGAGGATATATTAAAGAGTTTGTTGTAGATTATACCCAATCATACAGTGTTGTAGAAAGGAATTTTTTCAAAGGTCTGCGTGAGATGTTCAAGAAATAATTGGGTACATGGATAAAGATGTTTTTGTGTGACAAGTATGTGATGAAAATGCAATCCAACTGATAAAGGGCCTTGCGCACATAGGGGAACTAAGGGATGAAAAGAGGATAGTATGAGGATGAGAAAGGAAGCGATGGAAAAGGAATGGAGGGACTAAGAATTCAAGGAGGTATACCAGATGAACAAGATGAGTTTGGAGTATTGCATGGAGGAAGGAGGTACAAGAGGAGAAATACTAGGGATGAGAAAGGAGAGTTGCGCAATGAGCCAGGAGGGAGAGACCCTTTCACAATAGTCTGAATCGTGGAGATACCACATATAGTAGGAGAAGAAGAGGAGTTTTAGTCTATTCTAGTGATTGAAGAACCGTTAAATACTACTCAGACTGAGTCTTTTGTTGAATCCATGACCCCATGTGTGTCACCACAATCAAAGATAACAATTGAAGTATTGTCAAAATAAATTGTAGTTAGCTAGGGAGGACGGAGTAGTAGCAATCAGAGAAATGGAAGTAGTGCATAGAGTCAGAGTCCAAGTTAGAATCCGATTCAACCAGCATCACCAATAAGAGGGACTACAAAAAGAAACATGGAAGGGGTAGACAACACTCTTAGAATTATTGAGTTCCAGGGAGTGGGGTTAGAGGACCCAAAACAACATTTGTTTGTCTACAAAACAATTTGGGCTGCAAAGAATGTCCAGGATGAGGTTATGAAGATTACACAATTGGAAACAACATTTAGAGGCCATGCACTAGTATGGTGTGTGAAGTTGCAGAGTACCACACCTATAGGGAAGGATAGGAAGTTGGTAGAAATAAGGCAATCACTACTGAAAGAGTTTAAGAAGACAAAGTCTAAGTCATAGAAAATCCCAGAAATGAAGGAGATCAAATAGGTACAAACTAAGTTGATATGGGATTTCTATCAGAGGTTCAAGGATATGATGGGTAGATTGAATTTATAGATCCACAATATACAACATCAATAATAGTTTATTGCATGACTTCTACCACACATTCGTAGGCCATTGATTCAACAAAAGGTTGTGTCACAACCTGAGGCATTGGAAATTGCAATGAAATTGGAATAATATCACGTAGGAGATAATGGAGGGATGGTGCAAGTTTAGACATAGTTGTATGCTCTAACGATTCAACTGACAGAACTTACAAAAGGAAAGGAGAAATGAGAGAAGGTTTAGTGTACCAAGTGTAGGACTAAAGGCCATCACAAGGAGGAATGCCTGGTCTTCGCGTAGTATTTCACAACTGAAGCATTGAATCCATTACCAGGCGGGGTATTATGAGATATGTAAGAAATGGGGAAATCACCCAACTAAGTGTCCATTACTACAAAAGTATCAGTGTGCCCCAAGGAACTTGTTTTGAAATTTTTTGAAGTTGTTTAGACATGAAGAGAAGGATTGTCGTGCGTTCGACTTGATGCGGGAGCACACATCAAATATGTACAAAATTCAAGAGGAGAATGTTGCAACAAAAGGGGGTGGTCCACAATATAATAATCAAAGAGGATTTAATTTAGGGAATAGAGAAAACTTTATTAGAGGTCGAGGTAAAGGAAATTTTGGTAGAGGAGGAAGATGACCATTTATATGTTATAATTGTAATCAACCATGACACTTGGCCCATGACTTCCCAAATCCATGTACAATGTGCACATACTCTAGAGAACTAGACCATGCGACAAAAGATTGTCCACGTCTAGTTGTGAAATGGAAGGACAGAGGAAACCAGAACAAGAATCCAAACCAAAATGTAGAGAAGATATCAACTGAAAAACACAATGAAGGACCTAGAATAATAGTTGTTACGTGTAGAGGAGCTAGAACAAAAGTTGATATGATGAATGAGGGGAAGCAGATTGAGCAATGGCTAAGGAAGATAGTAGGGCCTATGCCAACCTTTGATCCTCAGAAAGAAAATGAGACATATCATATGGAAAGAAAATAAGTACTTGTACAAGATTGGGGAGCATCAACATCAGTTGCGCCTCATGTAGAAGATTGTGTTGTACCTGAGAAGCCAAATGGAAAGGAAAGTACTCTAACAAAATTCCTAAGAAGTTGTGTAGAGATAATGAAATATGAAACTACACTTATTACACTATATGACATTATTTGTCACCGCACACAAGGAAGGGAAACTCCTATCACACAAAGGGTGGTAAATCAGGTACCACGCAACAAGATGACCAATGGAGAATTCGGATTTAGAGTGAAGATTGGGGAGTATGATGTGGATAATGTTATCTTGGACTTGGGGTCCAATGTGAATGTTTTACCTAAGTATACATGGGAGATGATGGGAAAACCCAACCTAGTATGGTCTCATGTTCAACTAAAGCTCGTGAATCAACACAAAATAGTACCGATTGGTTGTTCCATGAGAGTACCCGTGAACATACATGGGGTGTGCAACATGGCATACTTTAAAGTTATTGAGATAATGGATGAAACTCAACCATATCCAACACTCATGGGAATGGAATGGGATTTTTATAACCAGACTATCATCAACTTGAAGAGGAGGGAGATGATATTTGAAGTTGGAGAATTGAAAGTTACTGCACCCTTGGAACCATAAGAATGAAACATATACATAGAGCTAGCCATAGGAAATGCCATTGACAAGTTATACAACATGATTCCGAGGATGGAGGATTATGTCAACCCTACTACACATGGTACACTAATTGGTGAATTATCAGTTCGTGTGCATCGGATTTTGAAGAAGGTCTAGAGCATTGGAAATAGATAATGCATGAAGTGTCAACTAGACGATGCACACGTATAACCCTATCCTTGTACTAGATTGGAATAACGCTATGTGATCCACCTAGGTATGATGGATTAACTGATATAAGTTTGTTTGTAAAGGAATTTGAGTTATAGGTACTCAAACAACAAAGGTTGTTATCACTATATGTCATCCTAAAAGTGACTCCAACCAGATGGTGGGATGCACATAGAGAGGGAATACATAACTAGTCACAATGTAGAAGACTCATGCAAATAAGGTTTAGTAATGAGGAATAAATCATTGTGAAAAAGTATACAAGAGAGAGTGATACAGCAGGTCATCTTGAACAGTGCAGGGCTTTATGGAGTTCAATATCGAAAGCAGAATGGACACACAGATTTATACATACACTAGACACAATTCCGAAGAACCAGTATTTGGAATTGGAAATGCGTAGGAAGACAACAAGATGGGAAGAGTTGGTCCAGAGGTTTAAAGTCATGTTTATATTTGAAGATGAATCTCCATCAATAGATGTAATGCTATAGGATATTCTAACTAAGATCTTCTCAGAAGAAGGGTCGATGGAGGTGCTACAAGTGTGCAATGCACATAGAGATAATATGAATTTCCATGAGTTATTGGAATGATAGAATGTGGCTAAGGAAGAACATTATGAGGAAGATCCTAGGAATGTGCAAGTACCTGAGACAAAATGAGGACGAGTAGTAGAAGGGACAAAGCTTGAGTTTTCCACATACACATATCCAATAAAGACATAGAAGGTAAACATTGGGATGACAGAGAATATGAAGTTTGCACATATAGGGGATTACTGCATTGATGAGAAAATAGAAAATATTACAGGCTTGTTGCACGAATATTAGGACCTATTCCCCACAAAAAATTTTAAAAATGAAGGGAATAGTAGGGGAATTAGGTGAGATGAATATTCTGCTAAAACCAGGAGATAATCCAATACGACATAGGCCTTACAGGTTGAATCCAAATTACAAAGAAAATATGAAAGATGAAATAGACAGGATTTTGGACGCATGAATCATTGAACCGATAGAAGAATCTGAGTGGATCATTCCATTGGTAGTGTAGAAAAAGAAGACAACAAGAATCATGATCTACATGGATTTACAGAAGATGAATGAGGCATTTTTACATGAACCATTCCCAACACCATTCATATATGAGGTACTAGAGAACATAGGGGAGCAAGAAACTTATTATTTCATAGATGGATTCTCAGTATGAGGGAAAAATCACAAGAAAATTTTTGTAATAAAGATGCATTTATTTAACAATTCATCAACCATGTTGGTGGATTGGACAAGGTAGTTAAGGTGTGAAGAGACATGCATAGTTGGCAAGGAGGAACAAAAACAACAAAATATCGTTAAGCATAAGTCATTGTTGCATGCAAGCGAGAGAAAAATAGAGAGAACTAGAGTGAATCCAAGTGCACCAGAGCCGAGCCATAGATACCAGAGAACAGACATAGAGTGAGTTAAGGAATTTGTCACACAAGAAGAATCACCCCACCAAAATATGGAGCACCATCTGCAGCAACATGAAAACAAGAAAAACGCCCAGTAAATACACCGGAGGTCGAGGAAGTACTTGGATCTTCGACTTCAACGTAACAAGAAAGATTCCACAATGATTATCTCCCACATCAGATGGATAATGCACCACCAATCCACGTAACAAAAAATGGGAATTACCCATTGCCGACATCACCAGTTCCACCTAGTGTAAGCATTGAAGGAGATATGCTTGGAAAGGTTGCTAGCCTAAAGTTCATGGATCATGATATTACCAACAAGAAAAAATTACCAGAGTTGGAAAAGGAAAAATATTAGCAACATACTAGGCACATGAGAAATCTTACTGGAGACACAGGAGTGGGAAACAAGATTGGAGAAGGTGAGCATACTAAACTTGTTGGAGATCCCACATTTCGGGCATAGTTTGGAAATTAATGCTTGTGTAAAGATGTTCCTCAAATGTGTCCATGGGGGGACACTGTGGCTTGATCCCCTAGTGTCAATTGATACATTTCTAATAGAATGCATTACAGGACTCCCAAAATCTAGTGAGGACTCGACCCTTTTGTTCAAAAAGGTAGGAGAGAGATCCCTCTCAGAATAGATAAAGGAAAAGTTCCAGACTTTCAGAGGAAAAAAGGCACTCAATGTGAGAAACATCAATGACATCAATGTTCGGTTTGCAATGCAAAAACTAGCATGCAAGTTGTTGTGCAAATGTAGGAAGGATGAAGTACCATATGTGGTAATTGCAGCTGTAGAAAAATATGTTGAAGGGGTTCAATTGAACTAGGCCACCTTCTTGGTGAACCAATTTTTGCAGGATTGCATTGAGGCCTAGGAAAAGGGCATGAAATTTCACTATGCATGGTTTTTGATTTTGATTGCACTGGTCGGGTGGTAGGAGCCAGGTTACTATCAACACATGTGCACATTAGGCAGAGAAAATATAGTTGAGAGATATACCAACTTATGACATACAATGATTAAGAGAAGACAACAGGATACTAATTCCACATTTTATGTATACTTGGAAAATATCATGCACCTAGTTTCACACACACCACACATATCAATAGAGATTGTGGAAACATATAAGGATATCACTCATTTTAAAGAAGGCATGCACCACATGTATGTGCAGGAAAATAAGGACCCAACGTTCCAGTGGTTTCCAACCAATTATAGGTTGACAACATAGGATGTATGCTTAATTGTGAATTATTGGGAAGAGGAATGGAAAACCCCATTAGAGAAAATGGAGCAACCAAAAGAGGAAGAAGAGAAAGATACGAGTGATGAAGAACTAGAATATGAGCAAGAGAATGAGAAAAATAATGGCGCAGGAGATATGCCTGGCCCATCCACAGTGGAAGTTCAACAGATAGGATTCAAATGAAAGGTTAACAGGAAAGAGCCATCAAGAGGGGTGCATAAGAAGACTAGTTGGTCTTAGGAGTCTATGCTAAGTTTTCATTATCATGGATAGTGGAGTTCCTTTTTCTCCCTCATTCACCGCTACTCACCCCATGATGCCTACTCATTTCATGGGGACAAATCCTTTTTCTTTCATAATGGTATGCAAAACTATGATACTCAGTCTGTGCCTTGGGTCTCTAGTCATTTTCCTATTGATATGCCTTCACCCTTGCAATATTCTCCCTGGTCCACTTATATGAATCCTAGCATTGGATCTGGGGGAAGCATGGCCCCAATACCTACTTCTTCATTTGATATGATTCATTTCCCTCGACCAACTCTCGCTATGGGAGGCTGGAACCTCCCCTCTTACAGATCCAGTCCTAGATATGCTTTTTCAGGAGCTAACGCTCAGATGGGTGCTTATTCTACTAATTATACCCCATCCACATATCCTTCATCCGCCATGTGTGATACTTCGAATACCTTTCCCATGACAGGTCATCATATATCCCCAGGTATTTCATATGGGGAGAATCAATTTTACAGTTTGGGATACCCTATTTATGGAACCCCTTCACAAGGGGGCAACATATATCCTCACTTGAATAATCCTTATTATACCTCTGTCTCTTCGTAGACTTCATTGATGATGTCCGTTTACACCTCTTTGAATCAGTTAGGCGAAGGATACTACCTTTCTAGATAGGGACAGGGGGTAAGCCAGGATCCTTCCTGGCCTGCAATGTTCCAAAGCCAATATTTCCCCAAACCTTGGTATCAAATGCCACAACTCACCGCTAGTCCAGTCACTATCGGTCATACTGGAGCTCCATCACCAACCTCTGCTAGTCATGTTGGATATGTGTCGACAAATTCTACAAGTCTTGTCGACAACCTGCACTCGGTCGCTGCCAGTCATGCTGGGGGAACCACACTAATCACCACAAGTCATATCAATGTCACATCTACAACCTCTGTATACCATGTAGGATATGACTCTCTCACCTCTAATAGTCACATTGATAGTATGTCACCAACCGTTGTGAACGACACTAGAGACATTGAGAAGCCCAGATGCCTCATACCTAAGCCTAAATTCCTTTGCAGGACTTGTGAAGGAGATCAAATTACTCGTTTATGTCCAACCACGATTGGGATACCAGACGCGTGGGGCTCACCTAAGGGCCCTTCGGATTCTGAGGCGTATGTGGCTTCCCCACACCTTGTTGCTTCGTTGATTGACATGACAGTAATGTCGTTGTAATATTCTCTTGATCACACCCTCGTTTTCGATGGTGATGTATCCTTGATCCCTGTTATCCCGCATCCTCTTCAACCTAGAATTGAAAAAGTGGTCGTACCAGTGCAATCTCTGGTCAATCATACTCTCTTTGTGAAGGGTGATGCATCCTTCAACCATGTCATCAACATCCCTGATATTGCACCTTATGAACGAGAGAGAGCTCTACTTTCCTCGAGTCCTCTTCCTCTGGGTTTTGAGGAGATCACCTTCGATTGGAACAACCTTGTGGGGTATCCAATGCCCCCACCTATGTCCTTTCCAGTAAGGGACATTAACCGATATATCACTAAAACTATATCCTACACTGGTACTTTATCCTCCTCGACTTGGAGAGCTTTGGTTTTTCCTAAGCTTATGTCGACTATTCGTAAGATACTAATGTTTCGCAAAATTTTTGCACGGGAGCCTTGCTGCCCCCCCGTGACTTGTCGCCTAGAATCTCCCAAATGAGTCCAAGTTAAGCACTTTTCCGACTCGTTCAAAAGAGAAAATATTTCCGAGTGATTTGTCCCTTTCAAGCTTGTTAAATTGGACTTGAAAGGTTGTGAGTCTTAGTTAAGCTCTTTTCCAACTCATTTTCAAAAAGTGAAAAGATTGCCGAGTGAAATTGTCTCTTTCACACTTGTAAATTGGATTTGAAAATACATCTATTTGGCACAATTTTATCCCTTTTTCACACCAATTAGACTAAAATTCATAAAAATGACATTTTTTGGTGTTAAGTTGTGATTGCATCTCATGCCCTAAGCCCTTGCTTGCAACATTGAGACTATAGTCGGTTCTCACTTTGCATTGTACACTGTTTGCATCAACATTTTTTCATCCTCAATGATCTAGGTGGATATCGGTCCCACCCACCTTTTCCGACTCGCTCAAAACAATTTTCTAGCAAATTTGGCAATTTACTATTTTTAGTAGTTTTTAACTTTCGGGGCCATTTTGAGGGCCCAAATAAAGGTTTTTCAATATCGAGGTTCTCAATGATATCCGACGGCATGATTGATCCCCCAAAATGAATCTCCTCGATAATACCTTTCCAATGAGATATCATACGCCTAAAACGGAGATCATATGCAAAAGTTATGACCCCGAGAAGTTGATGTACTAACTTACCCAAACAGGGCCCACATGAATTTTGGCACTTCATCTCCTAGGGTTAGGTTTTTGGATGTCTAGGACTTTTGGCATTCCTGTTTATTGTAAAAAGGCCTTTAGAGCCTCATTGTAATCATCTTCTTGCGAATGCGAATAACCGGCACATCTCTTCTCAGAGATAAGTTCCCACCATTCTATAGAGTCTTTCACTTTGTATTTTATAGTCTCTGTACATTTATTTCATTAATAGAAATCGTGTATTATTTTATATCTGTGTTTATGGTTGCATCTATGATATATTTCTGTCCTATTAGTGAATATCTGCCATATCTCTGTGCATTTCTTTATTATATCTCCCCTTTTTCATCATAAGAAATGGAGGAAGCTATGGAGAAAAACTTAAATTCTGATAATTTTGTTAATGAATAAAATCTTGACACTCATGACATGAATCTTTCATCACCCATGGATAATTTTGAATTAGATTTTTTTATTTGAATTGTCCTTCCATTATAAACTCTCATATTTTAACTGAGATAGATCAAGAATGTTTTCCTACTACTAGTGGATTAGTTATTGAACCTTCTTGTTCTAAGAATTATTTTGATTTTCCCCTCTCTTCTAATCCTAAGCATGTTTTGAAATATATTTCAGATTCTCATATTTTGTAGGAGCAAAACATCGACGCTAATATTTTCAGTCAAGGAGAAGAAATATACATGACATACCTCTTTTAGCACACCAATCCACGTTTTGCTTGAAAGATGAAAACCATGCTGAGGAAGAATGTGTTGATTGTTAAACCATTCCTAGTGTGGTGCCTATCGATTCACAATCAATCACCAATTTTCTTAAGGAGGAATCACCATTCAAACAGTCACCTTTTGAAAGTGTTTCTTGTTCAAGAGAGGATTTACATCTCTTAATTCTTCTACTTACTATTTTTTGCATCATGGTCTTAATTTCTTATTACTTACTAAGAAAATAAAAAAATTGGCAGTCGATCCTTCAAATCCTTGAGATCAGACTCCCTACATAGTGGCTTGTTATAACCCTTTGACATGTTTATCTCTAGGAAACTATGCCAAGGAATCCATAAAATTGATTGGTTTTGTTTCACTTGGTCAATGCTAAAACACAATATTTTGTTTACTTACTTTAGGTCCTTGATTACAATCCTTAAATATTAAAGATAAATTTTTAAGGGCACGATCTCTATGTTTCAGTCAATTAAATATTTTAATGGAAAAGATAAGAGGTGACAAAAACAAAATATGATTGCAAAACAATGTATCCTTTGATAAATATTATTTTACTTTCAAAAAGAAGAAATGCTAAACAAAATATGTATATGAACTAGAATTTAATTTGAGTAAAAAACAATAATTTGTTTCTATTCAAAAAAGTTTAATAAAAAATAAGTATAGGTCCTCTTAATACTCACACCATGTCAAAGAAATATGTAACTTTAAATTATTATTTTCATTGTTTGCAACAATACTTATTGTACTAAATTATTAAAATCATGACAAAAAATACATTCACGAGGAATTTATAAACATACAAAAAACGTCAACAACATAACTCACATGAACCAAGACACATAAATTTGAATCACTCAAAACTTACAAAATTTTATTGGAGATCTAGTCTTTCTTGTGCCCCCCAAAAAAACACTTTACATAGAGTCTTTCATAGAAATTTATAAAAAACTAGGTTGTAACAAAATATAGTTACCGGTTCCTATTTCCTAGCCTTACATATACAAAATATCTTTCACTTACTAAAAATATGAAGATCAAAAGAAAATTGTTACAATACCTGATTTTCTTCAATTATCTTGTTGATTCATTCCATCAATAGTCGAATGAGAAGTTTCCATGTTTCACTTTAAGGATACTGGAATGACCTCATTTGTCTGAATGCAATATCTAGCTCGATGTATTTCTCATATGTATGAGGATTTGAAAGTAGATTTTTAATTTGCTAGAGAAGGTAGAAATTGTCTATGAGAATATCCACAACAATTTTCCCTCTTAAACTATCATCCATACCTTGGAACTTTGTCTCATTTTTTCTGGCTACAAACAAACTCTTTCTATAAATTTCAATTCATCAGAACCTTCCTTTATCATTCAAAGATGAAGGCAACCCCATATTGACTAGGTTTTCAAATTTATTTATGAAAGAGTCAATGTTTTTCTTCACCATTATGCATTTGTTCTGAGCTATTTGAATAAATTTATTTTTGTAAAAAACATTCAGCCTCTATAACCATTGTGGTTTTGTCTTTCACACCTTTTCTTATTGATTCTTCAGTGGAATTGGAATTTGGGAACTTAATAACCTGGGCAGAAACATGTGGTTGAGTTCCTAATTCCTGAAATGATTTCTTTATAGCTTCACCTGTTAATAGCATTTCATCATCAATTACCTTGAAATAGTCCCATATCTTTCCAATTTTATTTATGATTCCATCCAAAATGATGTTCCTGGGCCCTACCAAATAAGATTTGTTTGATATTTTTTTCTTCAATTGTTCGATGCCTATACACATCTTAGCTTTGAGCTTTTCATATTCTACAATGACTTTATCCTTGTCCTTTATTTCCTCACCCTGTGTTGCAACTATTTTATTCAATTTTTCAATTTCATCTCCCTTCATATCAAAGTCTTCAAGTGCTTTTGATAATCCATTTGTTGGATCTGCTAATGTTGATGTATGTGATGAAGAATATTCTCCCTTTAAAATTTCAATCTACTTTTCGAGCAATTCAATTTGTTCTTCCATTTGCACCATTTTCTTCATGAGTTTATCATTTTCTTCCTGGATAATCTGCAACTTTGGAATATGGAAATGTTCAATTCCAGGGATTTTAAGCCTACTTTTCACTGTTTGGGTCTTTTTATCTCTAGTTTTCACCAAGGCCTGCATAGATGCCACATCATGTGGATTGGATCCTAAGTCCATTACCCATTGTTCTAATTCCTCCACTCTTATTTACCTGGTTATATTTGCCAAATTCTCATTTTCAAGCTAGTTTCTAAGCTTCTCATTTATAAATTCCAGCTTCTTTATTCCAAAGTTGATTATTATCACATCTCTATTCATCATTTCTCCTGTCTATCTATGTAAATCTGTTTTATCCAGTGGATGCATTGCATTGAGATTAATAGACACCTTGGTGAACTTCTTATGTTGGTTTGGCTCCATCACTGTTATATTCAATCTACCTTTTTATAATAAATAGCAGAGAGCATCCTTGTCTGGGATCCTCAATCAAAGATTCTGGGAATAATGTTCTTCTTGATCTTTGAAATCATTTTTCTAATATCCCTAAATTGATTAACATAATCAATCTACTTTGATTGTTATGTATTTGAAGACCATTTCATTATGATCCTCTGTACTATTGGGATTCTCTAATGATGACACTTCCACAACTACAACATATCCTTTGTCCACTTGTACTACTTCTTCCTGCAATTCTTTCTCTTCATGTTCATCAAGTACCTCTGTCTTCTACTGTTTTGCTGACTTCTCTTCCTCTATTTTTGAATCCTTTGAAGTTGATTATGTATTCTTTCTCTTTTATGTCCTCTCAAACTTCTTAGGAGTCTCTGTGACTGGAGTAACTGGTATTTTACCATGGACTTGCAAGATATTTTGTACATCTTTCTAGCTATTCTGGTTTTCCAACAGCTCTAGCTCGAATTTTTTCTCATGATGATAAGGAGTCTAACCATGTGAAATCCTCTTTGATGAAAGCAAAGCATGAGGGTCATATATTCATGTTTCTCCTTGTTGAAAACCCATGTCTAACAGAGCCTTTGTTGCTACCTCCAATGTTGATTTGGAATTCACAATAAAAGGTCCTACATCTTTTTTCAATTTGAAACTAGCCTTATATTTTCTTGATACAAAATAAATATCATATGAAATCAATATTTTTCTAATGAATTCAAGTGCAAAGATTTTGGGACTCAAGAAAATCTGTAAAAGAAAAGATTGAAGTTCACAATATTTTTCTAATGAATTCAAGTGCAAAGATTTTGGGACTCAAGAAAATCGGTAAAAGAAAGATTGAAGTTCACAGCCATAGACTCTGATTTCTGTGCAATTATCAAATATATATGAGTCTTCTACTCTCTTATGTAGGCTTCATTGCAATAAATTTTTGCATTCAGGGAAAATTATGTGGGGAATTTCACTATATATGATCTCGTAAGCTTTGGACATAAACAAGTCAATATACTCTGAAAATCCAAAATTCATATGCTTCTTCTTAATCAAAGGAGTTCAATGAATAAATTGGGTTACTAATCTCATCTTCAACTTTTAACCCAAGGCATGCAAAATGGGTGGCTTGAGAAAACAAGAATAGATGAACAAGGTAATATTGGTATCTGAAACTTCTAAGATACTCAAATTTTGACAGTTGATAATGGATTTGATCAACTAGAAATTGGGTATAATTGAATTTGGTCAAGGTTTTAGCCACAAATACACAAATTGAGGCCGTAATCCCTAACAAAAACTCATCAACCACGAGGTCCTTATCTTTTCCCAAAATTGCACAAATCATGGACATCAATTTTCTTGAAGTTTTGGGAAACAAGCTACATTCGATACTAACGTTATCCGCAAGAACATCAAGATTCTGGCACAGATAACACTATAATAGAACCACTCTATCATCAAGTTTCAATTCTTTGAAACATTTGGCCAATACAATCTCATTTAACACTTCATTCCCAGGGTCTAATGACTACCTTAACATTTCAGTGATAAATTCGAGAGTTAATTCAATGAGTATAGACCCATATGTGGAAATTATAGCTCTTTTAGAAAGAATATACTTTGAGGCACACCAGAGCATGAACTCGGGAAAGTCATAAACTTGGGGAACAAGAAAATTTTGCTAGATTGGATTCCTAGGTATGATAATGATCAATGAAATCTATAGAATTATGCATAGCCTCCTAGTATAATTCAAAAGGATCAAAGACAGGACCGAATCAAAGATATCCTTATCTTTGTCGACTAAATCCTCTTTCTTGGCATTTAATTTTTTCTTAATTTTAATGGCTTGAAAAAAAATCCCTTTTAATAACTAAAACTGAAATAGTTAATATAGTTCAAGTTACCCAAAGAAAAACTTGGTTGGGGAAAGGACTCGAGTCGCAATGGTGTTGGCATATCTTACCACACACTTGAACTCTTTGTAAACCCCAGATAAACCAACAATTTTCGTATTTACTCTCTTTTCAAATAAACTCTTAATACGTCATAGTTTAGGATTGCCGCCAGCTATCGTCATATGTGACACGTGTTAATACCACGCCGATTGCAGGGGGATCAAGTGTGGTTATGCTAATTGCAGGTTCGGGAAACCATAATCGATGGATGCGCAACAAGTCAATAAAGCTTTACCTGGGGTTGAGTTTCGTGGCCCCCCTCCCTTGTGTTAACCATCGGATATGATCGTAATAGATTGTAGACAATCAATCTTTTCTGCAAATAAAATACACTTTTATTTATAAAAAAACATATAATAACAAAATATAAAACTATATATTCTATGAAATTATTATTATAGTTTCAAATAAGCTTTTAATAATCATACTTTATTAACGAAATTTAATTCAAAACTAAAAACTAAATCAAACAAATTTAACTGATTAAACCTGTAAAAAATAAAAATAAAATTATAATATTTCTCAAACTAAATTATTTCTAAAGTTTTATTCAAATACTATTTTCAAAACCTAAAACTTTAACAAACCATCATTATGCATCATAGAATAATATGTTTACTATTTTTTTATTTTGGTATGTCAGAAGCCATAACTGATGTCAAGTGTTAAACAAATCTCTGCAAAAACAATACTAAATCAATAAATCAGCATTTATGCATCACCGTGAAAACTACATATCAGCAGGGATTTCGCGGCCCAGTGACACTTGTTATAATGACTTCCCGAATTTAAAAAATATATATATTTCCGGAAAAGTGGAAACAGAAAAACATTTCATTTTAGAATGTGAGGCCCTCAAAGACAGCAGGGAAAATTATGCAGGTATTCTGGCAGCTAATTCCTGGGATAATCTATTCAGCGAAGAGTTTGTTGAGAAGCTGGGAGCGATTATTGTGAAACTTCACAGGAAAAGGGCCGAATGCAAAAGCCAGATGAAAAAACAATCTGTCCCATAGGCTATTTTTAACCTCGTGGACGTTAAAAATACTTTCTTTCTTCTTTCTTATATTGAATCTATTAAAGATTAAAACAGCTCAGAGACAATTTCAGATGTTACAGTAACATACTGCTGTATAATGCATTTAATTGGCCACTTCCATAATTTCTTCATTTTGGATAATCTGCAACCATCCTTGAGTAGTGCCATTGATGTGGCCGTCACACTCTTCCATAATTTCTCCATTGTGGGTAATCTGCAACCATCCTTCGTTAGTGCCATTTGGGCCACCTTCGTTTTCATTTGATATCTTTCAGCTCCCTCAACGCTTTAGGGATGTGGCCGTCCCACTCTTCCATAATTTCTCCATTTTGGATAACCCGCAACCATCTTTCACTAGTGCCATTGCTTGGTTGACCTTTTCATCTATGACTAGATTCTGCATTTTTGGAAGGAGTTCATCGAGAGGTTATATATCTCTCGAGTGTGTCTATAATATGGATGAAATGTGTAACGTTCAAACTTATAAATTAAAATATTAAGAATAAAAAATCTATAGTATAAAAATATTAAAAAAAATTATCAATTATTTGTATAGTATAAAAATATTAAAAAAATTAAGAGTCATTTTTATAAAGAAATAGAGAGTTTCAGATGAATTTAAAAAACTTGTACAATATACTTTAATGGAGAGAATCTATCCATTAACGACGAGGAAAAAAGAGATAGAGAGTTTAAGATGAATCTACTTTTGTATATTACATTTTACTCTTGTAGATTACACTTTCATGGGAAAAAGCTACCTAGTTTATTGAAGATATTTTTAAAGAACTAATTCCTCAACTTGGTTGTTTGTTGCAAACCTATTCCTCAAGAAAATTTTGTATAAGGGTTTGATAAATTTTGTATAAGGGTTTGATATGGAAGGAGTTTTCATATTTTTTTAAAAGTGAGTACATTTCTTAGTAAGTCAAGGTTTTCAAAATCACACATAGATAATACAAAATCTGTAGAGGATGTTCATTTCTTATTTAGTTATTTCAAAGGGTTTGACATGAAAGGAGTTTTCATAAAAAAAAAAATTAAAAGTGAGTGCATTTCTTAGTAAGTTAAGGTTTTCAAAATTACACATAGATAATACAAACTCTGTAGAAGATGGTCTATTTCTTATCTAGTTATTTCAAGTTTAGGCTAGCAAGCATGGATGTAAAAAGTTGTGATTTAACCACAATATTTTTTAAAAACTTTGCTTTGACTATTAGAACATCAATTTTTATTTTCGCAAAAGAAATCAATTTGGATGTATTAATTGCCTTCATATTAAGGACTTGAAAATAGGCTACCAATTTAAAGAACCCTTTTTTTTAAGTGTAAACATACACTCTATTTGTAAGAGATGGGCTATCAAGAACTCTCCATTGGTCTTCAAAATCAAATCTTGGTTTCCTTTCAAAAATTAAACACTCATTCACATGTCTTGGACCTTTAGGTTATTTGGCCTCACCATGTTGCATTCTTATTTTTTCATTTCACTGAGAAATGACCATAATAACGATTAACTTCAAATTATTTTCAACATATAGGTCTAAATTCTTCCATTATTTATGTTTCTCTTTTTACCATAGTTTGAGACTTAATTTGGTTTATAAGATCCATTCTTTCATAAGAAAAAATAAAGTTTAATTAAAATTTAAACAAGTTTAATCAAATGGGTACTTTTATTTGTATAGTTGCACCTACACTTTACATCCATATATTATTTGTGTCAAGTTCCACAATTTCAATAGTTTTCTTAGTTATGGCTTTCATTTATGCTTGATTATCTTAAAACTACAATGAAAATAGACTTTTGAATGGAAATCCTTGTTTGTAGTTCATGTTTCTATTTACATCAACTTTGATTCATTTTGCTTGCTGATTTTTGTTTTCCCTTGATATAAAGTTTGCATGTTTACATGTATATGCCTTTATTTCTATAAAAATCAAGAAAAACCCATAATTAGATTCCATTGAAATAATATATAGTTCATTTTGCTTGTGTAAGAACAACAATTTGGTTAATGACTTGTATAGCTATTATGTTAACACTTTTGTTATTTCTTTCAGTTTGATTGAAAAAAAAAGACTTAAACTTGTGTAGAAAATCCATGTTGCTATACTATTTTTCAAATAGCTCATAAATGAATATTAAAAGCTCATATGGGAAATGCATGTTCTCATAGAGTTGTTCATTTATCTCATCAACTAATATGTTAGGATGAACTATATTTATGCATGGATATACATAAAGGGAATATATATCATAGGTATCATGACAATACAAATAGCTTATCAAATGTTCTTATTAGCGGTCTTGGACATGTGTTCTTAATTGCTTAAAAGAATCTTAACTTCATTGTTCTCATTCGTACTCTTCAACACAATTTTCTTTATTCTATATGATGTTTGCATCTTTGTTTTTTACTTCTTTCTTTTTAAGGCCTCCCTATCAAAAACAAAAAAAGATTGTACACTTACATGTGTCCCATACAAAGTCTTTACATTTAAAAAAACTTAATGCTTTCTTTCTTTACAAAAGACCATATGTTCAAACATTCTTGCTCTCTTATGATTTTGTAGTGTTCAAAAACAGAGTATTAATTGACAACATAAAAATTTTAAAAATGGAATTCCATGTTTTCCCATTCCAGTCCACCCTAGAACTCATAAAAACCAAAGGATCCAGGGTGCACAGACAGGGCCTGCTTTGATAACTCATATTGTTTTTAGTTGAGAACTTTGTATACATGCATGAAGGATATCCATTGGAAGGATTGAATGAATGTTTGAATGTCCTACAAAAGGGGACCGAGAACACCATTTTCAACCACAATTTTCTTACACACCCAGTCAATCATAAATTTTGAATCTCTCGTAATTACCTATAGGCTATAATTATTTATGCCTTGTTTTAAAGAAAAGTAAAGAAGATTCCATAAAGAAGAAAATTCTTCTTTTATGTTTGAACCCCTTCCTGGAGCATATTGGATGTGAAAGTAGTGAGATTGTGTTTTGAATAACTCTGCTTCTACACCACAGCAGGTTGGATCCCCTTGGCTCGCTCCATCAAAGAATCCCCATGGAACTTCTAAATCAATTTGTGGTATAACTAGAGCTCTGGTCTTTTTTTCTTGGCTCGTGCTTATATTCCTTGGACAACTTTTCAATTAGGCATGTTGTTACTTCTAGGGAAATTTCCTTATCTTGAAATATGATAGAATTTCGGTCCCACCAAATAGCATAGACCATAAAAAAAAGAAACACACCATAGGATTTAACAACAAAGTCTTGCTTCCATCCTAGCACACTTTCCTCTAGATTCTTTTTGTTCCATACTGTATTTGAATATAGAGAAGACACAACAAGCATCCAAACCTACTCTACATAAGGACATGAGACAAACAAATGATTGACTGATTCTACATCAGATTTACATAAAGCACATATGTTGGGACCCAACCATCCCCTTTTGACTCCATTATCCCACGTTAGGAGTTTCTTTCTTAGATCTAGCCATAATACATTTTTTTAGTTTTAGGGGGAAATTATGTTTCCAAATTTATTCCCACTTCCATTGCCATTCTTTTGTAAATCGATATTCAATGTATACATCATATCCAAAAAATTTAGTAAAGTCTCGCGTGCTGGGATTTTTTGACCAACACGTAGAATATTCAACATCATTCTATATCTTGATGAAGTTGGAACATAGTTTACTGATGTAATTCTACCATTATGTTACCTCCACCCCTCTCAAACCAAGATCAAAGTCTCATTTCCATCCACTATGACCCCATTCTTGAGGGGTTTGCGCTCTAGAATCCATAAGAGAAAAGGCACATGCATTATGAATAGATTGGATAAGTTGTTCTGAAAGGAGAAAATTGTCATTCGACCCCCAACCATGGGTTTTCCCCTATCCTTACTTTCCTTTCATTTACCACTTTCCACATTGTCTAGATAACAATTTGAAAAAAAGGAATTCACCATATCCTTCCATACAATTGAAACATATTCAAAATATTTTCAAGGGACCCTATACCACTCTTACATTGACAATCCATCGAGTTATTTTGTTCTTGTAACATTTTCCCATAGAGACATTTTGTGCATGAGAATCCATAGACTCTTTGATGCTAGGGACTAGCTAAATATGTATATATTTTTAAGGCCCCATCCCCCAATATTTTTTGGTAAAGAAATTATTCACCATTTCACCAACGATATTCCTTACTTTAAACAATTTCCTAACCACAAAAATTGAAATCTCTTTTTCCTTATTTTAGTGATAATTACTTTTGGCACACTTGTGATGGACACCCAGTAGACTAGAATACTTTCCATTACTGATTTTAGAAGGACTAGATTCCCTCCTCAAGACAACAATCTGCTTACCCACAAGGAAATTGGAGCCTCAACCTTATTGTAGATCCAAATCCAATAAGTGAATCTATGTTGTAGGGTAAATGAACCCTGCAAGAGTTACCTCCCTTAGGATATTCCTAGACCTAAGACAAAATATATATGCAAGTTATAGAGTTTCCTAGATCTAAATCATACATGAAAATACCTACAAATTGATGGAATGACAGGCTTACCCAGTGATTTGACGGCTGTCCCTCCATGCTCCTTAGTTGTTAGCTTCCTCAAAGATTCCCTTCACTATTAGCAACATGGATCTACGCACATAGAGACATAAATACACCTTTCACAATATCAAGTGAAACATGTATAAATGGATAATATATCTAATAATGTATCATAACACATTAAAACATTAATTCTCTACAAGGGAATATTGTTGGATTACTAAGAGGGGGGGTGAATCAGTAATAGAGAAATTTAGTCCCTTTTATCTTTCCCTCGTAGTGCTTGTTCGCTATCGGTCTCTCGCCCATATTTAGCCTTGGACGGAATTTACCATATAATCCAAGTGCTATATCAATGAAGCATTATTATCCAATAACTGCAGAGTAAATAAACAATGAACAAATGAATAATCATACACATACACAGTACACCAGTGTTTTACGTCGAAACCCAAATCGGGAGAAAACCACATAATGCTTTTTCTTATATGTCTTGAAGAATTACATTCATTGGAAGCACCAACTTCCTTTGTTTTCCAGCTGCAACTGGAAGGAGGCTCCAACCCCCTAGTTTCTCAGGCTACAACCTGAGGGAAGCTCCAACTCCCCAATTCTCTGGCTACAACCAGAAGGAGGCTACAACCCCCTATGTTCTTTGGCTACAACTGGAAGGTGGCTACAACCACCTGTCCTTGCCCCGTCCTGCCACCTTGAAGTAGAAGTAGAATGATGGAACCACTGTCACACTATCACTGTGAGATATACCGCTGTAAACCTGTACCAATAAATCTGAACCATGCATCAACCTGTAATCAACCTATACCATAAACAAGTGCATCAACCATGCACCAACCTGCAATCAACCTGTACCATAAACAAGTGCATCAACCATGCACCAACCTGTAATCAACCTGTACCATAAACAAGTGCATCAACCATGCACCAACCTGTAATCAACCTGTA
>ML777176.1:701388-766303 GCA_009831015.1 Picea engelmannii | reverse complement strand
CGTTCTACATACCACTAAAAATGGCATGACATGTACTATCCATATAGAATAGTATTATCTGAAAATATATCATAACTCATACCGTTACCCATCAAACAAACTTGGGTCCATTACCCAAACCTGAGGTCTCCAACTTCTCATGGACATAACTCTCTAACCATGAGGAATTATGTGACATTCCACATACCAACGGAAATGACATGACAAGAACTATCCATCTAGGATATTTTCCCTGACAAATTCACTTTCCTTCATCTCATTATTCCACAATTAAGCATGGGTTTTCTTACTCCACAAAACGTCTTCTCATGAGAGCTTTCACCATAAGGGGACCACTTTGGAGTTCATCCATATTTACTTCTTATCAACCATGAAAAAACAATAATGATTCATATTTACATCAAACACTATTGGGTCCATTACCCAAACCTTTGTGCTATGGGTCTTTCTTCAAGGGATGACATCAATGACAACCAACCTTAATAAACAAATATAACAATTACATATACATCCAAGTAAGGAGGAAAATATTGTACATCTTATATTAGTGGACAAATAGATTACAAATTATAATCAAATTAGTTGATGCATTCCTTTCCCAAGTTATGTAATCAAACTGGCAAAATAATTTTTATTTCTCCTTTTTCTCCTCCCGTTTTCCCATGACAAACCCACACTATTTATAGGATAGTAGAGATAAGATCAAAGGGTAGTTTGGATAAGATCTCCATTCCCAAGATGAAAATATTCTCGAGGTCAAACCACGAAGAATATGGGGTTCAATCTCATCTCCTGAAACCAATAATAAATGGGGTGTAACAGATCCGGTTGCGCCCTGCATTCTTGTAGGGAGTGATCGGTCACCCTTTGTAAGAGGACAAGGAGCAACCACAAATTTTTTGTCACAGGATGTAAAAGGGAAACTAACGACCACGCAAAAAGGTACTGCAAACTCATGGGAAAAGTGGTATAATTCAGTGGTTCAAACTACTAACCCCTAAATGATTCCCATCAAGTGATCAGGTGGAAAATAAATGTATAACAATCTATATGAATTTGGCTTTAGGAAAAAACAAAGATAATTAAAACTTACATCAAACTCCTTTTGAGGAAAATGAAGGAGGCTCTCTAAGTGAGGAATCATGATTTTTGGAATAAGATCAGGAATTAGAAAAGATTTAGAAAAATTAATTTCCATTCTCGTGGATTTGCAAAATATATCCAATATTTGATTTAGAGTTTCAATTTATTGATAGGACCCTAAAACAAAGAGCAATATGCTATCTAGGAAAAGAATATGGGAGATGAATTCAATGTGACAGATCCTTACTCCTTTCAATTCATCTTATAATTTGGCATCAACCATAATCTTTCTTAAATCCTCTGCCACCAAAAGAAAAAGAAAATGAGATAACATAGATCCTTTTCTAAGTCCCTAAGATGCATGAAAAAAATTGGAAGGAGAACCATTGATTAAAACTACAAAGGAATCGACCGAATGCACCCCATTACCCAATTTACCATATTTGAGTTCATTCCCATCTGTAAAAGGATTAGAAGAAAATAATCCTAGATGAATCTATCATAATTTTTTGAGAGGTCCAACTTGAGAATCAGAGAAATAAGATTAGACTTCTTGATTGAGTGTATCGTTTCATGGGCTAGGGCTACTGCATCATGAATTTGGATATGTTGCAAGAATCCAAATTGATGAGATAATATCATTTAAAACTAGTTTTATTCTTTGAGAAATCACTTTTGAAAACACCTTGTAGCTCACATTATAGTAAGAAATCAGGAAGTAGGCATCGAAGGATGAGGCATTTTTATTTTTTGGAATGAGCACTATAAAAGTAGAGTTTAAGGCTTTGAGAATCTTCCCCAATTGTTGGGATTCCCAAACAAATTTCAGGATATACTCTTTGATGATATCATAGTAGCATGTATATAAATACATCAATAATCCATCCAGACGTAGGATCATCCCTTTCTTCATCTAGGATAAGGCCCTCAAAAGTTCACCTTCCATGACTTCAAATGTTAGGTTTTCGTTCATCTCCTCAGAAGTAGACCTTGGAACATTTCTTATTGTATAGAGGATTTAATGAATTGGACAACCATGGGGATATTTTAAGAGGGAGTTGAAGTGGCGAACCACTACCTCCACTCTGTCTTTGAAATATCTTACAATATCCCCCTCTCAGTTTCTTATCTCCCATACATTTTTAATATTTTTTACAATAATTCACGTACTAATGGAAGAAATTTGTATTATTGTCCCCTTCCTAAATCCATAGCGCCTGAATCTTAAGGAACCATGTTATTTATTATTTATCAAAAAGGTACTAACACATGAGTTCAAGGGATATGAAGCTAGCAATGTCATCTACTGAGAAAATTCCAGACGAATTTTATTCATATAACCTTTTGATTTTATTCTTATTTCTTTCAAAATATCTTAAGACTTATCCTTAAAAGAAGCATATCAGGCCTTTGTTTAATACTTTACTCTGGAAATGTTTTTAGAAAATTGGTGCATAAATAAGGAGGATGGATCTGGATGAAGTGGCCCCCATACTTCTTCAATCAGATTTTACAATCTTCCTCTAATATCCATGCATGATTGAATTTGAGGGGAACAAGTGGCTTCAAATATTCCATCTCAATTTTTAGAATGATAGGAAAGTGGTCGGATAGACTTCCTATAGAAACCCATGATTTCAAGATAAAGGGGCTCCCTATCAAATGTTCTGATACAAGGAAGTGATCAAGTATTTTTGAAATAGCTTCTTCATCCCTTCTAAATTTCCTCTAGGTAGGGACAAGCTTCATCGGTTCCGCATCTATTAGAGAATGAATCTCAAAGAAGAAATTGAAGAATTCTCCCAACAAGTCTTGTCTAGGGTGGGAACCCCACACTTCTTGCATAGAAAGTGTTAAATTCACATTTCCTACAATGGTGTGAGCATCCCCAAAGGAACTGAAAGTTCTCAAAGGTTCCCAAAAAGGATTACAATCAGTGTATGGGCTATAAACATTTAAAACCTTCAATTGGAAACTCAAATCTTTAACTTCCATCTCTACCGAGAGAGTTGACCTTAAGGTAGATGTCAAGAAATCTTGAAATGCAGGGATCCACGTAGTTAGCAAGCCTCTCGACAATCCTTCCACATCCAAGGTGCAAAAGGACCAACCCCTTAACCATGGCTCAAAAGCAGTTTGGGATTTTGATCCTACAACCATTGTTTCTTGGATTAAAATTATATCTGGGCTATGGGCTCTAATGATCCTTTGGAAGGATGAAAATTTATGGGTGCCCTCTACCCCTCGTACATTAAAGGATAGGAAAATCATGGGTTAACCTCGTTCAAGGATTTCCCTGCTCCAAGGGCCCTTGATATTATTGCTTTTCTGCTCCTTTTTATGTCAATCACAACTTTGTGTATTTCTTTCAACATGTTCTATTTTCTCCCAACCATGTGGATATATGGTTTATTATGGGAAAGACCACCCTCACTAGGCTCCACCTCCTTGGCCTTGATTTTGGGTCTCAATTCGTATCCTTTACTAGAATGGATCTTAGCTGGAATAAGATTCGATTTAGAACAAGGCGGGGCTTGTTCTAAGAATTTTTACCCCCCCCCCAATAACTGTAGCCATGATATTATATTGAAAAGGGTGTGGGATATAAATATAAGAAATATGTTCATGAATAGGAGAAGGAATGCAAGACAAAAATGACTATTGAGTATGAGAAGGACTACATATAATTAAATCAACTAGTGTAGACGTGGCTTACACAGGGTTGAAAAACACCTACCGAGAACCCCATTTTTGTCTTCTGATACATCCAAATGAAATGAACATGGTTTTTATGATACAATTCCTTAAAAAGTGATAAAAATTCAATGAATACAATCCACTTCAAGGGGGAAACCTCATTTTACAATATATCCAATTCAGAATACAATATGAGATGAGATAAGATGATCTTAAGACTAGGTATCATTGGTATATATAGGAGACAAAGGGTACAACTATAATGAAAGGGTATAATGAAGGGTTCTAGACGAAATACAATTATAAAAATATAAATGTAATAATGAATATCTAGGTATTAATAAGGGTTTTTATGCATAGCATGGGGCTTTGTCTAGGTCTTAACATGCCCCTACCCTTCAAACAAGTGTTGTTCTCAACACTTGACTAACTGTGTAAGTTTCTGCATGAAGAAATAATATTCCCATGTTGCCTCTTCCACTGGTAGGTTCTTCCATTTGATGAGGTACTTCATAATTGATTGATTTCCCAGTTGCTTAATCCTATCTCAAGGATTGTTTATGCTTCTAGTATGATTTTCTCTTCTTCATTAATCTCTGGTAAAATATTTTGGATTGGGATATTTTTGTTGATTACCTTCTTTAAATAAGAAACATGGAAGACTGGATGTGCACTTGAAGATGGAGGTAACTCCAATTTGTAATCCTTATTTTCAATCCTTTGCAAAAACTTATAGGGGCCATAATATTTGGGTGATAATTTATTGTCCTTCTTTTATTGATTGAGGGACATCTATTTATATGGTTGTAGTCTAAAAAATACCCAATCCCCCACTTCAAATTCACTCTCACTACAATGTTGATCTACTTTTTGTTTCATCATATTTTGTGTCATAACTAAGTTGTCCTTCAATAGTTTGAGAACCTCTTGTTGGTTCCCTATGTGGTTCTCCATTGCTTGAACCTTTGTATTCCATTTCAAGGGTGATGTAATGGATGGAGGATGATATCCATAAAGTTCTAGAGAAATGGGGACATTTTCAATGAAGTATGGAATGATGGATTGTACCACCATTTTGCCAAGGGAAACCACTTGACCCATTGTGTCTATTTATTGGATGGAAATCAACAAAGATATCCTTCTATAAATTTATTCACAATGTTATTTCACCCATTAGAGTGAGGGTGGTAATATGAGTTGTCAGCCAATTGAGTACCCAAACAAGAAAATAATTCAGTCCAAAAATTTATAGTGAAAATTGGATCTCTGTCACTAACAATAATATTGGGGACTCCATGTAGCTTTTGAAATATTTCCATGAATGTTGCAGTTAATGTAATTTATTTAAAAGGATTAGAAATAGAGAAAAAATTGGCATACTTTTTCAGTCGATCCACTACTACCATGATGATGGTATTTCCTTCAGATCTAGGTAAAACTGTAATAAAATCCATCGAAAATTCTTCCCAACGTTGACTTGGTATAGCTAATGGTTTTAGGAGACCCAATGTCTTGATGGTCACTCCCTTATTGTGTTGGTAGTGTTGGAAAATAAAAAATATATGCTTCATCACACATCTCCTAGGTTCAGTCAGTTGAGAGGTCGACCTACATATGGAAACAATCAGTCAGGCGATCGACCAACAAACTACACTAGTTGGTCGAGTAGTTGACATTCCTGTTAGTCAGACAGTTGAACAAAAGTCCAAGATAGTTAGGTGGTGAATCGGCCAACCCAACAATATAATACGGGTTGGATGCGTAGGAGGTTGTGTCAAGTATCCCTATCTAGCCAACTCAACAACACGGATTTGACAGAGTCAAATCTAACAACCAACAATTACACGTGGATAAGATCTTCTAGATTCTATGGAAGTTGGTTAGATCTTGAAGCTATAAAATGTAGACCCCTTGTGTCATTTTTATCACGGTGATTGTGCAATATATCATCTAGATAAATATGTGCAACATGCACTATGATGTTCTGATCACAATGCGCCCTACTTAAGTGTTGCAATGGTGTATTTAGACACCATCCTTTATCTTTGAATTTTTTGTACATCTTCGATTATGTATAGTACTATATTTTATTTTCGATGTCGTGTTCCACCATACTCCCAAACATGGTATCAGAGCCGATGGTTTCAAATCTTGACCTGTTATCTGTAAACCTTGATGAGCCATATATATTATGTTATTGACTCTGGGCCAATGGTTTGTTGATTGGAATTTATTGAAACATACCATTTTTTGTCTAGATATCGAAGATGGCTCTGAAGATTAATATTGTTGTTCTGAACAAGTCATATTATGTAGTATGGATACCAGATATGGAAACCCTAATGAGAGAAGGATTGTGGTAGTAGACGAAGGTTGTAATTCCAGATCCAACAAATGATCAGGAAACATGTGTTGTTTATGGAAAGAAGGATGAGGATGTAGGGGTCATCATGAACTACATATCATGATAGATATGATTTCACCTCAGTGGAATTGATTGTCCTCATCAAGTATGGAAGAATATGAATTCGTTGTTCAACCAATTTGATGAGATTCGTGTCATGCAATTGTATAAATAGTTGATCTCTCTCGATCCTCATTCTTTTGATAGAATGGAAAACTATTTGGCATGTGTCAAAGAAATACAGTTGAAATGGGGAGAATGTGGAAATAGCTATGAGAATAAGGATGGAAAACTCATCGAGCCAGTCTTGATGAACTTGAGAACACCATTTGAAGTGTTTGTGTCGACTTTTTGTACCAACTGATAAGCACACAAGGAATATGGTAAGGATTACACCTTTGAATCTTTCTATGGTTTTTTTATTATTGATCAACACATACTAATTGAAGAAGTAAATATTGGTGATAAACACCAGGTCCACTTGCTCAAGGGAAAGGGAAAGATGGATCCCGTGGATAGAGTATGATTTGATGCCTCTACACATAAACTTGCATACCACGACTAGAAACCTCAGAGACGGGAAGATGCACCACAATGAAGTCAAAAGAAGAAGACATGGAAGTAATGTCGAAAGACTACACATGTGGATAAAGTCTATAATAAGAAGTGAGACGATATAAATGAGAAGGTTAAATGCCTTGAAGGAAACGTGTTCGTTGCATTCCGACTCATTGATAATTTCACCTTCCAGGTCATAACTTCTCAGGCCATTTTATCTCATTCTACATAGAATGAATGGGTACCCAACTCTGGGTGCACTCATCACATGGCTAAGGATTCCTCCTTGTTCACGTGGTTGGATGAAGGAAAGGAGAGAAAAATCTATGTTGTTGATTATTTTTCCTTGGATGTTGATGGCCATGGTGATGTTTCTTATTGACATGGGAATATTTTCAATGTCTATCATGTTCTAAACCTTAGTTCCAATCTATTTTATGTTTCTCAATTAACACAAACATGTAAAATTGTGGAATTTTGGCCAGATCAGTTCTATGTTTGTGATTTAAAGAAAGGTAAGTTGATTTTTGTCGGTGGGATTCTTTAACTGATGGATGGTTTGTACAAGTTTCGTGACATGACTCAACCAAAAACTAAGCCGACTACACTTGTTGCTCACACTGAAGAGCGGATTCGAATTTGGCATGAATGACTCGGACACTTGAATTTCTGAAGTCTTCATGCACTCACAACTCATAATATGGTTCTTAGTCTACCGAAGTTGTTTCCCCTGAAGGATTCTATAAGGGTTGTGTGCTTGGGAAGCATCATCAAGCACCATTTGACTCTGGAAATTGTGGTGAGCACATAACTTACTAGAACTGGTTCATAGTGATGTATGTTACATTAATATGCCTTCACTTGTAGGTGCAAGGTATATTTTGACTTTCATTGATGATTTCTCTCATTTGACATGGGACGTTTATTGAAGAATAAGAACCTTGTCTTTGAAAAGTTTAAGGAGTTTCAGTCTTTTGCTGAGAAACAAATGTGGTCGACCCATCAAATGTTTGAGATCAAACAATGGTGGTGAGTATGTCAATCGAACTTTTGAAGAATACCTGCTTCAATATAGTATTGAATGGTAGTGGTCGATTTCTCACACACCTCAGTAGATTGGCATCACAGAACATAAAAATTGGATGTTAGTTGAAATGGATAGATGTATTTTGTAGGCTAAATATCTTCTTCCTTGCTTTTGGGTTGAAGTGATGTATTGTGCAAAGTATCTACTCAATCACATATCGACTCAATTTTTTCCTTCCATGACTCCATTCAAACAATGATGTTGAAATAATCCTTTATTTGTCCACCTCTGTGTGTTCAGATGTGCTTCTTGGGTTCAAATTCCTGATGATTTTACAAAGAACTTGGATGAAAATAGTCATGCTTTCATCATGATGGGATACTATGAAGAGTCAAAATCCTATCGACTGTTTGATCTTGTGAAATGAAAAATAATTATCATATGCAATGTATGGTTTGATGAGAAGCATTCTCACACCAATTTTTTGAATGCCTCCTCTAGATTGCTATAGGATGAACCCTTTGATGTTGTTTCTAACAATGGTGCTCATGTTCCATGTTTCAGTCCTTCGATTGGCAAGTCGATTTTTTTTCCTATTTTGAATCAACCATCGACCTACGATTCAACTAGTCCATCATCCTCTATCTCGGGATTGAAGACCATTCAAATTCTGATCGACTTGATAAAGTGAATCGTAGTTCACCTCTTTCTTGTATACCTAGATGGGATGCCAAGTCAATTGAAGTTGTTGGAGATTCCTCCTCTAGACAACAACCTCAAAGTCATAAGTAACATGCTAGTGTTGTGTTGATTACTCATGTACTTGAAACTTCTGATCATGTTTCCTATTCAGATGTTGAAGGATGATCTGAATGGGAGTACGTTATGAAGACATAACCTGATTCTTTGTCAAAGAATTATATTTAAGACTTAGTTCCCCGACTACAAGGAAAGAACATTGTGAAGTGTTGATGGGTCTATAGGACAAAATTTACCTATGAAGGTGTTGTTGAGAAACATAAAGCATTCCTTGTTGCGAAGGGATTTTCTCAATAAGAAGGCATCGAATACACTAAAACATTTTCCCCCGTTGCAAAGATGAACTATGTTCAACTTATTGTTTCTGGTGCTGCTTGTTTTTGATGGAAAATCCATTAGATAGATGTGAAAAGTGAATTTCTTCATGGAGAACTATCTGAAGAAATTTTCATGGAACAAACACCTGGTTTTGTGAAAGATCCAAATTTGGTTTTTCGACTCAAAAAGTCTATTTATGGTTTGAAGCACACTACCCAATCTTCGTATCCTAAGATATACTTTTTTGTTCTTAGACTTGGCCTCAAACGTTGTGAATATGATCACAACTTGTATGTACTCCATACCAATGGAGACACCTTGATTTTTGTTGTATATGTAGATGACTTACTCATTAATGGCACTAATAATAATCGCATCCTTAGATTGAAGAAACTTCTTGCTGACTCCTTTGACATGACAGATCTTGGTACTCTGCATTATTTTTTGGGTCTTCAAGTATTACCACTTTGTGATGGATTTTTCATTTCCTAGTCTAAATATGTGATGGATCTATTGACATGTTTAAAAATGGTTGATTGCAAGTCTTCCGCTACTCCTTTTTAGTATGGAGTAAATCTTACCAAAACTTTTCAAACACTCGCAGTCGATGCTACACTCTATCGACAACTGGTCGACAATATCATTTATCTTACTCACAACCGACCTGAAATTTCCTTTGTTATTAGTGTGGTTTCTCAATTTATGCAAGACCCTAAAGAAAGCCATTGGAAATCAGTCAAATGAATTTTCCACTATCTCTAAGGTACCACTCATTTTTTTATAAAGTATTGTACTTGAAGTTTAGATTCCTTGGTCGAATTCACCAACTCTGGCTCGGATGGCGACATTGACGATCCAAATTCCACTTTTGGCTATGTGTTTCACTATAGCATTGTACCTTTGGTGTGGTCATGCAAGAAACATAAGGTAGTCTCTTTATTGACTACCAAAGCAAAATATCATGGCATCGTTCAAGAAGGTACTGAAGCAGTATGAATTCACCAACTTTTGGGAGAACTTGGCCTTCCTATTCAGACCTCAACTACAATCTACTGTGATAACCAAAGTGTTATATAGATTGTTAAAAATCTTGTTTCCCACATTAAGATGAAGCATTTTGAGATCTATGCTAACTATTTGAGATAGTTAGTTCACGAACATGTTGTATTTCTTGAATATTTCAGAATATATGATCAGGTTATTGATATCTTCACCAAACATTTAGCTAAAGATATATTTATAAATATCTGTGTGATGCTTGGGCTTCAGGAAGTTGCAATTATAGGGGGGTGTCATACTAACATAATTTCACTTCTTGAATATCTAAAGTTTTGTGTTGATGGGGGCTGCTAGAACATCAAACATTGATGGTTCATCACACATCTCCTGGGTTCATTCGGTCGATAGGTCGAACTACATCTCGAAAAATTCATTTGAGCAATTGACCAACATACTAAACCAATCGGATGAGTAGTTGACATTCCTGTAGTCTGACAGTTGACCATCAGTCGAAGATAGTCAAGCGATGGATCAACCAACCCAACAATCAACTACGAGTTGTGTTGGATAGTTGGTTTGCACATTTGGTTGTCATTAATGTCAACCCTTGGAGAAGTATGGAATCCCTAGAGATGTGGTTGAGATAGATGGATAGTTAGTTGTCATTGATGGAGTGGTTGATGTCAGCATATGTGTTGGGTGCATTTGATGAAATATACATGTAGCCGTGAAGGTATGGTCATGAAACCCATAGTTGATCAAGGAATAAAGACATGAAAGTCAATGTATTTTATGAGGCGACAATGTTTTTATTTGTGGCGTTTTAACTCTAAAATGGTAGGCCTGTTATGATATTTTCATTCGCTTTCATACCATAACATGCAACCTCAACTCTATATGAAAGCGACCATAATATTTTGAAATAACACATTAACCAAAAACCTTAATTCTGAATGAAAACACCTAAATATTCATATGTTTTGAGCAAGAATAAACTTACCCCGAGGCCATATGTCAAAGTTCCCATGGAGACGACTAAAGTGGAGAAAATATATAAATGAAGACTCCTTCCCACAAGTGGCTCGTCCATCTCATGTTATACCTTTCATAAGGTATCCCCATGCTTTCCAAACCTCTAAGTCTTTGATTTGACGAGAAAAACGTGCAATTACTCCTTAATTTGTTAGATTTCACTTATATGTATCATAATAGACGAAGCTCATCAAAAACTTGACAGAAACATTTTCTTTCCAGGTACAGAGCACATGTAATGTCAAAGATCAAAATACAATGTCCTACTATGGGAACATATGACTTTGCAAGTGTAACTTACTGGATTTTCTCCAAAATCTTTGAATTCTTGAGTCATAGAATACTGAATTCGAGAGATCAAATAAAAACATTATCGTCTAGAAATGGACTTCTATAGAGAAAGAGCACATGTAACATAAAAAAAATCAAGAGACATTTAAATACTTTAACAAATAGTTTTGTAAACTTACCGAATTTACTTGAAAAACGTAAAACCTTGAGACAAATGACCTGAGTTAAGAGAAGGAAGAAAAATCTTGTCGTCTAGAAATGGACTTGTGAATAGAAAAAGCATGATAACAAATCTTTTTAAGTTGCAGGCATGGAAAGGCACGCGATATAAAATATTGTGTAGCTTGCACAAACATCCGTGCAACGTATATTACATTATATTTTGTTAGGAAGAAAAGTATTATTTTGACTGTGCAAATATTTATAAAATGATAGTTTTTAGACTTCGGACTTCCGCTGGAGGTTGCAATCCAAATGCATGGAGGATTCAGATATCACCCTCGATAACTTTCTTTGAAATACCCCATGATAATAATAGGCTACACACATGGGTCAATAGAGTCTTTTATAAAGGAAAATATTTCTATGACAAAGAAAAATGAGAGCGTGAATTTGCATTTAGGAATCAGAGCCAGAAGCAAACAACGCCTCCCTTCACCCACTAGATATGGTGTGAAAGTGGGATTATGTTACCCCGGTGGGGAATTTGGTGAAACTCAACCAACTAGAGCGGAAAAGTTCAATATTTGGGTTGTCACCTAGGACAACACTCCAGTCCATCTCGACGATTTTGACAAGAAGTGATATGAAGAATGGGGAACTATGGCTCTGATCCTTATAGTGGGGTAGGTGTAGGTATTTGTTTCTTATATAGGGTAAGACCAAGTGAATTTCAACGATCTATGAGGGAAGGAATATCTTTCCTAAAATTTACCTTCTTTCTTGCTCCCATTTTTTGAAAGGGAGGACCTACAACCCTAGCTTTTTCCTTTGCTACAGATAAAGAAACATTGATTTTCCCCTAGTCCTTTTATCATATATGAGGTTTACTTCTCATCAACCTTGACTAGTAGAGACCAGGTGGATGACTTACTTCTGAAAATGATTTACTGCCTTATATTTTGAAAAGAGAGATGTAGTTAGATGTACTTGCTATAGATAACTTATTCCTTATGAGGCAATCCTATCCTAAAAGGTTGCTTTCTAGATAGGACTTTATCTAAAAGTCAATATTTATTACAAGATGACATTTTGAGTAGAGGGATCCTACAGTAGGTGAATTTGTTTCTTAAATGATGAATGCAAAATATTCCATCTGTTCCTGCCATTTTCACCTACACCTGAGTAGTGATAGTTCTTGTAGTGCATATTGCAAGATAATTGTACTAGCTTGAATGGTCTTCCCTTATGACTTACAGTTCTACAATCACTCATTCAATTATACACACACTAGTCCATTTGTTTAGAAAGACTTCTTGTGCAAGAACTAAACTTCATGGAACACTCTCTTATCCCAAAACATCGCATATAGAGGTTGGGGACTATGGTGCTTGAAAATAAAGGGATGCTACAATCCAAGTGGAAGGGATCCACGAAATCTCAAGAACTCTTCCTAATGCTTTGGCTCAATCAAGGTAAAGGTGAGACCCAGTTTTTTCATGATAAGGGGTTTAAGAGAACATTGGGATAAGGAAACAAGGGACAGGTTGTTAGGGGCGAATAATGGAGCAATATACTTTTCTCGACCCCCCCTCCCCCCCTCCCCCACTATAGATTATTTTAGGGGCTAAATTTCACAAATGGGCTAATTTTCCATGGTTTTTCCCAAAAAAAAGATTTGTTATTTCCATTTTTTCTAAAAATGATTCGCCCAAATTCCATAGAATAAAATTATTTTACCTCAAAAATAGCCAAAATTTTATAGAAACTATATAAAATCCTTAGAAATTTGAATATTTTTACAAAACTATTGCCAAACATTTTACATTTTGCATATTAAGGACTAGTAAGATTAGTCCATGTTTCTACATTTTAATATGAATTTCCATCCTTAAAATCATCGTTGTCCACCACCTTAGAATTATTGAAATAGAAAAGTGTTAGGCCCATAAGTGCCAAAGGAGTAGAGGATGATTCGACTGCTCATGACGTCGAGAGGAGGTGACTTGCTTATTCTTCGGCTTCGACAAAGAAGAAGGTAAGGGATTCTATTTCTACTAAAGACTACTCACATTTTTAATATTTTGCACAAAATCCTTGTCACTCCCAAATCTCTAATAAAAAATTTGCATTGCTTAAAAATTAAAAATAAGGACCAAGCGCCTGGAACTGAGAAGTGACAAGAAGAAAATAAAGACTACGCACATTTATCTGATAAAAAAATTGTATAGTGCAAGAGTCATATACTGGTAAATTCAATAGTAATTTCTTTCTAGGAAGGCTAATCCATCATGTCGAGGATTTCCAAAGTTTTAGCAACAACTTCATCTTGTAACTTGAATGCAAATACAATCTCAGGAACATGTTTACTCTCTTCGCTAATTTCTTTATTTTCTTTGAACATGTATTCAAAGCATTATATTTATTTTCCATCTATCTGTTAACATGGGAAATGAATGACATAATTGACAACGCTATGCAGAAGCACCCTATGGCGGTGGAGAATGTTGACATTTCAAGTCCCAACATATTGACCAACAATAGTCGTTCCAGTAGTTAAGAGTGGCATATTGTATATGTAACTCGATCACAAATATATGCAGAAGCACCCCATGGCAGTGGAGAAAGGTGTATGCAGAAGCATTCTATGGCTATGGAGAAAGGAAGTAAAGTGTTGCCAAAATTCACTGCATACATAGATCGGTTTCACAGATGATATAATGCATCATCGTTCTCCTCGTAAAGAGCTTCAATAAACTCGTCACCATCCTCCCTGTCATCCTCATAAACAACTTCAATAAACTTAGGTTATCTAACATTGCAGAAAATGCATTGTGTCAGAGCCTATTTAAAGACTTATAACTCATTGTCTCCTCATAAAAAACTTCAATAAACATAGGTTATCTAACATTATAGAAAATGCATTATGTGAGAGCACATTTAAAGACTTAGAGTAGAGTGGAAACTTAGGTTAATAGACTACAAACTTAGTTTATCTAAGATGAGCTCGACAATAAGACTTTGATCTTTTTTTTTTTGTAAGTAAGAGATTTTATATATAAAGGGCCTTCAAAAAACCAGACCAGAGGTACAGAAACTTGAAAACAACCATGTTGTAGTTACTGAACTGCCCCAATAGAGGGGAAACCAGTTCAACCAGTCGGGTAAGTCTAGCAATTTACACTCTGACAGTCTTAAAAAACAGAACTAAGCTGACTAGGCTACAAGTATGAAAAGAAACTAGTAAAGAGAACAAAACCCCTGTGGGGTTAGACACTTGGCGAGTAACCTGGCCAGGTGGCTTGATAGGCCGCGTACCAAGGTTCCTCTTCGATGGGTGTCCCTTTGCCTTCCAAATGCATGTCAACGTCCACGTTGCTCTCGTCCAGGTTGGCAGCTGGCAGGGTGTCTCCAAGCAGACTGTGTGCATGAAGGCCTGTAGTTGTCGCAGCATTCGTGTCCCCATGAGTGACCTGCGCCACAACGACCCCTACTGAACATTGCGTCTGTTCATTCCTGTCGTCGCCCTCTGCATGGGGTACCTCTGCTGATGCCGCGCCTTCTGGAGTAGAGGGGAAAGCATCTCGGAAGGTGGATAGGATCTTAAGGAGGGTCGAAGTCTTCCCATCCATAAGCTGCAGTCAGAATTGGAGGTCCTCCATTCCCTGTCGGAGCTCAAAGACCAGTCCATAGAGAATGGCTAGACTATATTTCAGCTGCGAATCAGGGATGAAGTCGGTAGACAAGTACGCATTATGCCGGGCACTTCGAAGAAAGAGTGGCTCGGAGGAGCAAACTGCCGGTGAAAAAGAAGGTTCGTTGGTTCGGGAATTCGGTGGGATGACAGGAAATCGCGAAAGAGAGACCGGCGAGCTATCAGTGATGACTAGGCATTCGAACCGGGAGGTAGGCAGGGTGGAGGAGGCGAGAGGTTCTAGCTCGGGATGCAAAGGCGGCGAGGAGAACGTGGAGGGCGAACCAGGGGGAGAAGCAGAGGTACGGGGACGAGGAGGATGCCATGGAGAACCTCTTCACGACCTTCCTTTTTGGCGTGACATAATGAGCTCAGGTTGAAGGCATAATTGAGCCGAGTGCCCCAGGAAAATGTGGAGAGTCTGGAGAGGGCCGAAGGCTACGAACACCATGAAAGACCAGGATAAACTAGGCCTGGGCAGCGGAGGGATGAGAGGGTTGGGTCGCGAGCGAGGATGAAAATCACTTGCAGACGGAGGAGCCATGGTATAGTTGGTAATGAGAGTCGGGCACACCAGCGTTAATGGTGCTGCAGCGACGTGAAATCTCATAAATGCAAGGTCGAGGTGGCAGGATTTGGCACGAGCCCAACACATGGCTCCCTACCTTGTTGGCTTGACCTTTCCTCTGCTTCTCGCCATATGTCTCGCACTAACACCCCATTCGGGGGGACAATAAGACTTTGATCTTGTTAGCCAATAGAATGTTTGATTAAATCAATTCAAATATTATTAAAAATAACTTTTTTTTCCTATGTACAAGTTTGGAAAGCAAAAATATATTTGCAGTCAAACTCAAACTAATTGATAGTCAACAACCAATTGAATGCTAGAGTCGTTGGTTTGCCTTCAGTAGAGACTAATAACACTGACGTGTCTTAATCCAAGAAACATGCACGAAATCTATAAAATTTAAAGTGAATAATTGTGAATAGTTTAATACTTCAATTTCTAAATCAAACCATGCACCATTGATTAGGGATTTCATAGAGTATAATATTGATTAGTATAATTTTTCATAGCTTAATATTTCCATAATTTTTTTTTATTGAAGTTGTGTAATGACTTTTGAAATTCCACTAGAATTTGAGTATGACTTATATCTATCTTGGAATGAGAAAAGTAGGAAAGTATTCTCTCTAACTTAATTATTTTTTTATATTGTTTTATTTTTTCTATTTATTTTTATGTTATAAATGGTTATAAATTTACTGACATTATTTAACTCTTCTAAGTTTTGGTCTTTTTAACGTGGATGAAATCACAATTTTCTGTTATTTAAATTACATTTATAAATGTATGGTCCAACACCAAAATTAAACAAAAAAAATCCCTAGAAAATAGTCAAAACATAAAACAATTTTTTTTATTGTTTAAATTATATTTATGAATGTATGATCCAACACTTTCTAGTCTAATTTTGAACAAAATTTAAAAAAAAAAATCCCTAGAAAATAGTCAAAACATAAAACAAATCCCTAAAAAATGGTCAAAACATAAAACTTTTAGACTAACTAAATTTAACTTAGATCACATTGAAACTTCTAAAATAATAATATAACTTTATTTTTAAAAAATTATAAAAATAATATATTATTTTAAATTTTTATTATTTAGCATTCTTAATAAAAACTATCTACTCCATATATCCACTCATTACCATGGAAGAATAATTTTTAAAATTTCACCACATTTGTTGTGTGAAAGGAATCTATGTAAGAGAATTTCTCTTTAGTAGGCACATTTAAGTAGGATGGTATTGGTATTTTTACTTTGTAAAGAAGCAAGTGAAGACCTATATCTTCATTTACAAATGTGTAGAAGCAAGTTTGCAAGTATTTATTTTTTAATGGGCTTAATAGTTAAGAACATATGTTTCCTCCTAAAAAATCACATGTTCAAATCCAAAAATTTTAAATATACAAATATTATTATTGAAATTATAAAATTATTTACATTTATTTATATTATTATATATTTAGTACACAATTATATAAAATGCATTATAAATAACTAAATATTCATTAAAATACAATAAAACATTTATTTATATTATTATATATTTATTACACAATTATATAATTATAAATAACTAAATAACAAATATTAAAAAAACACAATAAAATAATAAAATTTTATATTTAATTATTTAAAATAATAATATAAATAAATAATATATTAAAAAAAATAAAATTATTATAATATAAATTCACATATATGTAAATACTCATCCCATTCATATTCATTATTTATTGATAAATATTAAAAACATGTTCATATTCATTATTTATTGATAAATATTAAAAACATGTTGTGCCCTCATTTTCATTAAATTTTTATTTTTTTTTAATCGAAGTTCTAAGCATTCTTATTATTTTTTTAGAAAATAAATGATTTGAGTTGTTTTAAAATTGACCAAAACCCTTTTGCATTAAGTTGTCAAAACTAATGAGAAAAGCAAGGTAGTTTGAGTACCCTTATCCCATACCTACAAAACATCCATGATTATCCTACCTATGGTTTGGGGTCAAGTATTGTAGGGTACCTATCATTGCCCTACACAAAAAGGATTATTTGTCTGGAAAATGAGAAGGTTAAATATTAGTCTATTTGGTAGAGTGTTCTTTAGATTTATAGCATAGCATCTATATTTAAGGATAAATGTGGTTCACCCTATCACGATTGGAATTTTAAAATGAGATAATTTGTCAAATTTTTAAAATAAGATAATTTGTCAAATTTAAAGATGAGATTGGAATTTGGAATTTTAAAATAAGATAGTTAATTAAATTTAAAGGTTTAAATGACTTCGTTTTCAAAGTTTTAATAAAAAAATATTAACAATAACAAACCTTTAATACTAAGGCAAGTAATATATACATCATCAAATACAATATATAAAAAATATCTAACCATGTATATACCTGTTGTGCAGCAGACTGGTTATTGCTAGACATCTTACTTATCATTCTGTTTTAAAATTGTTAAAGTGTACCACCTTAAGTCATTGGTGCAAGCTTTCTCTCTTCACAATCATACAACTTTCCTATGTTTTGTTATATTATATTCTCATATATGCTCCACATGTGACGGTACGTATAATGCATTTAATAAAGGAAAGTTGTAAATGTATAGATAATGCCATTAACAGACGTGCAGTTGGAAATTAAGAAACAAGTGAGTCTGTCGGTGGGACTCGGGAGTCGGGCACACGATTCATGGACCATACGCTCCATCCAATATCAATCTGTCAGTCGTGAAACTTAGTTGTCGCTTTTGAATCACAATGTATTCATCCAAAAGAAAAGTTAGAAATCTTGATCCAATATATGTATCTGTCAGTCGTGAAACTTAGTTGTCGCCTTTGAATCACAATGTCTCCATCCGAAAGAAAAGGAAGAAATCAGAGGTGACTACCAGATGAAATTAATGATAAAACGGGAGAGATCCGATTTTACGAATCGAATTTAACGTCTCGAAAGGATTGATGGAGCGCTCAACATAGACATATTGAATCTTTGTGGATGATCATCAACCAAGAATTTTTTATTATCTATCCACAACAGGCCGTGTAGAACAACAATTTAGAGGAGTGGGTTAACTTGGAAGCAATTTTTCTTCCTAGGTTATTTTTTCAGTAGGTTTTTTGGAAGTTTCAGTTTAAATTTTCTGTCAATCAAAAAATTTGATCGATTTTCTGAGAATCTGAGTTGATTTAAACTGAAGCAAAACCCTTACGATAAAGTTTTAAAATACATGAAACCTTGATCCATGCAAAACTCAAACTACCCCTGAAAATTTCAGTTAAACTTTGGCCGCCATCCAAAATCCAAAATAGATAAAGCCTTGAAAAGAATAAAAAATAATAGATAAAATGGAATTTTAGATTATCTGCAACCATCCTTCAGTAGTGCCATTGCATTGGTTGACCTTCTCATCTGTCACAAGAATGTAATTTTGGAAGGAGTTCATCAAGAGATTATGTCTTGAGTGTGTGCTTGCAAAAACATGAGGTGCATTTAATAATACACTATGAGAGCAGATTTGTATGGAGATGAAATAAGATTTATAAGGAGAGTAAAAATTAAGAAATAATATTAAAAAAATAAATAAATAAGTTGCATATTTATAAATGGGAATAACAAAGTAAAAATAGTATTATTTCAAAAGTTATATAATGATATTCATTATAATAAATATTTAGTAAAATTCACAATTATGATATTTATTAATTAATTTTTATTACAATTAGGTAGGTAATATGATGTAATATGGTTTTTCTTTAGGGAGAAGGTTTTATATCCAAATTTGGTGTCTTGCAGTGACTTTAAAAATAAATTATTATTATTATTATTATTTATGATGTAATACAATTAGATTTTTATATTTTATTAATGGATATAAAAGATATTGTGTTATAATAATATAAAAAATATTTTGTTATTGAAATGGAATAATGATTAATTTAAGAGTTTATTTTCAGTGATTAATGCCTACTTGAGGCAAATTGCAAGGAATCTTGTTGTTACAATTTTGTAAAAGATTGATTATTATATTGCCTTGGTTGAGGCCGTAGATTATAAGTTATCACAATATATTTGAACACTCCATTTCAATGATAAATAATGAACAATGATCAATTTTGTTGTCTTGGTTTGTAGAACTTTGAATCTCTCCATTGACATGATGCAACATATGGTGTTTTAACAAAGATACTATTTATAAAAGGTATGGATACAATGCATAGCATGGCTAAGAAATTGGGTATTATTATGGTCTCTATCTCCATGTAAAATTTAAAAGATATGATTGCATGGGAATCATTTTTATCTAAACATCATCTTTAATAGGTCGAGGAAATTAAATATTTCCATGTTAAACTTGTTATTTCATGGTCAATCTCCAATGGTTGAGTATGTTTTTAATCTTTCATCATTGTTGATTAACACTTTAGGTTGAAACCTTAACTAAAAACACATTTATAAAGACTCAACTGCTTGAAGACTTAAGCAAAACCAACTTGTGCAAAAAAAAAAAAACAACTTATGCAAAAAGACTTGTCAATTCCATGGAGACTCAAACAAAACCAAGAGAAAAATGTTTTTTCATATTACAAAGAAGAGGCTTTGTGCATTTATTGCTAAGCACATAAAAGGACCATCATATTGTGTAGGTAAAGATCACCTTTAAATTTTATTTGTCTTTTCTTCTCCTTTTAAAGACATTTGTTTCCAAAGCTATGGAATTTATAGGCTTTGTTTAACACATTTATAAGTTTCATGTGCGTTGGATATGTGTTGCAGTCACATATCGTGAATCTATTTGAGTTAGACAAACAAACTTTTTATTTCTATTTCCAAAGCAATGGAATTTTATAAGATGAAAGAATGGAGGATGACTATGATTTAAGAGAAACTTGGAAATAATTTTCTTCTTCATGTACATTCCCTTCTTTTAGAGATTTCGAATAGTGGCAATGGTACATCTAAGGAGATATATAAAATTGACAACTCTTAGGATGATAAAAATAAATACCTTTTTAGTTTTTTGAAAGTGAAGGTTGATTTCATGAATTTATAGACTGTGACTAGATAACGAGTCTACACATGAAAATTGTTTAATAGTGTTTAAAAATACCTAGTTAAAACAAATAAAAAAACAACAAATAAAAAATAACAAAAAATATATTAAAACTTCGTTAGAGAATTGTTACAACATTGGTGCAAGATAAGACAACAATTGTGGAAGGTGTTGTGCATTCACCACTAAAGATATACACTAAAATGTCAATCCACTAGGTAGTGGATCAAATTAACCTGTCACCCGTTCACTGTTGAATCCACCACATCTAGCGATAACTTCACAAATGGGAACTTGATCGAGCGTAGTGGAGGTATCGTTGAAAGAGAATTCAATGGGGGTGATCGAGAGCCATTACCAATTATTCAAGGTCAACAAAGAACTCAAATCACTAAGATTTTCTTCCACCTCTTTTGGTGCCTCTCCTCTTGTGCATGCATGTCTTTTCTTTCTAGGTTGATTTAGGGTGAAAGGATAATAGATGTATTGGGAATTAGAGTGTTGTTGGTGCTTTGGCTATTGGTGTTGGTTCTCTAGATACTACATTTTATTCTCCTACACTTGGCAAGGATACTGGTCGAGGATATAAATCACAATCATAAGGAATTGGATCACTGCATCTGGGTTCAATCAATTAATGGGGTAATACAAAAGTAGTCAACCTTTGGTCAATGATCACTGGTTATAAAGCAAGATGAAAGTTTTAGGTCAATTGCTCAATAAGCATTTCATTGGTCATTAAACATCTCTTTCTAGGGTTACTTTTTATAATGTTTATTCTACCAGAGATTAAACATTCGATTTCTCTAGGGAATATATGCCTTCTCTCTTTTGAGTTTTCTTGGTGGATACAGTACATACATTAACTAGTGTGGCTCAGAGAATGTCTACATTAATTGCTCATGGGGTGTGTGATTGATCCAGGTGGACATTGGTGTCCACCCACCTATTCCACTGACTCAACATACAATTTCCATTTTGGCAGTTTTTGTAGAGTTTTTCGGGTCCTAAACTTTTAGGGTTGTTTTGAGGCCCTAAAAAACGTTTTTTTGACATGGAAGCACCTAATATATACTAAAGATTGTATTGGGAAGTTTGAAATGCATACTCCTCGGCCAGACCTTTCCAACATTGTATCGAGCCTCCCAAACAAAGATCGTATGCAAACGTTACGCCCTAGGGAAGTTGACGTATCAACTACCCCCATTAGGGCCCACAAACCTTTTGCCATTTCATATTTTGGGGTTAGGGTTTTGGATGTTTAGGGTTTTCTCATTTATGCTTTATGTTAAAAGGACCTTTGGATCCTCATTGAAAAAATCTTCCTATGAATGCGTGTAGCCTCCACATCTCTTCTTTAGAGATAAGCTACCACCATTATAACGAATTCATTTTCACTCTACATTTTCTTTTATAGTCTCTGCATATTTCAGTCTTTAATAGAAATTGAATATTACTATATCTTTGTGTTTCTTGCAATGTCTCTATGTATTTCCTTGTTATATCTCTACCTTCATTTCGTTCTCAGCATAATCCAAATCAGCAGTATCAAAGTAGTCTTCTCTTTGTCGTTTCTTAGTGCATGACCCCAACAAGGTTAGGGTATAGATATTTGGGTCTCGAGCTAGTTTCTTTTGAGGACAACTGCTCTTTTTGGCCCAAGAAGCCTCCCATGGTGGAAGAACGAAGAGATGAGGGAGAAATAGAACCTATTAAGCTATTGATAATGGAATTCCTCGTGAAACATAGGAATGAGATGATGGATCAATTTTCCCAAATCCTTCGGTGGCTGTCGACAACAACATATGCATCTTCGTCAAGAGACAACTTTGGAGGCGCCACCCCCATCAAGGTACAATTTAATTTTGATATTCCCATATTTGAAGGTCAGATAGATGTGGATTCTTTGGAAAAGTGGTTAAATCTACTAGAAGGGTATTTCGTTGTCCACAAATTTTCCAATAGGGAAAATATCACTTTTGTGCTCCTTAAGGTGGTCCCCCATGTTAAGCATTGGTGGGAGACTTACTATGAGAAAAACTCCACAGAGGATCTTGGAATATTCTGGAGCAATCCCACTTGAGACTCTTATGGATTCCATCAAGGAACAATATTACCCTATTGGAAACTATGACTACCAATAAATGAGATGGACCACACTACATCGGGAGGGGGACCAAATGGTGCCAGATTTTACAAATACCTTCCATACCTTGCACACTAAGTTGTGTATCAAAGACTCCGAGTGGCTTCTGGTTCTAAAATACCATGGGGCCCTACATAGGTACATCCAAACAAAAATGGAGTTTCTATACATATCGTCTCTAGGAGCCACTTATCGGTATGTTGTCAAAATCGAGAAAAAAATTTAAGAAGAGAAATAAGCATAAGTTTGGATCTGTGAATGCATCCCAGCATAAGCCAGGAAAAGGCAGCCCCAAAAAACAAAAAAAATGAAAAAACAAGGATGGACAAATACAGGACAACCAATCTAAACCACAAACAAAAAAGGGTAATATGAAGATGAAGAAAGACAGTGGGAAGTGGTGTGAATTCCATAAAATCCCTTGGCACAACACCGATGAATGTCACTTGAAGCAGTCAATGGTGTGTTTTGGTGAATTCCACCTATGGACAGGTGAAACCCCCCTTGGATCAAGACCCCTTCTTTGATCCAAGACAAAAGGGAAACAAATGGTATCTACTTTCCTTTTAGATTTATTTCTACAGGTAGATATAATAGAGAAATGGATGCACACCTTTTTTACAATGGTTGTCCTCACTACTCCAGTCTTTTGAACTTTATATCTAAGCTCCTAGGCGTAATAAAATACCCACTAAAGAAGAAGACGAGATACCTTTCTTCCACACTATAATGTTAAGTAAAAATAGATTTATCTACAATGATTTTCACAACAATAGACATTTAAATACTTGAACACATAAACATGAAAAGAATAGGACTTAATGGAAAGGAATAATGAAGAACTTACAATCAAATCTGATGTTGCAACAACTCCTCCAAGCTCTTCGTTCCAACCCCTTGTATCTCACATGATCATAAGTATGATGTTCTTCAATTCTCTCCCCTTTCACTCAAGCATGACCTTCGTTATATAATGGTTTCAAGCATAACAAATTTTAGATATCTTGGGAAAATGGTTAGGGATTTAGCTTATGAGGTTTGGATTTAGTGCTAGGATGGAGAAAAGAGATATAGCTCAAATCCTTGACCCAAAAAAACTCAGATCTCCCCAAATATTTCCCTTATAAAAAGGTGGAATGGTTGCAACTTCTTCATCGCTCACTTAACACTAAGTACAAGGAGACTATTTCTCCCTAAGACAGTCTAGGGGGGATATAGTTTGTATTTCATCACTCCTTGTGTATGGGAAATGTTGGTTGTGGAGCCTGATTATCTTCCTAATTTAGAGGATTTTTTTTTTAGCCGTGTTTATACCTCATGAAGACTTTACACCCTAGAAGAATGTACACTCCTCCACATGGGAGAGTGCAGGGGGGGCTTCCCCCCCCTACGTGGTTCGGGGGAAAGCAGGCCACCGGTAGGGGATTGGGGGAGAAGCTCTAGAAGGAAGAATTTCCTTGTAAATGTATATTGTAATTTTATAGTAAATATGGGCCGCTCATTATAAGGTGGTAGATATGACAGCAGAAGTTATATTAGGGTTTTTTTCCCTAGAAGAAAACCTTCTTTTATGAGGGAAATGTATTGCAACTATGTATCATTTTTGCGAATATTGTATTACGAGTGAGGATACTATGAGCAAAAAAAGAGGAAGTTACAACGAGTGTGTTGTAGGTTGTATCCATTCATTTCCTGGATAATAATAAAGGAAGGACCTAGAAATTTCTCTAGTGGACATAACCCACACTGGGTGAACCACGTATATATGTGTATGTATTGTATTTTGTATCTTCTGTGTTTTATTTCCACATTTGTTTTATTTTATTGCTCTGCGATCCTATTTTTCCAACAACTGGTATCAGAGCGAAAGGCAACTCACAAGAAAAGAGGGTTCCTGGTTCGAGTGGGAGAAATGGCGAAAGATGGAAAGTTTAGGGTCGATAAATTTAATGGCCAAAACTACTAGTTATGGAAGATGAAGATGGAAGATTATTTATATAACAAGGATCTATTCCTACCATTGGGTGGAAAATCAAAGAATCCGACGACCATGAAGGACGAAGAATGGGAGGTTCTTGACAGAAAGGCACTAGGAATGATATGGCTGAGCCTAACAGCGTATGTGGCTTTCAATATTTTGAAAGAAAACACAACGAAGGAGTTGATGGCTGCATTGGATAAACTGTATGAAAAACCCTCGGTGTCCAATAAGGTATTTCTAATGAATAGATTATTTAATATGAAGTTGTCATAAGGTGGGTCTGTTGCATATCATTTAAATGAATTTAATATGGTTACTAATCAACTAAGTTCTGTAAAAGTGGAGATTGATGATGAGGTCATGGATCTTCTCATATTGTGCTCATTGCCAAAAGGATGGAATGGCTTGGTCATGGTTGTAAGTAACTTTGTCTCTAAATCAAGCACTCTAAAATTTGATGATGTTGTTGGTGTTATCCTTAGCAAGGAAATGTAACTAAAGAGCATAGGGGAAGACAACAGGATAGAGTAAAGGGATCAGAGAACCGTGAGAATTCTAGGAAGGGTAGATACAAATCCAAACTTGGAAAGCTAGAGTGTTGGAATTGTGGAAAGAAAGGACATATGAAGAAATACTACAGAGCTCCAAAGAAACAAAGAGATGGACAACAAGAGAAAAAACAGGAAGCAAATGTAACATGTGATGTGTTACAAGATGCTTTGATTATTTCTATAGATAATATTTCTGAGTCTTGGGTAGTAGATTCAGGGGCTTCATTTCATGCCACACCCCATAGGAAACATTTTCTATATTATGTTCAAGGTGATTTTGGAAAGATTCATTTGGGTGATGATGCACTATTCAAAATTGTTGGAATGGGAAAGGTAAAAAAAAAGAAAAGAAATGGAAACCAGTGGTTGTTGAAAGAGGTAATACATGTTCCAAATCTAAGAAAAAATCTAATTTCAATAGGGCAGTTGGCAAGTGAAGGTTGTATATCCATATTTATAGATATGGTGTGGAAGGTCACCAAAGGATCATTGTTGATAGCAAAAGAAGAGAAGGTACGTACATTCTATTTGTGTACTGGTAATACTGACTCTTCTATCTCTTTGGATTCTACAGGAGTGGATACAAAACTATGACATCATAGGCTTGGACACATGAGTGAGAAGGGGATGCATATACTTCACAAAATAAATTTGTTGCTAGATCTTAAACAAATTGATTTGTATTTCTGTGAGCATTGTGTTTATGGAAAACATAAGAGAGTCAGATTTCTCAGAGTCGAAAAATAAAAGAAGAGTGAAAGGTTAGAGCTTGTGCATACAGATGTATGGGGACCAACTTAGATATCATCTCTTGGTGGCTCTCTTTATTATGTTAATTTTATTGATGATGCAACTAGAAAAACTTGGGTTTATTGCATTCGACAAAAATCTTATGTTTTTCATAGTTTTAAGAAATGGAAAGATTTGGTTGAGAATGAGACATGAAAAAGGTTGAAGTGTCTCAGATTAGATAATGGAGGTGAATATTGTAGAAAGAATTTTGATGATTATTGTTTATACCATGGGATTCATGGAGAGAATATAGTTCCAGGAACACCACAAGAAAATTGTGTGTCAGAAAGGGTGAATAGGACAATCATGGAACATGCAAGGAGTATGAGATTGCATGTTGGCTTTCCCTTATATTTCTAGGCAGATGTTGTAGATAATATTGTTTGCTTAATAAACAGAATACCTTCAATCTCATTGGATGGTACAGTTCCAGAGGAGGCATGGACAGGTAAAAAGGTAAACTATTCTTTTTTGAATACTTTCGGTTGTGAAGCATTTGTCCATATTGATAAAGAAAATAGAACAAAGCTTGAGGAAAAATCCAAGTAGTGTACCTTTATTGGATAAGGTATTAATGAATTTGGTTATCCCTTATGGGATTATGAAAATCACAAAATCATTAGGAGTATAGATGTCATATTCAATGAGAAGGTCATGTACAAAGATCAGTTGTAGGGAAAGAAACAAGAAAAAGAAAAAACAAAATACATAGTGCTTGATGAGATCACTAAAATGGAAATTCCAAAGGTACCATAAAATCAATATATACAACAAGAGGAGCAACAAGTACCTCAAACTACTACAAGTGTTGTTAGAAGGTCTATCAGGTTAACCTCTGGACAATACTCTCCTTCATTGTAATGTTTATTTTTGACTGATTCTGGTGAACCAGAATGTTATGAAGAGACAATACAGGTAGACACTAAAAAGAAGTGGGAGCAAGGAATGAAAGAGGAAATGGATTCCCTGGTAAATAACCAGACTTGGGATTTGGTTTAGTTTCCTGTCGGAAAAAGAGAAGTACAAAATAAATGTGTTTACAAGTTGAAGGAAGAAGATGGAGGAACAAAGCAATACAAGGATAGACTTGTTGTAAAGGGGTTTGCACAAAATAAAGGTATAGATTTTGATGAAATATTTTCTCGTGTTGTTAAAATGACTTCAGTTAGGTCTATTTTAAGTCTTTTGGCAAAAGAATATTTACATCTTGAACAATTATATGTAAAAATAGATTTTCTCCATGGGGATTTGGAGGAATAGGTTTATATGGAGAAACCACAGGGGTATGAGATCAAAGGGAAGGAATATTTGGTATGCAAGTTGAAGAAGATCTTTTATGGCCTAAAGCAAGATCTAAGGTAATGGTATTTGAAGTTTGATATGTTTATGACAGAACAAGGTTATAGTAGATGTCATTATGATCACTATGTTTATTTTAAAAAGATAGAAAATGGAAGCTATATTATCTTGTTATTGTATGTAGACGACATGCTTGTTGCAGTGTCTAATATGAAGGATATAAATGTGCTCAAGAAGAAATTAGCTAATTCATTTGTGATGAAGGATTTAAGTGGCGCAAAGAAAGCCCTTGGTGTGAGAATAACAAGAGATAGGAAAAATAGAAAATTGACATTGTTTCATGGTGAGTACATATAGAAGGTGTTGGAGGGGTTTATAATGTTGAATGCAAAACTAGTAAGTACACCTTTGGCCAACCATTTCAAATTAACTAAGGAAATCTATCCCAAGAAATAGGAGGAGATAGAATACATGTCCAGGGTTCCTTATTCATCAATAATTGTCAGCTTGATGTATGTGATGGTTTTCACAAGACCAAATATTGCACATGCAGTGGGAGTTGTGGGTAGGTATATGAACAATACAGGTTAAGAAAATTGGGAGGCAATAAAGTGGACTCCCAGGTATTTGAGAGGTCCTGCTACTCATGCATTATGTTTTAGAGGTTCAGAAACTATTCTATAGGGATGTGTTGATTCATGTATGGTAGGTGATAAAGATAGCAGGAGGAGAACCATAGGGTATGTTTTTACTATAGGTGGAAAAATAGTAAGTTAGATTTCAAAACAACAAAAGGTTGTTTCACTTTCAACAACATAAGCAAAGTATGTTGCTACTACAAAGGCTAGTAAATAAATGATTTGGTTACAAAGGTTTATGGAGGAATTGGGAAAGAAGTAGGAGAATAACGGGTATTAATGTGACAATGAGCATTCCATTCATGTTGCAAAGAAATCAACCTTCCATTTTAATTCTAAGCATATACAACTCGGGTACCATTTCATACGATCTGTCATGGAGGATGGACATTTGAAGTTGGAAAAGATACACACTAGCCAGAATCCTGTAGACATGTTAACAAAGGGAGTTACTATGGACAAACTGATCTCCTACTCAGTTTTAGTTGGTATTAAAGCTTGAAGGTGAAGATGAGAAATTTTCTAGGTCCAAGAAGGATCATAGTACAACATATACAATAGCGATGGATTTGTTGAGATCAATCTCCAAGTGGGAGATAGTTGGTTTTGGAGCCTGATTATATTCCTGATTCAGAGGATTTTGTTTTCAACTGTGTTTATACTCCATGAAGACTTTACACCCTGGAAGAATGTACACTCCTCCATGCGAAGGAGTGCAGGGGGGGCATCCCTCAGGATGGGGGGATCAGTGAAGGAAAAAATGCCTTGTAAAGGTATATTGTAATTTCATATTAAATATGGACCGTTCATTATAAGTTGGCATATATGATAGTAGAAGTTATCTTAGGGATTTTTTCCCTATAAGTAAACCCTCTTTTATGAGGGAAATGTATTATGGCTATGTATCATTTTTTTGAATATTGTATTCTGAGTGAGGATACTATGATAAAAAGAAGCGAAAGTTACAATGGGTATGTTGTAGGTTGTGTCCCTTCATTTGCTGGATAATAATACAGGAAGGACTTGAGAATTTATCTTATGGATGTAGCCCACACTGGGTGAACGACGTATATTTTTGTTTCTATTGTATTGTGTATCTTTTGTGTTTAATTTCTTCATTTGTTTTATTTTATTGCTCTGTGATCCTGTTTTTCCAACAACTAGTATCAGAGAGAAAGGTAACTCACAGGAAAAGAAGGTTCCTGGTTCGAGTGAGAGAAATGACGGAGATGGAAATTTTAGGGTCAAAAAATTTAACATCCAAAAATACCATTTATGAAAGATGCAGATGGAATATTATTTATATCAGAAGGATCTATTCCTACCATTGGGTGGAATAAAAAATAATTTGACGTCCATGAAGGATGAAGAATGGGAGGTTCTTTACAGAAAGGTACTAGGAATGATATGATTGAGCCTAGCAGTGTCAATGGCTTTAAATATGTCGAAAGAAAACACAATGAAGGAGCTAATGGATACATTGGATAAATGATATGAAAAACCCTCAACGTCCAATAAGTTATTTCTAATGCAGAGATTATTTAATATGAATATGTCAAAATGTGGGTCTATTGCAGATCATTTAAATGAATTTAATTTGGTTACTAATCAACTAAGTTCTATAAAAGTGGACTTTGATGATGAGGTCAAGTCTCTTCTAATCTTGTGCTCATTGCCAGAAAGATGGAATGGCTTGGTCATGGTTGCAGGTAACTTTGTCTCTAGTTCAAAAACTCTAAAATTTGATGATGGTGTTGGTGTTATCATTAACAAGGAAATGTGACGGAAAAACATAGGCGAGACATTAGGTAATGCATTAAACATGATGAACAAGGGAAGAAAAAAGGATAGAGGAAAGGGATCAGGGAACCACAAGAATTCTAGGAAGTGAATATCCAAATCCAGACTTGGAAAGATAGAGTGTTGGAATTGTAGAAAGAAAGAACATCTAAAGAAAGGCTACAGAGCTCCAAAGAAACAAAAAGATGGACAACAAGAGAAAAATCAGGAAGCAAATGTAATAGGTGATGTGTTGCAAGATGCTTTGATTATTTCTGTAGATAATATTTCGTAGTCTTGGGTAGTAGATTCAGGGGCTTCATTTCATGCCACACCCCATAGGAAAAAATTTCTAGATTATGTTCAAGGTGATTTTGGATAGGTTCATTTGGGTAATAATGCACCATGCAAAATTGTTGGAATGGGAAATGTAAAAATAAAACAAAGGAATGGAAACCAATGGTTTTTGAAAGAGGTAAGACATGTTCCAGATCTAAGGAAAAATCAAATTTCAAAAGGGAAGTTGGAAAGTGAAGGTTGTATATCCATATTTATAGATAAGGTGTGGAAGATCACCAAAGGATCATTGGTGATAGCAAAAGGAGAGAAGGTAGGTACATTGTATTTATGTACTAGTAATACTGACTCTTCTATCTCTTTAGCTTCTACAAGAGTGGATACAACACTGTGGCATCATAGGATTGGACACAAGAGTGAGAAGGGGATGCAGATACTTCACAAAAGAAATTTGTTGCCAGATCTTAAACAAATTGATTTGGATATCTGTGAGGATTGTGTTTATGGAAAACAAAAGAGAGTCAAATTTCTCATAGTTGGAAAAGAAAACAAGAGTGAAAGGTTAGATATTTTGCATACCGATGTATGGGGACCAACTCAGGTATCATCTCTAGGTGGCTCTCATTATTATGTTACTTTTATTGATGATGCAACTAGGAAAACTTGGGTTTATTGTATTCGACAAAAAATTGATGTTTTTAATACTTTTAAGAAATAGAAAGCTTTTGTTAAGAATGAGACAGGAAAAAGGTTGAAGTGTCTCAGATCAGACAATGGAAGTGAATATTGTAGAAATTATTTTGATGATTATTTTTCATACCATGGGATTCGTAGAGAAGAGACAGTTCCATGAACACCACAAGAAAATGATGTGTCAGAAAGGATGAACGAGACAATCATGGAGTGTGCAAGGAGTATGAGATTTCATGCTGGTTTTCCCTTACAGTTCTAGGAAGATGATATAGATATTGTTGTTTACTTTACAAAAAAATGACCTTGAAGCTCTTTGGATGGTAGAATTCCAGAGGAGGCATGTACATGTAAAAAGGTTAACTATTCTTTTTTGAATACTTTCAGTTGTGAAGAATTTGACCATATTGATAAAGAAAATAGAACAAAGCTTGAAGAAAAATCCAAGAAGTGTACCTTTATTGGATACTGTGTTAATGATTTTGGTTATCTCTTATGGGATTATGAAAATCAAAAAATCATTAGGAGTAGAGATTTCATATTCAACGAGAAGGTCATGTATAAAGATTAGTTGCAAGGAAAGAAAGAGGAAAAAGAAAAACCAAAATACATGTTGCTTGATGAGATCATTGAAATAGAAATTCCAAAGGTACGAAAAAATCAAAATGTTCAACAACAGGAGAAATGGGTACCTCAAACTCTTGCAAGTGTTGTTACAAGATCTACCTGGTTAAGTAGACCCCCTAAACGATACTCTCATTTGTTGTATTATTTATTGTTGACTTATTATAGTGAACCAAAATGTTATGAAAAGGCAATGAAAGTAGACACTAAAAAGAAGTGGGAGCAAGGAATGAAAGAGGAAATGGATTCCATGGTAAATAACCAGACTTGGGATTTGGTTTAGTTTTCTGCAAGAAAAAGAGAATTACATAATAAATGGGTTTACAAGTTGAAGGAAGAAGATGGAGGAAAAAAGCGGTACAAGTCTAGACTTGTTGTAAAGGGGTTTGCACAAAAGAAATGTATATATTTTGATGAAATATTTTCTCGTGTTGTTAAAATGACTTCAATTAGGACTATTTTAAGTCTTGTGGCAGTAGAAGATTTACATCTTGAACAATTAGATGTAAAACCGACTTTTCTCCATTGGGATTTGGAGGAAGGGATTTATATGCAGCAACCACAGGGGTATGAGGTCAAAGGGAAGAAAAAATTGGTATGCAGGTTGAAGAATAACTTGTATGGCCTAAAGAAAGCTCCAAGGCAGTGGTGTTTGAAGTTTGACAGGTTTATGACATAACAAGGTTATAGTAGATGTCATTCTGATCATTGTGTTTATTTTGTATGTATATGACATGCTTGTTCCAGGGTATAATATGAAAGATATATATGTTCTCAAGAAGAAGTTAGGTAATTCATTTGTGATAAAGGATTTGGGTGCCACAAAAAAAATCCTTGGTATGAGAATAACAAGAGACATGGAAAATTGCAAATTTACATTGTCTTAGGGTGAGTACATAGAGAAGGGGTTGGAGAGGTTTAGAATGCAGAATGAAAAACCAGTTTGTAAACCTTTTGCCAACCATTTCAAATTAACTAAGGAAATGTGTTCTAAGAAACAAGAGGAGATAGAATACAGGTCCAAGGTTCCTTATTCATTAGTAGTTGGAAACTTGATGTATGCGATGGTTTGCACAAGACTAGATATTGCACATGCAATGGGATTTGTGAGAAGGTATATGAACAATCCAGGTAAAGAACATTGGGAGGCAGTAAAGTGGATTCTTAGGTGGTTGAGGGGTACTTCTACTCATGCATTATGTATTGTAATTTCAGATAATGTTCTATACGGATATGTTGATTTAGATATGGAAGATGATACAGATAGAAAGAAGAGCATCACAAGGTATTTTTTACTATAGGTGGAACAACAATAAGTTTGATTTCAAAATTGCAAAAGGTTGTTTCACTTTCAACAATAGAAGTAGAGTATGTTGTTGCTAGAGAGGCTAGTAGAGAAATGATTTGGTTACAAAGGCTTATGGAGGAATTGGGAAAGAAGCAGGAGAATAGCAGGTTGTACCATGATAGTGAGAGTGCAATTCATATTGCAAAGAACTCAACCTTCCATTCAAAGACTAAGCATATATAGCTCGAGTACCATTTCATCCAATCTGTCTTGGAAGATGAAAATTTGAAGTTGGAAAAGATACACACTAGCCATAATCCTACAAACATGTTAAAAAAGGGAGTAACCATGGAGAAACTGAGTTCTTGCTTAGTTTGAGTTGGTGTTCAAGCATTAAGGTGAAGATGATATATTTTTCAGGTCCAATAAGAATCATAGTCCAAGAGATACAACAATGATTGAGTTGTTGAGATTAGTCTCCAACTGGGAGATTGTTGGTTGTGGATCCTGATTCTCTTTCTAATTCAAAGGATTTTGTTTTCAACCATTTTTACACTCCATGAAGACTTTAAACCCCAGAAAAATGTACACTCTTCTATGCGGAGAAGTGTAGGGGGGCCATCCCTCAGGATGGGGGTCCGGGGGCAAGTGGCACCCTGGTGGGGGTTGGGAGGCGAAGTCCCCGAAGGAAAATTTTCCTTGTAAATGTATATTGTAATTTCATATCAAATCTAGACCGTTCATTATAAGGTCGCAGATCTGACCGTAGAAGTTATTTTAGGGTTTCTTTTATCAAGGAAATGTATTGCAACTATGTATAATTTTTGTGAATATTGTGTTCTGAGTGAGGAGACTATGAGAGAAAGAAGAGGTTACAATGAGTGTGTTGTAGGTTGTATCCCTTCATTTGTTAGATAATAATAAAGCAAAGACCTAGAAATTTCTCTAGTAGATGTAGCCCACACTGGGTGAACCACGTATATCTGTGTTTCTATTGTATTGTGTATATTTTGTGTTTTATTTCCACATTTGTTTTATTTTATTGCTCCATGATTTTGTTTTTCCAACAACTGGTATCAGAGAAAAAGGTAACTCGTAAGAAAAGAGGTTTTCTGGTTTGAGTGGGAGCAATGGCGGAGGATGGAAAGTTTAGGGTTGTGAAATTCAACAGCCAAAACTACCAGTTATGGAAGATGCAGATGGAATATTATTTATATTAGAAGGATCTATTCCTATCATTGGGTGGAATAACAAAGTAGTCGATGGCCATGAAGGACAAAGAATGGGAGGTTCTTGACAGAAAGACACTAGGAATGATACGGCTGAGCCTGGTAGCATCAGTGGCTTTCAATATTTCGAAAGACAAGACAATGAAGGAGATGATGGATGCATTGGATAAACTATATGAAAAACCCTTGGTGTCCAATAAGGTATTTCTAATGAAGAGATTATTTAATATGAAGATGTCAAAAGGTGGGTCTGTTATAGATCATTTAAATGAATTTAATATGGTTACTAATCAACTAATTTATGTAAAAGTGGACTTCGATGATGAGGGCAGGGCTCTTCTAATCTTGTGCTTATTGCTAGAAAGATGGAATGGATTTTTCATGGCTGTAATTAACTCTGTGTTAGATTCAAACACTCTAACATAGGTGAGACATTAGGTAATGCGTTAAACATGGAGAATAGGGAAAGAAAAAAGTATAGAGGAAAGGGCTCACAGAACCGTGAGAATTCTAGGAAGGGCATATCCAAAAATAGGCTTGGAAAGATAGAGTGCTAAAATTTTGGAAAGAAAGGACATCTCAAGAAGGACTATAGAGCTCCAAATAAACAAAGAGATGGACAACAGGAGAAAAATTAGGAAGCAAATGTAATAGGTGATGTGTTACAAGATGCTTTGATTCTTTCTATAGATAACATTTCTAAGTATTGGGTAGTAGATTCAGGGGCTTCATTTCATTCCACACACCATAGGAAACATTTTCTAGATTATGTTCAAGGTGATTTTAGACATATTAATTTGGGTGATGATGAACCATGCAAAATTGTTGGAATGGGAAAGGTAAAAATAAAGAAAAGGAATGGATACCAATGGTTGTTGAAAGAGGTAAGACATGTTTCAGATCTAAGGAAAAATAAAATTACAATAGGGCAGTTGGCAAGTGAAGGTTGTATATCCATATTTACAAATAAGGTGTCGAAGGTCACCAAAGTATCATTGGTGATAAAAAAAGGAGAGAAGGTAGGTACATTATATTTATGTACTGGTAATACTGACTCTTCTATATCGTTAGCTTCTACAAGAGTGGATACAACATTGTGGCATCATAGGATTGAACACATGAGTGAGAAGGGGATGTATATACTTCACAAAAAAAAATTGTTTCCATATCTTAAACAAATTAATTTGGATTTTTTTGAGCATTGTGTTTATGGAAAACAAAAGAGAGTCATATTACTCAAAATCGGAAAAGAAAAGAAGAGTGAAAGGTTAGATCTTGTGCATATATATGCATGGGGATCATATCAGGTATGATCTCTTGGTGGCTCTTATTATTATGCTACCTTTATTGATGATGCAACTAGAAAATATGAAATAAATTAACCAAACTTGGAATTTGGTTCAGTTTCCTGTAGGAAAAAGAGCATTACAAAATAAATGTGTTTACAAGTTGAAGGAAGAAGATGGAGGAACAAAGCGATACAAGGATAGACTTGTTGTAAAGGGGTTTGCACAAAATAAAGGTATAGATTTTGATGAAATATTTTCTCCTATTGTTAAAATGACTTCATTTAGGTCTATTTTAAGTCTTGTGGAAATAGAAGATTTACATCTTTAGCAATTAGATGTAAAAATAGATTTTCTCCATGGGGATTTGGAGGAATAGGTTTATATGGAGAAACCACATGGGTATGAGGTCAAAGGGAAGGAAACTTTCGTATGCAAGTTGAAGAAGAGCTTGTATGGCCTAAATCAAGCTCCAAGGCAATGATATTTGAAGTTTTATATGTTTATGACAGAACAAGGTTATAGTACATATCTTTCTGATCACTATGTTTATTTTAAAAAGCTAGAAAATGGAAGCTATATTATCTTGTTATTGTATGTAGATGGCATGCTTGTTGCAGTGTCTAATGTGCAGGATATAAATGTGCTAAAGGAGAAATTATCTAATTCATTTGTGATGAAGGATTTAAGTGGCGTAAAGAAAATCCTTCTTGTGAAAATAACAAGAGATAGGAAAAATATAAAATTGACACTGTCTCAGGGTGAGTACATATAGAAGGTGCTAGAGGGGTTTATAATGTTGAATGCAAAACCAGTAAGTTCAACTTTGGCCAGCCATTTCAAATTAACTAAGGAAATCTATCCCAAGAAACAGGAGGAGATAGAATACATGTCCAGGGTTCCTTATTCATCAACAATTGACAGCTTGATGTATGTGATGGTTTTCACAAGACCAGATATTGCACATGCAGTGGGAGTTATGAGTAGGTATATGAACAATCTAGGTAAAGAAAATTGGGAGGCAATAAAGTGGACTCTCAGGTATTTGAGAGGTCCTGCTACTCATGCATTATGTTTTAGAGGTTCATAAACTATTATATAGGAATATGTTGATTCATATATGGTAGGTGATAAAAATAGTTGGAGGAGAACCACAGGGTATGTTTTTACTATAGGTGGAAAAATAGTAAGTTAGATTTCAAAACTACAAAAGGTTGTTTCACTTTCAACAACATAAGCAGAGTATGTTGCTGCTACAAAGGCTATTAAATAAATGATTTGGTTACAGAGGTTTATGGAGGAATTGGGAAAGAAGTAGGAGAATAACAGGTTTTACTGTGAAAATGAGCGTTCCATTCATGTTTCAAAGAAATAAACCTTCCATTTTAATTCTAAGCATATGCAACTCAGGTACCATTTCATATGATCCATCTTGGAGGATAAACATTTGAAGTTCGAAAAGATACACACTAGCCAGAATCCTGCAGACATGTTAACAAAGGGAGTAACCAGGGATAAACTGAGCTCCTTCTCAGTTTTAGTTGGTCTTCAAGCTTGAAGGTGAAGATGAGAAATTTTCAAGGTTCAAGAAGGATCATAGTCCAACATATACAATAGCGATGGATTTGTTGAGATCAATCTCCAAGTGGAAGATTGTTGGTTGTGGAGCCTGGTTATCTTCTTGATTCAGAGGATTTTGTTTTCAAATGTGTTTATACTCCATGAAGACTTTACACCCTGGAAGAATGTACACTCCTCCACGCGGAGGAGTGCAAGGGGGCCCTCCCTCGGGATGGGGGGATCAGGGAAGGAAAAAATGCCCTGTAAAGGTATATTGTAATTTCATATTAAATATGGACTGTTCATTATAAGTTGGCATATTTGATAGTAGAAGTTATCTTAGGGATTTTTTCCCTAGAAGGAAACCCTCTTTTATGAGGGAAATGTATTACGACTATGTATCATTTTTGCGAATATTGTATTCTGAGTGAGGATAATATGATAGAAAGAAGAGGAAGTTAGAATGGGTATGTTGTAGGTTGTGTCCCTTCATTTGCTGGATAATAATACAGGAAGGACTTGAGAATTTCTCTTGTGGATGTAGCCCACACCGGGTGAACCACGTATATTTGTGTCTCTATTGTATTGTGTATCTTATGTGTTTAATTTCTTCATTTGTTTTATTTTATTGCTCTGCGATCATGTTTTTCCAACAACCGGTATCAGAGAGAAAGGTAACTCATAGGAAAAGAGGGTTCCTGGTTCGAGTGGGAGAAATGACGGAGATGAAAATTTTAGGGTGGAGAAATTTAACATCCAAAACTACCATTTATGAAAGATGCAGATGGAAGATTATTTATATCAGAAGGATCTATTGCTACCATTGGGTGGAATACAAAATAATTTGACGTCCATGAAGGATGAAGAATGGGAGGCTCTTTACAAAAAGACACTAGGAATGATACAATTGAGCCTGGCAGCGTCAATGGCTTTAAATATTTTGAAAGAAAAGACAACGAAGGAGCTAATGGATTCATTGGATAAATGGTATGAAAAAACCTCAACGTCCAATAAGTTTAGGGATGATTTTAAGGATGGAAATTTATTTTAAAATGTAGAAACCTTGACGAATCTTACTAATCCTTCATATGCCAACTATAAATGTTTGGCGATATTTTTGTAAAAATATTCAAATTTCTATGGATTTTATATAATTTGCATAAAATTTTGGCGATCTTTAAGGTAAAATAATTTTATCCTATAGAATTTGGGCGAATAATGTTTAGAATGACGAATATTTTTTTGGGAAAAACCATGGAAAATTATCCCATGAGCAAAATTTAGCCCCTAAAATCATCCTTGAATAAGTTATTTCTAATGAAGAGATTATTTAATATGAATATGTCAGAAGGTGGGTTTGTTGCAGATCATTTAAATGAATTTAATTTGGTTACTAATCAACTAAGTTCTGTAAAAGTGGAATTTGATGATGAGGTCAAGGCTCTTCTAATCTTGTGCTCATTGCCAGAAAGTTGGAATGGCTTGGTCATGGTTGTAGGTAACTCTGTCTCTAGTTCAAACACTCTAAAATTTGATGATGGTGTTGGTGTTATCATTAGCAAGGAAATGTGATGAAAAAGAACAGGGGAGACATTAGGTAATGCGTTAAACATGAAGAACAAGGGAAGAAAAAAGGATAGAGGAAAGGGATCAAGGAACCACGAGAATTCTAGGAAGGGAATATCCAAATCCAGACTTGGAAAGATAGAGTGTTGGAATTGTGGAAAGAAAGAACATCTGAAGAAAGGCTACAGAGATCCAAAGAAACAAAAGGATGGACAACAAGAGAAAAATCAGGAAACAAATCTAATAGGTGATGTGTTACAAGATGATTTGATTCTTTCTGTAGATAATATTTCCAAGTCTTGGGTAGTATATTCAGGGGCTTCATTTCATGCCACACCCCATATGAAACATTTTCTAGATTATGTTCAAGGTGATTTTGGATAGGTTCATTTAGGTGATAATGAACCATGCAAAATTGTTGGAATGAGAAATGTAAAAATAAAACAAAGGAATGGAAACCAATGGTTTTTGAAAGAGGTAAGACATGTTCCAAAATCAAATTTCAAAAGGGAAGTTGGAAAGTGAAGGTTGTATATCCATATTTACAGATAAGGTGTGGAATATCACCAAAGGATCATTGGTGATAGAAAAAGGAGAGAAGGTAGGTACATTGTATTTATGTACTAGTAATACTAACTCTTCTATCTCTTTAGCTTCTACAAGAGTGGATACAACATTGTGGCATCATAGGATTGGACACAAGAGTGAGAAGGGGATGCAGATACTTCAAAAAAGAAATTTGTTGCTAGATCTTAAACAAATTGATTTGGATATCTGTGAGGATTGTGTTTATGGAAAACAAAAGAGAGTCAAATTTCTCATAGTTGGAAAAGAAAACAAGAGTGAAAGGTTAGATCTTGTGCATACCGATGTATATGGACCAACTCAGGTATCATCTCTTGGTGGCTCTCATTATTATGTTACTTTTATTGATGATGCAACTAGGAAAACTTGGGTTTATTGTATTCGACAAAAATATGATGTTTTTAATACTTTTAAGAAATGGAAAGCTTTTGTTAAGAATGAGACAAGAAAAAGGTTGAAGTGTCTAAGATCAAACAATGGAGGTGAATATTGTAGAAATTATTTTGATGATTATTTTTGATAACATGGGATTCGTAGAGAGAAGACAGTTCCAGAAACACCACAAGAAAATGGTGTGTCAGAAAGGATGAATGGGACAATCATGGAGCGTGCAAGGAGTATGAGATTTAATGCTAGTTTTCCCTTACAGTTCTAGGAAGATGATATAGATATTGTTGTTTACTTTACAAAAAAATGACCTTGAAGCTCTTTGGATGGTAGAATTCCAGAGGAGGCATGTACATGTAAATATATTAACTATTCCTTTTTGAATATTTTCAGTTGTGAAGAATTTGTCCATGTTGATAAAGAAAATAGAACAAAGCTTGAGGAAAAATCCAAGAAGTGTCCCTTTATTGGATATGGTGTTAATGATTTTGGTTATCTCTTATGGGATTATGAAAATCAAAAAATCATTAGGAGTAGATATTCCATATTCAATGAGAAGGTCATGTATAAATATCAGTTGCGGGGAAAGAAAGAGGAAAAAAATAAAAATAAAAATACACGGTGCTTGATGAGATCACTGAAATAGAAATTCCAAAGGTACTAAAAAATCAAAATGTACAACAACAGGGGAAACATGTACCTCAAACTCTTGCAAGTGTTGTTACAAGATCTACGAGGTTAAGTAGACCCCCTGAACGATACTCTCCTTCGTTGTATTATTTATTTTTGACTTATTATGGTGAACCAAAATGTTATGAAGAGGCAATTAAAGTAGACACTAAAAAGAAGTGGGAGCAAGGAATGAAAGAGGAAATGGATTCCATGGTAAATAACCAGACTTAAGATTTGGTTTAGTTTCTTGCAAGGAAAAGACAATTACATAATAAATGGGTTTACAAGTTGAAGGAAGAAGATGGAGACAAAAAGCGGTACAAGATTAGACTTGTTGTAAAGGGGTTTGCACAAAAGAAAGGTATATATTTTGATGAAATATTTTCTCGTGTTGTTAAAATGACTTCAATTAGGACTATTTTAAGTCTTGTGGTAGTAGAATATTTACATCTTGAACAATTAGATGTAAAAACACCTTTTCTCCATTGGAATTTGGAGGAAGAGATTTATATGCAGCAACCACAGGGGTATGAGGTCAAAGGGAAGGAAAAATTGGTATGCAGGTTGAAGAAGAGCTTGTATGGCCAAAAGCAAGCTCCAAGGCAGTGGTATTTGAAGTTTGACAGGTTTAAGACATAAAAGGGTTATAGTAGATGTCATTATGATCATTGTGTTTATTTTAAAAAGATAGAAAATGGAAGCTATATTATCTTGGTGTTGTATATATATGACATGCTTGTTCCAGGGTATAATATGAAAGATATATAATTTCTCAAGAAGAAGTTAGCTAATTCATTTGTGATGAAGGTTTTGGGTGCCACAAAGAAAATCCTTGGTATGAGAATAACAAGAGACATGAAAAATTGCAAATTGACATTGCCTTAGGGTGAGTACATAGAGAAGGGGTTGGAGAGGTTTAGAATGCAGAATGAAAAACCAGTTAGTAAACCTTTTTCCAACCATTTCAAATTAACTAAGGAAATTTGTCCTAAGAAACAAGAGGAGATAGAATACAAGTCCAGGATTCCTTATTCATTAGTAGTTGAAAACTTGATGTATGCGATGGTTTGCACAAGACCAGATATTGCACATGCAATGGGATTTGTGAGAACGTATATGAAAAATCCAGGTAAAGAAAATTGAAAGGCAGTAAAGTGGATTCTTAGGTGGTTGAGAGGTACTTCTACTCATGCATTATGTATTGGAGTTTCAGATAATGTTCTATAGGGATATGTTGATTTAGATATGGAAGATGATAAAGATAACAAGAAGAGAACCACATGGTATTTTTTTACTATAGGTGGAACAACAATAAGTTTGATTTCAAAACTGCAAAAGGTTGTTTCACTTTCAACAACAGAAGTAGAGTATGTTGTTTCTACAGAGGCTAGTAGAGAAATGATTTGGTTACAAAGATTTATGGAGGAATTGGGAAAGAAGCAGGAGAATAGCAAGTTGTACTGTGATAGTGAGAGTGCCATTCATATTGCAAAGAAATCAACCTTCCATTTGAATAATAAGCATATACAACTCAAGTATCATTTCATCCAATTTGTCTTGGAAGATGAAAATTTGAAGTTGGAAAATATACACACTAGCCATAATCCTACAAACATGTTAAAAAATGGAGTATCCAGGGAGAAACTGAGTTCTTGCTGAGTTTGAGTTGGTGTTCAAGCATGAAGGTGAAGATGATATATTTTTCAAGTCCAATAAGGATCATAGTCCAGGAGATACAACAACGATGGAGTTGTTGAGATCAGTCTCCAATTGGGAGATTGTTGGTTGTGGAGCCTGATTCTCTTCCTAATTCAAAGGCTTTTGTTTTCAACCATTTATATAGTCCATGAAGACTTTAAACCCCAGAAGAATGTACACTCCTCCATGCATAGAAGTGTAGGGAGGCCATCCCTCGGGATGGGGGTCTGGGGACAAGTGGGACCCCGATGGGGGTTGGGAGGCGAAGTCCCCGAAGGAAAATTTTCCTTGTAAATGTATATTGTAATTTCATATTAAATCTGGGCTGTTCATTATAAGGTTGTAGATCTGACTGTAGAAGTTATTTTAGGGTTTCTTTTATCAGGGAAATGTATTGCAACTATGTATCATTTTTGTGAATATTATGTTCTGAGTGAGGAGACTATGAGAGAAAGAAGAGGAAGTTACAATGGGTGTGTTGTAGGTTGTATCCCTTCATTTGTTGGATAATAATAAAGAAAGGACCTAGAAATTTCTCTAGTGTACATAGCCCACACTAGGTGACCCACGTATATCTGTGTTTCTATTGTATTGTGTATATTTTGCATTTTATTTCCACATTTTTTTTATTTTATTTCTCCATGATCCTGTTTTTCCAACAACTGGTATCAGAGAAAAAGGTAACTCACAAGAAAAGAGGTTTTCTGGTTTGAGTGGGAGCAATGGCGGAGGATGGAAAGTTTAGGGTCGCGAAATTCAACAGCCAAAACTACCAGTTATGGAAGATGCAGATGGAAGTTTATTTATATTAGAAGGATCTATTCCTACCATTGGGTGGAATAATAAAGTAGTCGATGGCCATGAAGGACAAAGAATGGGAGGTTCTTAACAGAAAGGCACTAGGAACAATACGGTTGATCCTGGAAGCGTCGGTGGATTTCAATATTTCGAAAGACAAGACAATGAGGGAGCTGATGGATGCATTGGATAAACTATATGAAAAACCCTCGGCGTCCAATAAGGTATTTCTAATGAAGAGATTATTTAATATGAAGATGTCAAAAGGTGGGTCTGTTATAGAGCATTTAAATGAATTTAATATGGTTACTAATCAACTATTTTTTGTAAAAGTGGACTTTGATGATGAGGGTAGGGCTCTTCTAATCTTGTGCTTATTGCTAGAAAGATGGAATGGCTTTTTCATGGCTGTAATTAACTCTGTGTTAGATTCAAACACTCTAACACAAGTGAGACATCAGGTAATGCGTTAAACATGGAGAATAGGGAAAGACAAAAGGATAGAGGAAAGGGCTGATAGAACTACGAGAATTCTAGGAAGAGCATATCCAAAGACAGACTTGGAAAGATAGAGTGCTAAAATTTTGGAAAGAAAGGACATCTGAAGAAAGACTATAGAGCTCCAAATAAACAAAGAGATGGACAACATGAGAAAAATTTGGAAACAAATGTAACAGGTGATGTGTTACAAGATGCTTTGATTCTTTTTGTAGATAACCTTTCTAAGTCTTGGGTAGTAGATTCAAGGGCTTCATTTCATGCCACACACCATATGAAACTTTTTCTAGATTATGTTCAAGGTGATTTTGGACATATTAATTTGGGTGATGATGCACCATGCAAAATTGTTGGATTGGGAAAGGTAAAAATAAAGAAAAGGAATGGAAACCAATGGTTGTTGAAAGAGATAAGACATGTTCTAGATCTAAGGAAAAATAAAATTACAACAGGGCAGTTGGAAAGTGAAGGTTGTATATTCATATTTACAAATAAGGTGTGGAAGGTCACCAAAGGATAATTGGTGATAAAAAAAGGAGAGAAGGTAGGTACATTATATTTATGTACTGGTAATACTGACTCTTCTATATCTTTAGCTTCTACAAGAGTGGATACAACATTATGGAATCATAGGCTTGGACACATAAGTGAGAAGGGGATGTAGATACTTCACAAAGAAAATTTGTTTCCAGATCTTAAATAAATTAATTTGGATTTATTTGAGCATTGTGTTTATGGAAAACAAAAGAGAGTCATATTACTCAGAATCGGAAAAGAAAAGAAGAGTGAAAGGTTAGATCTTGTGCATATATATGCATGGGGATCATATAAGGTATGATATCTTGGTGGATCTCATTATTATGCTACTTTTATTGATGATGCAACTAGAAAAACTTGGGTTTATTGCATTCGACAAAAATCTGATGTTTTTGATACTTATAAGAAATGGAAATCTTTTGTTGAGAATGAGACATGTAAGAGGTTGAAGTGTCTCAGATAAGACAATGGAGGTGAATATTGTAGCAATGATTTTGATGACTACTATTCATACCATGTGATTCATACAGAGAAGATAGTTCCAGGAACACCACAAGAAAATGGCGTGTTAGAAAGGATGAACATGACAATCATGGAGCGTGCAAGGAGTATGAGATTGTATGATGGTTTTATCTTACGGTTCTAGGAAGATATTGTAGATATTGTTGTTTACTTAACAAACAAAGGACCTTCAAGATCTTTAGATGGTATAATTCTAGAGGAGGCATGGACAGGTAAAAAGGTAAACTATTCTTTTTTGAATACTTTAGGTTGTGAAGCATTTGTCCATATTGATAAAGAAAATAGAACAAAGCTTGAGGAAAAATCCAAGAAGTGTACCTTTATTGGATACAGTGTTAATGATTTTGGTTATCTCTTATGAGATCATGAAAATCACAAACAAATTAGGAGTAGAGATGTCATATTCAATGGGAATGTGATGTACAAAGATCAGTTGTAGGGAAAGAAACATGAAAAAGAAAAACCATAATACATAGTTCTTGATGAGATCATTGAAATAAAAATTTTAAAGGAACTAGAAAATCAAAATGTACAACAAAAGGAGCAACACGTACCTAAAACTCCTGCAAGTTTTGTTAGACGATCTACCAGGTTAATTAGACCCCTTGAACGATACTCTCCTTCTGTTGGATTACTAAGAAGGGGGGCGGGGTGAATCAATAATAGAGCAATTTAATCTTTTTTAACCATATAATCCAAGTGTTATATCAATGTAGCATTATCATCCAATAACTACAGAGTAAATAAGAAATTAACAAATGAACAATCATACACATACACAGTACACCAGTATTTTACATGGAAACCCAAAGCGGGAAAAAACAACAAAATATATTTTCTTATATGTCTTGAAGAATTACATTCATTGGAAGAACCAACTTCCTTTATTTTCTAGTTGAAACTGGAAGGACACTCCAACCCCCTAGTTTCTTTGGATACAACCTGAGGGAAGCTCCAACTCCCCAATTCTCTAGCTACAACAAGAAGGAGGCTACAACCCCATATGTTTTGCGGCTACAACCGAAAGGTGGCTACAACCACCTGTCCTTGCCTCATCCAACCACCCTGACATATAAGTAGAATGATGGAACCACTGTCACACTATCACTATTAGATATACTGCTGTAAACATGTACCAATCAACCTGTACCATAAACAATTGAATCAACCATGCACCAACCTATACCTCAACCTGTAATCAATCTCTACCATAAACAAGTGCATCAACCATGCACCAAACCTGTACAAATAACCAGACACAACAACTTGTCCAAACAACCTATCACAACATATTGTCTCATAAATATTATCAACCAAATTAAATCTACTCACCAAGATCAATCACTAAGACAACTCTCAAATATGTGCATCAACCAAGCATAACAAAACAACTCATAATTATCACCAAGATCAATACGTGCTTCTAATAATATACCAATATAGGTATGCTACATCATCCATAAACCATGTGTGAAAAATACTACTAACAAGTGCCCCCAACCATGCACTAAGTATGTAACAATCATGTATCAACTACACATCAACTATGACTCATCAAGATKTGCCAACATCATCAACTATACACCTCATGTATGTGTCAACTTATCAACTACTTGTCTCAACCATGTACCCAACATGTACCTCAAAAAAAATCCCTCATCAATTTCATCATCCAAATATGATTTGTAACTCTGTAATAGACCTGGTGTATATGATCACATACCTGCAAACCTTCCTTAACTTTAACAACAAGAGACTAACATTTTCATCAAACTTTACTTTAGTCTCACATGACTAGTTTTGGATTAGTCAACAACCCTAACTTGAAATAATCATAACTATGTACCTGTAATGAATAAAGATCTAAAAATAGTACACAATGTTCTTCAATGTGTTTTATCCAATTCCTCTAGGTGTGACTACTTGGAACCTCTAAGAAAAGGAGTTATATAAAAGATGACATACCTTGTTGAATTCTGGCTTATTCTATAGAGTGAACTTGTAGAACACTTTCCTTTTGTTTCATCAATTATTCCTTGAGTGAATTGTTTTCTTCTCTTAGTTCATCTAAATCACTAATCAATTCTTTTTCATAATTGTCTTCCTTTTTAATTAGTTTTTCTATCTCGTTTCTTTCATCGCATTTTATTTCAATATGTCCATGTTTTTCACAATTAAAACAAAATAACATACCTCTGGTGATTATGTACTTTTCATCTTCTGAATCTACTTGACATGGTGAACATAATTCTTCTTGATTTGTATCTGCATCTTCTTTGACATTTTTTGAATCTATGATGCGTGAAGAATATATGGCATGTAACTTGTCCCAAAATTTTTTTGTTGATGAACATCTACCAACCTTTTATCTTACCAGATTAGGTAATCCTTCCCAAATGAAATGCATTGGTATTTTTTTATTCTTCCTCAATTCTTTCTTGTTTGCAATCTTTTCCCTTTTTGAACTATCATATCTTGTAGCAACTGGTAGCCAAATTTATAATGTCCTTGTGCATGTAAAAATACTTTCATCCTTATGCTCCACATCTCATACTTAAAACCATTCTTACCATTAAACATTGGTACTCCATTCTCAGAATAATCCATGATCTCCTTCCAGTGGTTAAACTGTTTCATGAAGGAACTGACTCTAATACCAATTGTTGGATTAATGAGAGGGGGGGTGAATCAGGAATAGATCAATTTAATCCTTTTTAACCATATAACCCAAGTTTTATATCAATGTAGCATTATCATCGAATAATTGCAGAGTAAATAAGAAATGAACAAATGAACAATCATACACATACACAAGTACACCAATGTTTTACATGGAAACCCAAAGTAGAAGAAAACAAGAGAATGATTTTTCTTATATGTCTTGAATAATTACATTCATTGGAAGCACCAACTTCCTTTGTTTCCCAGTTACAACTGGAAGGAGGCTCCAACCCCCTAGTTTCTTAGGCTACAACCTGAGGGAAGCTCAAACTCCCCAATTCTTTGGAGACAACCAGAAGGAGGATACAACCCCTTATGTTCTCCAACTACAACTAGAAGGTGGCTAAAACCACATGTCCTTTCCCTGTCCAACCACCCTGATTTATAAGTAGAATGATGGAACCACTGTCACACTATCACTATGAGATATATTGTTGTAAAACTGTACCAATCAACCTGTAATCAACCTGTACCATAAACAAGTGCATCAACCATGCACAACCTGTACCTCATCCTATAATAACCCTGTACCATAAACAAATGCATCAACCATGCACCAACCTGTACAAAACCTGTACCATGAACAAGTGCATCAAGCATGAACCAAACTTGTACAAATAACTTGCCACAACAACCTGTCCAAATGACCTATCAAAACAACCTGTCTCATCAATCTTATCAACCAAATTAGATCTACTCACCAAGATCAATCACTAATACAACTCTCAAAGATGTGCATCAACCAAGCATAGCACAACAACTCATAATCATCACCAAGATCAATATGTGCTTCTAATAATATACCAATACAAGTATGATACATCATCTATAAACCATGTGTCAACAATACAACTAACAAGTGCCTGTAACAATGTACCAAGTATGTACCAATTATGTATCAACTACTCATCAACTATGACTCATCAAGATGTACCAACATCATCAACTATACACCTCATGTATGTGCCAACTCATCAACTACTTGTCTCAACCATGTACCCAACATGTACCTCAACCAAAAGCCCTCATCATTTTCATCTTCCAAATATTATTTGTAACTTTGTAATAGACCTGGTGTATATGATCACATATCTGCAAACCTTCCTTAACTTTAACAACAAGAGACTAGCATTTTCATCAAACTTTACTTTAGTCTCACATGATTAGTTTTGGATTAATCAACAACCCTAACTTGAAATAATCATAACTATGTACCTGTAATGAATAAAGATATGAAAATAATACACAATTTTCTTTAGTGTGTTTTATGCAATTCCTCCAGTTGTCACTACTTGAAACCTCTCCGAAAAAGAGTTATAGAAAAAATGGCATACCTTGTTGAATTCTGGCTTTTTCTATAGAGATAACTTGTACAACGTGCCCCACACAGAATATTTGTTGTATGGATATTAAAATTTTTCACAGAATACTACAGACTTTACTCTAACAAAATTTTTTGGCCTTATGTAATTTGGATCTGTTATGAAGAAGTTATGACGTTTTTACCCGAAACACATGTTTTGGACTAGTTTCAGGACTAGCCACAAACCCTATTTCCCACAGAGTGTAACTACAAAACTACAACGACCCACAAGATGGAATTCTAACCATAGCTACTTGGATATTTTTTTTCAATGGGATATCAATTTCACGGTCTGAATCATTCTAGAAAACAAGTTATTGCGAAAATGGTGAGATGACCTGTAAATAACATACCTTAGAAAACATCATCAAAAGAATTTGTCCTCCCTTGAATTTCGGCCTTCTTTACTTCACATTCTCTCTGAAATTCGGCTTAGATATCCTTTGGTTACCTCAGTAACCTATAGATATTCAATATTCTCAAGTGTGATATAAAATGAGAGATCCTTGTCTCTTATTTATACTTTCATGTAGCTTCCTCAAGGGATTACCTTTTAACTATCTTAACCCACTTTTCTTATTTTAGGGTTAACCAACTTCTAACCACTTGTCCAATTAGTAATTTATCCATTAAATTTATTATTTAAATAATTTATTTTGTATCCACTTTGACTCATAGTACACTCATCACTTCACTTTATCTCAAGGGGTTACCTTCTAACCATCTTAAACCACTTTCCTTATTTTAGGGCTAACCCAATTCTAACCACTTGTCAACTTAGTAATTTCTCCATTAAATTTATTATTTAAATAATTTATTTTGTATTCACTTTAAATTATAGTACACTCATCAATAAACTTTATTAGTTACCTTCTAAAAATATCTTAAATCACTTTGACTACTTTGACCTGTTGGGGCTTCTAGATGAATCATGAGGGTTCTCCAACTTTGCATGCCCATAACTCTCTAACCGTTAGGAGTTATGTGATGTTTCACATACCAATGGAAATAGAATGACATGTACTATCCATATAGAACAATATCTCCTTAAAATATATCAAAACTCATACCATTATCCATCAAACAAACTTGGGTCCATTACCCAAACCTAGGTTCTCCAACTTCTCATGGCCATAACTCTTTAACCGTGAGGAGTTATGTGACGTTCCACATAACACCGGAAATGGAATGACATGTACTATCCATATAGAATAGTCGTACCTTCAAAATATTAAAACTCATACCATTATACGTGAAACAACTTTGGGTCCATTACCCAAACCTTTGTGCTACCGGAATTCGCTACCAGACTTTCTTCGAGGGTTGAAATCAATCACTAAGGGTTGACATCAATATACAATATCACTCTCCAATGGTTTACATCAATGACAACCAACAATCCATACCAACTATCCATCAACCTAAGCTAATGGTATGACACCTTCTTTGTATTATTTATTGTTGACTGATTATGGTGAACCAGAATTTTAGGAAGAGACAATGCAAGTAGACACTAAAAAGAAGTGGGAGAAAGGAATGAAAGAGGAAATTGATTCCTTGGTAAATAACCATACTTGGTATTTGGTTCAGTTTCCTCCAGGAAAATGAGCATTACAAAATAAATGAGCTTAGAAGTTGAAGGAAGAAGATGGAGGAAAAAATCGATACAAGGTTAGACTTGTTGTAAAGGGATTTGCACAAAAGAAAGGTATATATTTTGATGAAATATTTTCTCATTTTGTTAAAATGACTTCAATTAGGACTATTTTAAGTCTTGTGGTAGTAGAATATTTACATCTTGAACAATTATATGTAAAACTAACTTTTCTCCATGGGGATTTGGAGAAATATATTTATATGCAACAACTATAGGGGTATGAAGTCAAAGGGAAGGAAAATTTGGTATGCAGGTTGAAGAAGAGTTTCTATGGCCTAAATAAAGCTCAAAGACAGTGGTATTTGAAGTTTGACATGTTTATGATAGAACAAGTTTATAGTAGATGCCATTTTGATCACTGTGTTTATTTTAAAAATCTAGAAAATGGAATCTATATTATCTTGCTATTGTATGTAGATGACATGCTTGTTGCAGAGTCTAATATGCAGGATATAAATGTGCTCAAGAAGAAATTAGCTAATTCATTTGCAATGAAGGAATTGGGTTCCGCAAAGAAAATCCTTGGTATGAGAATAACATGAAACATAAAATTCCAAATTGACATTGTCTCAGGGTGAGTACATAGAGAAGGTGTTGGAGAGGTCTAGAATGCAGAATCCAAAACCAGTTAGTACACCTTTGGCCAACCATTTCAAATTAACTAAGGAAATGTGTCCCAAGACATAGGAGGATATAGAATACATGTCTAGGGTTCCTTATTCATCAGTAGTTGGACGCTTGATGTATGCGATGGTTTGCAAAAGACTAGATATTTCACATGCAGTGGGAGTTGTGAGCAGGTATATGAAAAATCAAGGTAAAGAACATTGGGAGGAAGTAAAGTGGATTCCCATGTATTTTTCAGGTACTTCTACTCATGCATTATGTTTTGGAGGTTTAGACACTTTTCTACAACTAAATGTTGATTCAGATATGGGAGGTGATAAAGATAGCAGGAGGAGCACCACATGGTATGTTTTTACTATAGTTGGAAAAACAGTAAGTTGGATTTCAAAATTGCAAAAGGTTGTTTCACTTTAAAAAACAGAAGCAAAGTATGTTGTTGCTACAAAGGCTAGTAAAAAAATGATTCTATTACAAAGGTTTATGGAGGAATTGGGAAAGAAGAAGGACAAGAACAGGTTGTACTGTGACAGGGAGAGTGCCATTCATCTTGTAAAGAACTCATACTTAAATTTGAATGCTAATCATATACAGATCAGGTACCATTTCATCTGATCCATCTTGGAAGATGGACATTTGAAGTTGGAAAAGATACACACTAGCCAAAATCCTATAGAGATGTTAACAAAGGGAGTAACCAGGGAGAAACTGAGTTCCTTATCAGTTTCAATTGGTCTTCAAGAATGAAGGTGAAGATGAGAATTTTTTCAGGTTCAAGAAGGATCATATTCCAACAAATACAACAACGATGGAGTTGTTGAGATCACTATCCAAGTGGGAGATTGTTGGTTGTGGAGCTTGATTATCTTCCTAATTCAGAGGATTTTATTTTTAGTCATGTCTATACTGCATAAAGAATTTACACCCCGGAATAATGTACACTCCTCCATGCAAAGGAGTGCAGGGGGTTATTTCCCCCTGTGTGGGGTCTGGCGGCAAGCGGGCCCTAAAATGAAAATTTTCCTTGTAAATGTATATTGTAATTTCATAGTAAATATAGACCATTCATCATAAGGTCCCAGATCTGATGATAGAAGTTATTTTAGGGTTTTTTTCCCTAGATGGAAACCCTCTTTTATGAGGGAACTGTATTGCAGCTATATATCATTTTTGTGAATATTGTATTCTTAGTGATAATACTATGAGAGAAAGAAGAGGAAGTTATAGAAGGTGTGTTATAGGTTGTATCCCTTCATTTATTGGATAATAATTAAGGAAGGGCATCACGATTTCTCTGGTGGACATAACCCACACTAGGTGAACCACGCATATATGTGTCTCTATTGTATTGTGTATATTTTGTGTTTTAATTACACATTTGTTTCATTTTATTTCTCTATGATCCTATTTTTCTTGTAGGAAAGGGGGAAATGATCCTCAGATAGGGTCAAAACCTTAACGAAAAAGATTTTATTTTGACCTTCAAGTGATATATTTTTCTTCCAACTTGTCCAGGGAACATGACAAGTACTCCCACATGGTCACGAATTTGTGACACTTAATAAAGAACATGAAACACTTAATAAAGTGCATACGATGCTTAGTAAGGTGCATACGACACTTGATAAAGTGCATGTGAGACTTAGTGAGGTGCATAAAACACTTGATAAGGTTCATACGCCAATTTATAAGATGAATATGAGACTTATGCAATGTAGTAGAATGTGATACATAAGTGATACATAAGTGCGACACTTATTAGAATGCGATACATAAGCGCAACAATTAGTAGTGTGGGAATTTTGTGTCTAACAGAGCCCCCCTAAAGTGCGAGGTCGGAATAAAAGATGATGGTTGAAACACTTCACAAAAATATCCATGTGAGAGTGTTGGAATAGAAGACCTAGAAAAAATATACAAACAAACATCAAATAACATATATGTATCATCCTTGAGGTAGGCATACCCATGCTCGGAATAAATAGACTCAAGGCATGGCTATCAACCAATACACTGAGGATCCATGAAAGAACTGACTAAAGAGATGGCCAACAAAGATACAATGTTGATCCATATTTCCATGACTCAATCAGGTTGTAGCCATGAAATAATACACAGTGGAGCTACAATATGACAAAACATAGCCACAAACCAATACAAAGTAGATCTATGTGACAACATATATATTAGTGAGATTACCAACATGATGACCATACCGAAATCTTCCAAGTACTCAGACAATATCCATCATAACCTGGGCAAGGCACGTAATAGAGGTGCATTCATAGGGTCTTCATCCCAATCCCAATGCAGTATGATTCTAGCCACTCGAATAGATGTTATGATGTAAAACATGATAGGGATGCAACTAGAGTGTGCAAGGAGTATGATATTGCATGTTGGTTTTCCCTTATAGTTCTAGGCAGATGTTGTAGATACTATTTTTTACTTAATAAACATAAGACCTTCAAGCTCATTGGATGGTACAATTCTAGAGGAGGCATGGACAGGTAAAAGGGAAAACTATTCTTTTTTTAATACTTTCAGTTGTGAAGCATTTTTCCATATTGATAAAGAAAATAGAACAAAGCTTGAGGAAAAATCCAAGTAGTGTACCTTTATTGGATAAGGTGTTAATGATTTTGGTTATCCCTTATGGGATTATGAAAATCACAAAATCATTAGGAGTATAGATATCATATTCAATGAGAAGGTCATGTACAAAGATCAGTTGTAGGGAAAGAAACAGGAAAAAGAAAAACCATAATACATAGTGCTTGATGAGATCACTGAAATAGAAATTCCAAAGGTACCATAAAATCAAAATATACAACAAGACGAGCACCAAGTACCTCAAACAACTGCAAGTGTTGTTAGAATGTCTACCAGGTTAAGTAGACCCTATGAACGATACTCTCCTTCATTGTAATATTTATTTTTGACTGATTCTAGTGAACCATAATGTTATGAAGAGACAATGTAGGTAGACACTAAAAGTAAGTGGGAGAAAGGATTGAAAGAGGAAATGGATTCCCTGGTAAATAAACAAACTTGGGATTTGGTTCAGTTTCCAGTAGGAAAAAGAGCATTACAAAATAAATGTGTTTACAAGTTGAAGGAAGAACATGGAGGAACAAAGCGATACAAGGATAGACTTGTTGTAAAGGGGTTTGCACAAAATAAAGGTATAGATTTTGATGGAATATTTTCTCTTGTTGTTAAAATGACTTCAATTAGGTCTATTTTAAGTCTTGTGGCAATAGAAGATTTACATCTTGAACAATTAGATGTAAAAATAGCTTTTCTCCATGGGGATTGTGAGGAATAGGTTTATATGGAGAAACCACAGGGGTATGAGGTCAAAGGGAAGGACAATTTGGTATGTAAGTTGAAGAAGATATTGTATTGCCTAAAGAAATCTCCAAGGGAATGGTATTTGATGTTTGATATGTTTATGACAGAACAAGGTTATAATAGATGTCATTCTGATCACTATGTTTATTTTAAAAATCTAGAAAATGGAAGCTATATTATATTGTTATTGTATGTAGATGACATGATTGTTGCAGTTTCTAATATGCAGGATATAAATGTGCTCAAGAAGAAATTAGCTAATTCATTTGCGATGAAGGATTTAAGTGGCACAAAGAAAATCCTTGGTGTGAGAATAACAAGAGATAGGAAAAATAGAAAATTGACATTATCTCAGGGTGAGTACATAGAGAAGGTGTTGGAGGGGTTTAAAATGTTGAATACAAAACTAGTAAGTACACCTTTGGCCAACCATTCCAAATTAACTAAGGAAATATGTCCCAAGAAACAAGAGGAGATATAATACATGTCCAGGGTTCCTTATTCATCAACAATTGGTAGCTTGATGTAGGTGATGATTTGCATGAGATCAGATATTGCACATGCAGTGGGAGTTGTGAGTAGGCATATGAAAAATCCATGTAAAGAAAATTGGGAGGCATTAAAGTGGACTCTCAGGTATTTGAGAGGTATTGGTACTCATGCATTATGTTTTAGAGGTTCAGAAACTGTTTTGTAGGGATATGTTGATTCATATATGGTAGGTGATAAAGATAGCATGAGGAGAACCATAGGGTATGTTTTTACTATAGGTGGAAAAATAATAAGCTAGATTTCAAAACTGCAAACGATTGTTTCACTTTCAACAACAGAAGCAGAGTATGTTGCTTCTACAAAGGCTAGTATATAAATTATTTGGTTACAAAGGTTTATGGAAGAATTGGGAAAGAAGTAGGAGAATAAAAGGTTTTACTGTGACAATGAGTGTTCCATTCATGTTGCAAAGAACTCAACCTTCCATTTTAATTCTAAGAATATACAAATCAGGTACCATTTCATATGATCCATCTTGGAGGATGGACATTTGAAGTTGGAAAAGATACACACTAGCTAAAATCCTGCAGACTTGTTACCAAAGGGAGTAACCAGGGAGAAACTGAGCTCCTTCTTAGTTTTAGTTGGTCTTCAATCTTGAAGGTGAAGATGAGAAATTTTCTATGTCCAAGAAGGATCATAGTCTAGCATATACAATAGCGATGGATTTGTTGAGATCAATATCCAAGTGGGAGATTGTTGGTTGTGGAGCCTGATGATCTTCCTGATTCAGAGGATTTCATTTTGAACTGTGTTTATACTCCATGAAGACTTTACACCCTGGAAGAATGTACACTCCTCCACGCGGAGGAGTGTAGGGGGGCCATCACTAGGGATGGGGGGATCAGGGAAGGAAAAAATGCCTTGTAAATGTATATTGTAATTTCATATTAAATATGGACCGTTCATTATAAGTTGGCATATCTGACAGTAGAAGTTATCTTAGGGATTTTTTCCCTAGAAGGAAACCCTCTTTTATAAGGGAAATGTATTACAACTATGTATCATTTTTGCGAATCTTGTATTGTGAGTGAGGATACTATGATAGAAAGAAGAGGAAGTTACAACATGTATGTTCTAGGTTGTGTCCCTTCATTTGCTGGATAATAATACAGGAAGGACCTAAAAATTTCTCTAGTGGATGTAGCTGACACTGGGTGAACCATGTATACTTGTGTCTCTATTGTATTGTGTATCTTCTGTGTTTAATTTCTGCATTTGTTTTATTTTATTTCTCTGCGATCCTATTTCTCCAACAACTGGTATCAGAGAGAAAGGTAACTCACAGGAAAAGAAGGTTCATAATTTGAGTGGGAACAATGACGGAGATGGAAATTTTAGGGTCGAGAAATTTAACAGCCAAAACTACCATTTATGAAAGATGCAGATGGAAGATTATTTATATCAAAAGGATCTATTCCTACCATTGGGTGGAATAAAAAATAATTTGACGGCCATGAATGATGAAGAATGGGAGGTTCTTTACAGAAATGCACTAGGAATGATACGATTGAGCCTAGCAACGTCAATGGATTTAAGCATTTTGAAAGAAAAGACAACAAAGGAGATAATGGATGCATTAGCTAAACTGTATGAAAAACCCTCAACATCCAATAAGTTATTTCTAATGAAGAGATTATTTAATATGAATATGTCAGAAGGTGGGTCTGTTGCAAATCATTTAAATGAATTTAATTTGGTTACTAATCAACTAAGTTTTGTAAAAGTGGACTTTGATGATGAGGTCAAGGCTCTTCTAATATTGTGTTGATTGCTAGAAAGTTGGAATGGCTTGGTCATGGCTATAAGTAACTCTGTCTCTAGTTCAAACACTCTAAAATTTGATGATGGTGTTGGTGTTATCATTAGCAAGGAAATGTGATAGAAAATCACAGGCGAGACATCAGGTAATGTGTTAAACATGGAGAATAGGGGAAGAAAAAAGGATAGAGGAAAGGGATCAGGGAACCGCGAGAATTCTAGGAAGGGAATATCCAAATCCAGACTTGGAAAGATAGAGTGTTGGAATTGTGGAAATAAAGAATATCTGAAGAAAGAATATAGATCTCCAAAGAAGCAAAAAGATGGACAACAAGAGAAAAATCAGGAAGCAAATGTAATAGGTGATGTGTTACAAGATTCTTTGATTCTTTCTGTAGATAATATTTATCAGTCTTGGGTAGTAGATTCAGGGAAATCATTTTATTCTAGACCCCATAGGAAACATTTTCTAGATTATGTTTACGGTGATTTTGGACAGGTTAATTTGGGTGATAATGCACCATGCAAAATTGTTTGAATGGTAAAGGTAAAAATAAAACAAAGGAATGGAAACCAATGGTTTTTGAAAGAGGTAAGACATGTTCCAGATCTAAGGAAAAATCAAATTTCAACAAGGAAGTTGGAGAGTGAAGGTTGTATATCCATATTTACAGATAAGGTGTGGAAGATCACCAAAGGATCATTGGTGATTGAAAAAGGAGGGAAGGTAGGTACATTGTATTTATGTACTCGTAATACTGACTCTTCTATCTCTTTAGCTTCTACAAGAGTGGATACAACACTATGACATCATAGGCTTGGACACATGAGTGAGAAGGGGATGTAGATATTTCAAAAAATAAATTTGTTGTTAGATCTTAAACAAATTGATTTGGATATCTGTGAGGATTGTGTTTATGGAAAAAAAAAAAGAGTTAGATTTCTCACAGTTGGAAAAGAAAATAAGAGTGAAAGATTAGATCTTGTTCATACCGATGTATGGGGACCAATTCAAGTATCATCTCTCAGTGTCTCTCATTATCATGTTACTTTCATTGATGATGCAACTAGGAAAACTTGGGTTTATTGCATTCGACAAAAATATGATGTTTTTAATACTGTTAAGAAATGTAAAGCTTTTGTTAAGAATGAGACAGGAAAAAGGTTGAAGTGTCTTAGATCAAACATTGGAGGTGAATATTGTAGAAATGATTTTGATGATTATTTTTCATACCATGGGATTCGTAGAGAGAAGACAATTCCATAAACACCACAAAAAAATGGTGTGTCGGAAAGGATGAATGGGACAATCATGAAGCGTGCAAGGAGTATGAGATTTCATGCTGGTTTTTCCTTACAATTCTAGGAATATGCTATATATATTGTTGTTTACTTTATAAAAAAATGACCTTGAATCTCTTTGGATGGTAGAATTCCAGAAGAGGCATGTACATGTAAAAAGGTTAACTATTATTTTTTGAATACTTTCGGTTGTGAAGCATTTGTCCATATTGATAAAGAAAACAGAACAAAGCTTGAGGCAAAATCCAAGAAGTGTACCTTTATTATATATCGTGTTAATGATTTTAGTTATCTCTTATGGGATTATGAAAATAAAAAAAACATTAGGAGCAGAGATTGCATATTCAATGAGAAGGTCATGTATAAAGATCAGTTGCAGGGAAAGAAAGAGGAAAAATAAAAACCAGAATACATGGTGCTAGATGAGATCAATGAAATAGAAATTCCAAAGGTACCAGAAAATCAAAATGTACAAAAAAAGGAGAAATAGGTACCTCAAACTCTTGCAAGTGTTGTTAGAAGATCTACGAGGTCAAGTAGACCCCCTAAATGATACTCTCCTTCATTGTATTATTTATTGTTGAATGATTCTGGTGAACCAGAGTGTTATGAAGAGGCAATGGAAGTAGACACTAAAAAAATGTGGGAGCAAGGAATGAAAGAAGAAATGGATTCCATGGTAAATAAATAGACTTGGGATTTGGTTTAATTTCCTGCAATAAAAAGAGCATTACATAATAAATGGGTTTACAAGTTGAAGGAAGAAGATGGAGGCAAAAAGCGGTACAAGGCTAGACTTGTTGTAAAGGGGTTTGCACAAAAGAAAGGTATATATTTTGATGAAATATTTTCTCATGTTGTTAAAATGACTTCAATTAGAACTATTTTAATTCTTGTGGCAGTAGAAGATTTACATATTGAACAATTAGATGTAAAAACAACTTTTCTCCATGGGGATTTGGAGGAAGAGATTTATATGGAGCAACCACAGGGGTATGAGGTCAAGGGGAAGGAAAAAATGGTATGCAGGTTGAAGAAGAGCTTGTATGGCCTAAAGAAAGCTCCAAGGTAGTGGTATTTGAAGTTTGATAGGTTTATGCCATGACAAGGTTATAGTAGATGTCATTCTGATCATTGTGTTTATTTTAAAAAGCTAGAAAATGGAAGCTATATTATCTTGGTGTTGTATGTAGATGGAATGCTTGTTGCAAGGTATAATATGAAAGATATATAAGTTCTCAAGAAGAAGTTAGCTAATACATTGTCTTAGGGTGAGTACATAGAGAAGCTGTTGGAGAGGTTTAGAATGCAGAATGAAAAGCCAGTTAGTACACCTTTTGCCAACCATTTCAAATTAACTAAGGAAATGTGTCCTAAGACACAAGAAGAGATGGAATACAGGTCCAGGGTTCCTTATTTATTAGTAGTTGGAAACTTGATGTATATGATGGCTTGCACAAGACCAGATATTGCACATGCAATGGGATTTGTGAGAAGGTATATGAACAATCCAGGTAAAGAACATTGGGAGGCAGTAAAGTGGATTCTTAGGTGTTTGAGAGGTACTTCTACTCATGCATTATGTATTGGAGTTTCAGATAATGTTCTACAGGGATATGTTGTTTCAGATATGGCAGATGATAAAGATAGCAGGAAGAGCACCACCGAGTATGTTTTTACTATAGGTGGAACAACAATAAGTTGGATTTCAAAACTGCAAAAGGTTGTTTCACTTTCAACAAAAGAAGCAGAGTATGTTGTTTCTACAAAGGCTAGTAAAGAAATGATTTGATTACAAAGGTTTATGGAGGAATTGGGAAAGAAGCAGGAGAATAACAGGTTGCACTATGGTAGTGAGAGTACCATTCATATTGCAAAGAAATCAACCTTCCATTCGAAGACTAAGCATATATAGCTCAAGTACCGTTTCATTCAATCTTTCTTGGAAGATGGAAATTTGAAGTTGGAAAAGATACACACTATCCATAATCCTACAAACATGTTAAAAAAGGGAGTAACCGGGGAGAAACTGAGTTCTTGCTCAGTTTGAGTTGGTATTCAAGAATGAAGGTGAAAATGATATATTTTTTAAGTCCAATAAGGATCATAGTCCAACAGATACAACAATGATGGAGTTGTTGAAGTTAGTCTCCAAGTGGGAGATTGTTGGTTATGGAGCCTGATTCTCTTCCTAATTCAAAGACTTTTGTTTTCAACCATTTTTATACTCCATGAAGACTTTAAACCCCAAAAGAATGTACACTCCTCCATGCGGAGAAGTTCAGGGGGTCATCCCCTGGGATGGGGTTTTGGGGGCAAGTGGGACCCCGGTGGGGGTTGGGAGGCGAAGTGCCCGAAGGAAAATTTTCCTTGTAAATGTATATTGTAATTTCATAATAAATCTAGGTCATTCATTATAAGGTCGTAGACCTGTCTGTAGAAGTTATTTTAGGGTTTCTTTTATCAGGGAAATGTATTGCGACTATGTATCATTTTTGTGAATATCGTGTTCTGAGTGAGGAGACTCTGAGAGAAAGAAGAGGAAGTTACAATGGGTGCGTTGTAGGTTGTATCCCTTCATTTTTTGGATAATAATAAAGCAATGACCTATAAATTTCTTTGGTGGAGGTATCCCACACTGGGTGAACCACATATATCTATGTTTCTATTGTATTATGTATATTTTGTGTTTTATTTCCACATTTATTTTATTTTATTGCTCTGTGATCCTATTTTTCCAACAATTGGTATCAGAGAAAAAGGTAACTCGGAAGAAAAAAGGTTTCCTGGTTTGAGTGGAAGCAATGGCGGAGGATGGAAAGTTTAGGGTCGAGAAATTCAACAGTCAAAACTACCAGTTATGGAAGATGCAGATGGAAGATTATTTATATTAGAAGGATCTATTCCTACCATTGGGTGGAATAACAAAGTAGTCGATGGCCATGAAGGACAAAGAATGGGAGGTTCTTGAGAGAAAGGCACTAGGGACGATATGACTGAGCCTGTCAACATTGATGGCTTTCAATATTTCGAAAGACAAGACAATGAAGGAGTTGATGGATACATTGAAGAAATTGTATGAAAAACCCTTGGCATCCAATAAGGTATTTATAATGAAGAGATTATTTAATATGAAAATGTCAAAAGGTGGGTCTGTTATAGATCATTTAAATGAATTTAATATGGTTACTAATCAACTAATTTCTGTAAACGTGGACTTTGATGATGAGGGAAGGGCTCTTCTAATCTTGTGCTTATTGCTAGAAATATGGAATGGCTTTTTAATGGATGTAATTAACGCTGTGTTAGATTCAAACACTCTAAAATTTCATGATGTTGTTGGTGTTATGCTTAGCAAGGAAATGCGATGGAAAATCACAGGTGAGACATTAGGTAATGCGTTAAACATGGAGAACAAGGAAAGACAAAAGGATAGAGGAAAGGGTTCATGGAACCACGAGAATTCTAGGAAGGAAAGATCCAAATACAGACTTGGAACGATAGAGTGCTAAAATTTTGGAAAGAAAGGGCATCTGAAGAAAGACTATAGAGCTCCAAATAAACAAAGAGATGGAGAACAAGAGAAAAATTAGGAAACAAATGTAACAACTGATGTGTTACAAGATGCTTTGATGATTTTTGTAGATAATATTTCCAATTCTTGGGTAGTAGATTCAGGGGCTTAGTTTCATGCCACACCCCGTAGGAACATTTTCTAGATTATGTTCAAGGTGATTTTGGACATATTAATTTGGGTGATGATGCACCATGCAAAATTGTTGGAATGGGAAAGGTAAAAATAAAGAAAAGGAATGGAAACCAATGGTTGTTGAAAGAGGTAAGACATATTCCAGATCTAAGGAAAAATAAAATTTCAACAAGGCAGTTGTCAAGTGAAGGTTGTATATCCATATTTACAAATAAGGTGTGGAAGGTCACCAAAGGATCATTGGTGATAAAAAAAAGGAGAGAAGGTAGGTTCATTATATTTATGTACTGGTAATACTGACTCTTCTATCTCTTTAGATTCTACAAGAGTGGATACAACATTGTGTTATCATAGGTGATCCATATGGATATCAGTTGCCACCCACCTTTTCCAACTGGCTCAAAACAGTTTTCTGACAATTTTGGCAATTTACTATTTTTAGCAGTTTTAACTTACGGTACACTTTGAGGGCCCAAATGAAGGTTTTTGGATATATAGCTTCTAAATTATAACCAAATGCATGATTTATCTCCCAAAATGAATCTCCTCGATGATACCTTTCCAACAGGCTATCATACGCCTAAAACAGAGATTGTATGCAAAAGTTACGACCTCAGGAAGTTGATGTTCTAACTTACCCAAACGAGACCAACATGACCTTTGGCGCTTCATCTCCTAGGGTTAGGTTGTTGGATGTCTAGGGTTTTTGACATTCTGGTTTATTGTAAAAAGGCCTTTAGAGCCTCATTGTAATCATCTTCTTGCAAATGTGAGTAGCCGTCACATCTCTTCTCAGAGATAAGTTGCCACCATTCTTGTGAGTCTTTCACTCTATATTTTTATAGTCTTTATACATTTATTTCATTAATACAAATCGTGTATTATTGGATATCTGTTTTCACAATTGCATCTCAGACACATTTCTGTTATATTATTGAATATCTGCGATATCTCTGTGCATTTCTTTATTATATCTCCACTCTCATTTCATGCCGAAAATAATCCGGATCAATAGGCTTGGACACATGAGTGAGAAGGGGATGTAGATACTTCACAAAGAAAATTTGTTTCTAGAACTTAAACAAATTAATTTGGATTTCTTTGAGCATTGCGTTTATGGAAAACAAAACAGATTCATATTACTCAGACTTGGAAAAGAAAAGAAGAGTGAAAGGTTAGAGCTTGTGGATATATATGTATGGGGAGCATATCAGGTATGATATCGTGTTGGATCTCATAATTATGCTACTTTTATTGATTATGCAACTAGAAGAAATTGGGTTTATTTCATTCAACAAAACTCTGATTTTTTTGATACTTTTAAGAAATGGAAAGATTTGGTTGAGAATGACACATGTAAGAGGTTGAAGTGTCTCAGATAAGACAATGGAGGTGAATATTGTAGAAATGATTTCGATTACTATTTTTCATACCATGTGATTCATAGAGAGAAGACAGTTCTAGGAACACCACAAGAAAATGGTGTGTTCAAAAGGATGAACAGGACAATCATGGAGCGTGCAAGGAGTATGAGATTGCATGATGGTTTTCCCTTACAGTTCTGGGAATATGTTGTAGATATTGTTGTTTAATTAATAAACATAGGACCTTCAAGCTCTTTGGATGGTATAATTCTACAGCAGGCATGGACAGGTAAAAATGTAAACTATTTTTTTTTGAATACTTTAGGTTGTGAAGTATTTGTCCATATTGATAAAGAAAATAGAACAAGGCTTGAGGAAAAATCCAAGAAGTGTACCTTTATTGGATACTGTGTTAATGATTTTGGTTATCTCTTATGGGATCATGAAAATCACAAAATAATTCGGAGTAGAGATGTCATATTCAATGGGAATGTAATGTAGAAAGATCAGTTGTAGGGAAAGAAAAACGAAAAAGAAAAGCCATAATACATAGTTCTTGATGAGATCATTGAAATAGAAATTCTAAAGGTACCAGAAAATCAAAATGTACAACAACAGGAGAAACAAGTACCTCAAACTCATGCAAGTGTTGTTAGACTATCTACTAGATTAATTACACCCCCTGAACGATACTCTCCTTCAGTTGGATTACCGAGAGGGGTGGTGAATCAATAATGGAGAAATTTAACCCTTTTTAACCATATAATCCAAGTGTTATATCAATGTAGAATTATCATCCAATAACTGCAGAGTAAATAAGCAATGAACAAATGAACAATCATGCACATACATAGCACACCAATGTTTTACGTGGAAACCCAAAGCGGGGCAAAAAAAGAAATGTTTTTTCTTATATGTCTTGAAGAATTACATTCATTGGAAGCACCAACTTCCTTTTTTTTCCATTTGTAACTAGAAAGAAGCTCCAATCCCCTAGTTTCTCAGGCTACAACCTAAGGAAATCTCCAAATCCCCAGTTCTCTGGCTACAACAAGAAGGAGGCTACAACCCCTTATGTTCTCCAGCTACAACCGAAAGGTGGCTACAACCACCTGTCCTTGTCTCGTCCAACCGCCTTGGTGTATAAGTAGAATGATGGAACCACTATTACACTATCACTGTGAGATATAATGTTGTAAACTTGTACCAATCAACCTGTGATCAACCTGTACCATAAAAATTTGAATCAACCATGCACCAACCTATACCTCAACCTGTAATCAATCTATGCCATAAACAAGTGCATCAATTGTTGGTTGTGGAGCCTGATTATCTTCCTGATTTATAGGTATTTTACTTTCAACCGTGTTTATACTCCATGAAGTATTTACACCAAAAGTATGTACACTCTTCCACACGGGGGAGTGCAGAGGGGGGGTATCCCCTCTGTAGGGTCCGAGGGGCCTATCCCCCCGGCTGGGGGGTCTTGGGGAAAGCGGGCCCCTAGCGAGGGTTCGGGGGCAAAGCCCCTGAAGAAAAAATTGCCTTATAAAACTATATTGTAATTTCATTGTAAATCTGGACCGTTCATTATAAGGTCGTAGATCTAACGGTAGAGATTATGTTAGGGTTTTTTCCCTATAAGGCAACCCTCTTTTATGAGGGAAATGTATCGCGACTATGGATGGTGGTGAATATTGTATTCTGAGAGAGGATACCGTGAGAGAAAGAAGAGGAAGTTACAATGGGTTTTGTTGTAGGTTGTATCCCTTCATTTGCTGGATAATAATAAAGGAAGGACCTGGCAATTTCTCTGGTGGACGTAGCCCACACTGGGTGAACCACGTAAATCTGTGTCTCTCTTGTATTGTATGTCTTCTTTGTTTTGTTTATGCATTTGTTTTATTTTATTGCTCCGCGGTCCTATTTTTCTAACAACTGGTATCAGAGTATAAGATAACTCGCAGGAAAAGAGGGTTCCTGGTTCGAGTGGGAGCAATGTTGGAAGATGGAAAGTTTAGGGTCGAGAAATTTAACGGCCAAAATTACCAGTTATGGAAGATGCAGATGGAAGACCATTTATATCAGAATGATCTACTTCTACCATTGAGCAGAGTAGCAAAGAAGATGGCGGCCATGAAGGACGAAGAATGGGAGATTCTTGACAGAAAGGCTCTAGGAACGATACGGCTGAGCTTGGCAACGTCGTTGGCTTTCAATATTTCAAAAGAAAAGACAACGAAGGGTTTGATGGACACGTTGGCCAAATTGTATGAAAAACCCTCGACGTCGAATAAAGTATTTCTAATGAAGAGATTATTTAATATGAAGATGTCAGAAGGTGGGTCTGTTGCAGATCATTTAAATGAATTTAATACGGTTACTAATCAACTAAGTTCTGTAAAAGTGGACTTTGATGATGAGGT
>ML777176.1:642134-685536 GCA_009831015.1 Picea engelmannii | reverse complement strand
AATTACTTGACATCAACCAATGACATCAATCAAACCAAACCATTTACATCAATGACATATGATCCAACAATCTCCCAAGTAATCAAACCATTGGCATCAATGACAAACCATTGGCATCAATGACAACATGATCCAACACATGTGATTCATAGATAGAAGACAGTTCCAGGAACACCACAAGAAAATGGTGTGTTAGAAAGGATGAACAAGACAATCATGGAGTGTGCAAGGAGTATGAGAATGCATGATGGTTTTCCCTTACAATTCTGGGAAGATGTTGTAGGTATTGTTGTTTACTTAATAAACAGAGGACCTTCAAGCTCTTTGGATGGTATAATTATAGAGGAGGCATGGATAGGTAAAAAGGTAAAATATTCATTTTTGAATACTTTAGGTTGTGAAGCATTTGTCCATATTGATAAAGAAAATAAAACAAAGCTTGAGGAAAAATCCAAGAAGTGTACCTTTAATGGATACAATGTTAATGATTTTGGTTATCTCTTATGGAATCATGAAAATCATAAAATCATTAGGAGTAGAGAAGTCATATTCAATGGGAATGTCATGTATAAAGATCAGTTGTAGGGAAAGAAACACGAAAAAGAAAAACCACAATACATAGTCCTTGATGAGATCATTGAAATACAAATTCTAAAGGTACCAGAAAATCAAAATGTACAACAACTGGAGAAACAGGTACCTCAAACTCCTGCAAGTTTTTTTAGACGATCTACCAAGTTATTTAGACCCCTTGAATGATACTCTCCTTCTGTTGGATTACCGAGAGGGGGGATGAATCAATAATAGAGCAATTTAATCATTTTTAACCATATAATCCAAGTGTTATATCAATGTAGCATTATCATCCAATAACTGCAGAGTAAATAAGTAATGAACAAATGAAAAATCATACACATACGCAATACACCAGTGTTTTACATGAAAACCCAAAGAGGGACAAAACCACAAAATGTTTTTTCTTATATGTCTTGAAGAATTACATTCATTGGAAGGACCAACTTCCTTTTTTTTACCATTACAACTAGAAGGAGGCTCCAACCCCCTAGTTTCTCAGGATACAACCTGAGAGAAGTTCCAACTCCCCAATTCTATGGCTACAACCTGAAGGATACTACAGCCCCTTATGTTCTCCAGCTACAACCGAAAGGTGGCTACAACCACCTGTCCTTACCCCGTCCAACCGTCCTAACGTATACGTAGAATGACGGAGCCACTGTCACACTATCACTGTGAGATATACTTCTGTAAACCTGTACCAATCAACCTATAATAAACATGTACCATAAACAATTGAATCAACCATGCACCAACCTATACCTCAACCTATAATCAATCTATATCATAAACAAGTGCATCAACCATGCACCAACCTTTACAAAACCTGTACCATGAACAAGTGCATCAACCATGCACCAAACTTGTACAAATAACCTGTCACAACAACCTTTCCAAAAAACCTATCACAACAACCTGTCTCATAAATCTTATCAACCAAATCATATCTACTCACCAAGATCAATCACTAAGAAAACTCTCAAAGATGTGCATCAACCAAGCATAACACAACAACTCATAATCATCACCAAGAACAACATGTTCTTCTAATAATATAGCAATACAAGTATGCTACATCATCTGTAAACCATGTGTCAACAATACTACTAACAAGTGCCTCCAACCATGTACCAAGTATGTACCAATAATGTATCAACTACTCATCAATATGTACCAACATCATCAACTATACACCTCATGTATGTGCCAACTCATTAACTACTTGTCTCAACCGTGTACCCAACATGTACCTCAAAAAAAAACCTCATCAATTTCATCATCCAAATACGATTTGGAACTCTGTAATAGACCTTGTGTATATGATCACATACCTGCAAACCATCCTTAACTTTAACAACAAGAGACTATCATTTTCATCAAACTTTACTTTAGTCTCACATGACTAGTTTTGGATTAGTCAACAACCCTAACTTGAAATAATCATAACTATGTACCTGTAATGAATAAAGATCTAAAAATAGAACACAATGTTCTTCAGTGTGTTTTATGCAATTCCTCCAGGTGTCACTACTTGGAACCTCTCAGAAAAGGAGTTATAGAAAAAATGGCATACCTTGTTGAATTCTGGCTTATTCTATAGAGCAAACTTGTAGAGCATGCCCCACTTGGTATATTTGTTGTATGGATATGAAATGTTTACAGAGAATATCGAAGACTGTACTCTAACCAAAAATCTTGGTCTTACTTATTTTTTATCTGTTATGAAGAATTTATGATGTTTTTACCCGAAACACCTGTTTTAGACTAGTTTCAGGACTAGCCACAAACCCTATTTTCCATGGAGTGTAACTCCAAAACTACAATCACCCATAAGATAAAATTCATACCACAACTGCTTGGATATGATTTCTCATTGTCCTATCAATTTCATGGTTTGAATCATTCTATAAAAACATTTATTGCGAAAATGGTGAGATGACCTGTAAATAACATACCTTAGAAAGCATCATCAAAAGAATTTATCCTCCCTTGAATTTCCGCCTTCTTTACTTCACCTTCTTTTTGAAATTTGGCTTAGATATATTTTGGTTACCTCAGTCACCTATAGATATTCAATATTCTCAAGTGTGATATAAAATGAGAGAGCCTTGCCTCTTATTTATACTTTCATGTAGCTTCCTCAAGGGGTTACCTTTTAACCATCTTAACCCACGTTCCTTATTTTAGGGTTAACCAACTTCTAACCACTTGTCCAATTAGTAATTTATCCATTAACTTTATTATTTAAATAATTTGTTTTGTATCCACTTTCACTTATAGTACACTCATGACTTCACTTTACCTCAAGGGGTTACCTTCTAACTATCTTAAACCACTTTCCTTATTTTAGGGCTAACCCACTTCTAACCACTTGTCAACTTAGTAATTTCTCCATTAAATTTATTATTTAAATAATTTATTTTGTATTCACTTTGAATTATAATACACTCACCACTTCAATTTATTATTTACCTTCTAAAAATCTCTTAAACCACTTTGACTACTTTGAACTTTTGGGGCTTCTAGATGACTCATGAGGGTTCTCCAACTTCAAATGGCCATAACTCTCTAACCGTGAGGACTTATGTGACGTTCCACATACCACTAGAAATTGCACGACATGCAATATCCATATAAAATATTATTTCCTCCAAATATATCAAAAATCATACAATTATCCATCAAACAAACTTTGGTCCATTACCCAAACCTGGGTTCTCCAACTTCTCATGGCCATAACTCTCTAACCATGAGGAGTTATGTGACGTTCCACATAACACCGGAAATGGAATGACATGTACTATCCATATACAATAGTATTACCATTAAATATATTAAAAATCATATCATTATACATGAAACAACCTTGGGTCCATTACCCAAACCTTTGTGCTACCGAAATTCGCTACCGAACTTTCTCCAAGGATTGAAATCAATCACTAAGGGTTGACATCAATCTACAATATCAGTCTCCAATGGTTCACATAAATGACAACCAACAATCCATACCAACTATCCATCAACCTAAACCAACTCTGTGACAATCTCCCCCTTTGGCATTGATGCCAACACCAACATTGATGCCAACACTTAGTCATGAAAACATTCATGCTTATACTCTTCATCAATGTTTTTATCTCTCCCTCTTTGAAATCAATGGAAAAGGGTATCTCCCTTTGGGGTTGCTCCCCTTGACTAGACTCTCCTTGGGGCTCCTCCCCCTGTCTATGTGCCTTTGATTTTTCTTTGTGTTTATAATCCTCTGATTACTCTCTTTTCCTTCATGTGAATAATATCTCCCCCTTTGAAAAAGGGTATAAATTTGAAGTCATATCGCTCATTCTTCCCTTGTGACAATTACTCCCCTTGGAAACATGCATCTATTCTCTCTCCAAGTATTTACCTTTGCATCTACAAATCTCTCCCCCTTTGTCATATTTATGGTGCTTCCTCATGTACATCTAAGACATATAAGATAATCATTCAAAAGCATTCATTTTGGAGTATAAATTAATCCTAGTCTCTAGCAAAGATACTCAAGGGATTCCAATGGAAGCAATTTTGTAAAGATGTATGCCACTTGTTTTTTTGTTCCCACATATTTAACTATGATGTTCTTCTCTGCAATCTGTTCCCATAGAAAGTGATACTTGATTGGAAATTGCTTCATCTTGGAGTGCATCACCGGGTTTTTTGAGATACTGATGGCGCTTGTATTATCACAATAGATTGGAATGGGCTCATCCATAGAACCTATGTATAACATGATGCTGCTGCAATATACTCTTCCTCAGTTGTATATAAGGATATTGATTATTGTTTCTTTCTTAACGAAGATACTAAACACTCACCCAAGTAGAACCCTACTCGACTAGTGCTTTGTCGATCATCAATGAAACCTACCCAATCCGCATATGTGTAGGAAATAAGTGATATATGCTTTCCTTTTGGATACCATAATCCAAACTCTTTTGTTCCTTTGAGATATCTAAAAATCCTCTTCACTGCTAATACATGTGATTCCTTTGGTGTTGCTTGAAATCGTGCCACCTATCCAACAACCTCCATTACATCTAGTATGGATTCTTTCACATATAGTAAGCTACCAATAATTGACCTGTATTGCCTCTGGTCTGTAGACTTTGAATCATCATGTTTTCTCAACTTGCAATTGGTTTTCATAGGAGTGGTAACTGGTTTTCATTATTCCATTCCGAACCTCTTTAGCATTTCTCGGATATACTTAGTTTGAGAAATAAAAATTCCTTGGTTTCTTTGACATATCAAGACCCAAAAAGAAGGATAATTCTCCAAGTAATGACATTTAAAATTCATTTTACATATCCTTTGCAAATTTCTGGCTTAACCTGTCATTAGTACTTCTAAAAAAATATCATCAACATAAATTTCAATTAATAAAATACTACCTTGAGTTACCTTGATGTAGAGGTTGTTGTCTTTGCTTCCTTTCCATAGTTCGTAGGGAGTTTTTTCATTTTTGTTTTTGAGCATTACTCTATTTTGAATGTGAACTATTGTATGCACTGCATGTGTCCAAAAAATATCTATCAGTTTGGAATCCATCAGCATTTTTCGGGCCATTTCCTATGGAATTATCATTCATTATGATAATGTTCCTTTGTCTCTGAACGACTCTCTAAACCAATATATGAATCCATGATCTCGTCTGCTATCATATATATGTCCAAACCTACTAAGTTTTCTTATGAATCCATCTCTGTCAATACTATCAGAGACTCTACTTGTGCAACTGTCCATAATGCTAACCCATTTATCACTATACTATCTTGAAGTCTTGATTAATCTATCAAAATGTACTTTTGCTAACTAATTTCTCTGAATCTATCTTCTCAAAATCTACAAGTTGCTCAAAGGATGGTTCTTTGGTCTATCACAGCTATCGCATAGACTCCCCTGTATAATATTCATATTACTTGGGAGTCTCTATGCCGGATGGCTCAGAACAATTCCTTCTCTGATGTGTATTCATCATCATCTTCATTGGTAGATTCATTCTCTATTTGAGCTTTGACTTCTTACTTTCTGTCTATGGATTCACCTTTCACTACAATGCCTGGAAGTACAATCTCTTAAACTTGTTCCTTATTTACTCGTTCTAATGTTTTTGATACTTTTAAGAAATGGAAAGCTTTGGTTGATAATGAGACATGTAAGAGGTTGAAGTGTCTCAGATAAGACAATGGAGGTGAATATTGTAGCAATGATTTTGATGACTACTATTCATACCATGTGATTCATAGAGAGAAGACAGTTCCAGGAACACCACAAGAAAATGGTGTGTTAGAAAGGATGAACAGGACAATCATGGAGCGTGCAAGGAGTATGAGATTGCATGATGGTTTTCCCTTACAGTTCTGGGAAGATGTTGTAGATAGTGTTGTTTACTTAATAAACAAAGGACCTTCAAGCTGTTTGGATGGTATAATTCTAGAGGAGGCATGGATAGGTAAAAAGGTAAACTATTCTTTTTTGAATACTTTAGGTTGTGAAGCATTTGTCCATATTGATAAAGAAAATAGAACAAATCTTGAGGAAAAATCCAAGAAGTGTACCTTTATTGGATACCGTGTTAATGATTTTGGTTATCTCTTATGGGATCATGAAAATCACAAAATCATTAGGAGTAGAGATGTTATATTCAATGGGAATGTCATGTATAAAGATCAGTTGTAGGGAAAGAAACACGAAAAAGAAAGACCATAATACATAGTTATTGATGAGATCATTGCAATAGAAATTCTAAAGGTACCAGAAAATCAAAATGTACAACAATAGGAGAAACAAGTACCTCAAACTCCTACAAGTTTTGTTAGATGATCTACCAGGTTAATTAGATCCCCTGGACGATACTCTCCTTCTGTTGGATTACTAAGAGGGGGGGTGAATCAATAATAAAGTAATTTAATCATTTTTAACCATATAATCCAAGTGTTATATCAATGTAGCATTATCATCCAATAGCTACAGAGTAAATAAGCAATGAACAAATGAAAAATCATACACATACACAGTACATCAGTGTTTTACCTGGAAACCCAAAGTGGGACAAAACCACAAAATGTTTTTTCTTATATGTCTTGAAGAATTACATTCATTGGAAGGACCAACTTCCTTTTTTTTCCAGTTGCAACTGGAAGGAGGCTCCAACCCCCTAGTTTCTCAGGATACAACCTGAGGGAAGCTCCAACTCCCCAATTCTATGGCTACAACCAGAAGGAGGCTACAACCCCTTATGTTATCCAACTACAACAGAAAGGGGCTACAACCACCTGTCCTTACCCCGCCCAACTACCCCGACTTATAGGTAGAATGAATGAGCCACCGTCACACTATCACTATGAGATATACTTTTGTAAACATGTACAAATCAACCTGTAATAAACAAGTACCATAAAAAATTGAATCAACCATGCACCAACCTATACCTCAACCTGTAATCAATCTATTCCATGAACAAGTGCATCAACCATGCACCAAACCTGTACAAATAACCTGTCACAACAACCTTTCCAAACAACCTATCACAACAACCAGTCTCATAAATATTATCAACCAAATCATATCTACTCACCAAGATCAATCACTAAGACAACTCTCAAAGATGTGCATCAACCAAGCATAACACAACAACTCATAATCATCAACAAGATCAATATGTGCTTCTAATAATATACCAATACAAGTATGCTACATCATCCGTAAACCATGTGTCAAAAATACTACTAACAAGTGCCTCCAACCATGTACCAAGTATGTACTAATAATGTATCAACTATTCATCAACTATGACTCATCAATATGTACCAACATCATCAACTATACACCTCATGTATGTGCTAACTCATCAACTACTTGTCTCAACCATGTACCCAACATGTACCTAAAAAAAAAATCTCTCATCAATTTCATCATCCAAATACGATTTGGAACTCTTTAATACACCTAGTGTATATGATTACATACCTGCAAACCTTCCTTAACTTTAACAACAAGAGACTATCATTTTCATCAAACTTTGCTTTAGTCTCACATGACTAGTTTTGGATTAGTCAACAACCCTAACTTGAAATAATCATAACTATGTACCTGTAATGAAAAAAGATATAAAAATAGTACAAAATTTTCTTCAGTGTGTTTTATGCAATTCCTCCAGGTGTCACTACTTGGAACCTCTCAGAAAAGGAGTTATAGAAAAAATGGCATACCTTGTTGAATTATGGCTTATTCTATAGAGCGAACTTGTAGAGCATGCCCCGCATGGTATATTTGTTGTATGGATATGAAAATTTTACAGAGAATACTGAAGACTATACTCTAACCACAAATCTTAGTCTTACTTAATTTGGATCTGTTATGAATAACTTATGATGTTTTTACCCGAAACACCTGTTTTAGACTAGTTTCAGGACTAGCCACAAACCCTATTTTCTACGGAGTGTAACTCCAAAAATACAATGACCTATAAACTGAAATTTGTACCACAACTACTTGGATATTCTTTCTCATTGTCTTATCAATTTCATGGTCTGAATCATTCTAGAAAAACATTTATTGGGAAAATGGTGAGATGACCTGTAAATAACATACCTTATAAAGCATCATCAAAAGAATTTATCCTCCCTTGAATTTCGACCTTCTTTACTTCACCTTCTCTCTGAAATTCAGCTTAGGTATTTTTTGGTTACCTCAGTCACCTATATAAATTCAATATCCTCAAGTGTGATATAAAATGATAGAGCCTTGCCTCTTATTTATACTTTCATGTAGTTTCCTCAAGGGGTTACCTTTTAACCATATTAATCCACTTTCCTTATTTTAGGGTTAACCAACTTCTAACCACTTGTCCAATTAGTAATTTAGCCATTAAATTTATTATTTAAATAATTTATTTTGTATCTAATTTCCCTTATAATACACTCATGACTTCACTTTACCTGAAGGGGTTACCTTCTAACCATCTTAAACCACTTTCGTTATTTTAGGGCTAACCTACTTCTAACCACTTGTCAACTTAGTAATTTCTCCACTAAATTTATTATTTAAATAATTTATTTTGTATTCACTTTGAATTATAATACACTCATCACTTCAATTTATTATTTACCTTCTAAAAATCTCTTAAACCACTTTGACTACTTTGAACTTTTGGGGCTTCTAGATGACTCATGAGGGTTCTCCAACTTCACATGGCCATAACTCTCTAACCGTGAGGAGTTATGTGACATTCCACATACCACTAGAAATGGTATGACATGTACTATCCATATAGAATAAAATTCCCTTCAAATATATAAAAAATCATACAATTATCCATCAAGCAAACTTGAGTCCATTACCCAAACCTCGGTTCTCCAACTTCTCATGGCCATAACTCTCTAACCGTGAGGAGTTATGTGACGTTCCACATAACACTGGAAATTGAATGAAATTTTCTATTCATATAGAATAGTCTTACCTTTAAATATATTCAAAATCATATCATTATACATGAAACAACCTTGGGTCCATTACCCAAACCTTTGTGCTACCGAACTTTCTCCAAGGATTGAAATCAATCACTAAGGGTTGACATCAATATAAAATATCACTCTCCAATGGTTCACATAAATGACAACCAAGAATTCATACCAACTATCCATCAATCTAAGCCGACTCTGTGACAATCTCCCCCTTTGGCATTGATGCCAACACCAACATTGATGGCATCACTTAGTCATGATAACATTCATGCGTATACTCTTCATCAATGTTTTTATCTCTCCCTCTTTGACATCAATGGAAAAGAGTATCTCCCTTTGGGGTTGCTCCCCTTCACTAAACTCTCCTTGGGGCTCCTCCCCCTGTCTATGTGCCTTTGATTTTTCTTTGTGTTTATAAGCCTCTGATTACTCTCTTTCCCTTCATATGAATAATATGTCCCCCTTTGAAAAAGGGTGTCACTCTGAAGTCATATCGCTCATTCTTCCCTTGTGACAATCGCTCCCCTTGGAAACATGCCTCTATGCTCTCTCTCCAAGTATTTACCTTTGCATCTGATAAATCTCTCCCCCTTTGTCCTATTTATGGTGCTTCCTCATGTACATCTAAGACATATAAGATAAGCATTCAAAAGCATTCATTTTGGAGTAGAAATTACTCCTAGTCTCTGGTGAAGATACTCAAGGGCTTCACGTGGAAGGGGTTTTGTAAAGATGTATGCCACTTATTTTTTTGTTCCCACATATTTAAATCTGATGTTCTTCTCTGCAACCTGTTCCCATAGAAAGTGATACTTGATTGGAAATTGCTTCATTTTGGAGTGCATCACTGGGTTTTTGAAGATACTGATGGTGCTTGTATTATTACAATAGATTGGAATGGGCTCACCATACTCAACCTATATATCTTTCAAAGTTTATTTCATCCATAGAACCTTTATACAAAATGATGTTGTTGCGATATACTCTGCCTTAGCTGTAGATAAGGATATTGATTATTGTTTCTTTCTTATCCAAGATACTAAACACTCACCCAAGTAGAACGATTCTCCACTGGTGCTTCGTCGGTCATCAATTCATCCTACCCAATCTGCATATGTGTAGGAAATAAGTGATAGATCCTTTCCTTTTGGATACCATAATCCAAACTCTTTTGTTCCTTTGAGATATCTGAAAATCCTCTTCAATGCTAATACATGTGATTCCTTTGGTGCTACTTGAAATCGTGTCACCTATCCAACTGCCTGCATTACATCCGGTATGGATTATTTCACATATAGTAAGCTACAAATCATTGACCTGTATTTCCTCTGTTCTATAGACTTTGAATCATCATCTTTTCTCAACTTGCAACTGGTTTTCATAGGAGTGGTAACTGGTTTGCATTCTTCCATTCCAAACCTCTAGCATTTCTCGGATATACTTAGTTTGAGAAATAAAAATTTCTTAGTTTCTTTGACATATCTCAAGACCCAAAAAGAAGTATAGCTCTCCAAGTAATGACATTTCAAATTCATTCTACATATCCTTTGCAAATTTCTGGCTTAACCTGTCCTTAGTACTTCTAAAAAAATATCATCAACATAAATTTCAATTAATAAAATATTACCTTGAGTTACCTTGATGTAGAGGTTGTTGTCTCGGTTTCCTTTCCATAGTTCGTAGGGAGTTTTGTCATTTTTGTTTTTGAGCATTACTCTGTTTTGAATGTGAACTGATGTATGCACTGCATGTGTCCAAAAAATATCTGTCAGTTTGGAATTCGTCAACATTGTTTGGGCCATTTCCTGTGTAATTATTATTCATTATGATAATGTTCCTTTGTCTCTGAACCACTCTCTGAACCAGTATATGAATCCATGCTCTTGTCCACTATCATATATCTGTCCAAACCTGCTAAGTTTTCTTAGGAATCCATCTCCGTCCATACTGTCAGAGACTCTACTTGTGCATCTGTCCATAATGTTGACCCATTTATCACTATACTATCATGAAGTCTTGATTAATCTATCAAACTGTACTTCTGCTAACTGAATGCTCTGAATTTGTCTTCTCAAAATTTTCAAGCTACTCCAAGGATGGTTCTTTGGTCTATCACAACTATCGCATAGACTCCTCCTATATAATATTCATATTACTTGGGAGTCTCTAAGCTGGATGGCTCAGAAAAATTCCTTCTCTGATGTGTATTCATCATCATCTTCATTGGTAGATTCATCATCATCTTCATTGGTAGATTCATTATCTATTTGAGCTCTGACTTCTTTCTTTCTGTCCGTGGATTTATCTTTCACTACAATGCTTGAAAGTACAATCTCTTGAACTTGTTCCTTATTTACTCATCCTTCCTTTCTTTCAGTTATTTTCCAAACCTTTATGTATATGACATCTTTCTTTTTCTCTGTAGAATTTTTTTCATCTCGTTTTATTTCCAATCTTGCGATCTCTGGTACCTTGTCTTTGTTCACCCATTCTTCCTGTTTTCTTATCCATACTTTCTTATATCTGATATCAGTATTCTCTTTCATGGAGGTATCGATCATGCTTCTACAATCACTGGCTATGTGTCCATAGTTATGACATTTGTAACACTCAATATTACATGTGACCACATAGGCAGTTATTTCTTGAACGTTTCTTTTATAATCCCTGCAATCTCCAACCTTATGTCCAAAGTTAGTACAATAAAAACAATGAACATAAAATAAATTTGCATACCTGGGAGTGGATGATCTTCTTTGTGGCATAGTCCTTCTGAATTTTTTCCTTGACTGATCATGATCATGATTGAAGCTTCTTTATGGCTTGAACATGGATGGTCTTCTTGAAGATGTATCTTCAATAGTTTTCTTAGATTATAGTTGACCATGATTCCTTCCTTTGAGTACTTCTGCATAACTCTTTCTTTTTTATTCATTCTTCTTTTCTAGCAACCTAGAGTGCTTCTCTTCATTCTCTATAACTAATGTGGATGTTTATGTCTCTTCAACATTCTTGTTGAGCTTGACGATTTTACTTCTCAATATGACAACTTCTTCTTCAAGATTCTCAACCTCTTCTTTTTTCTTCATTATCTGAGACTTCATGACTTCCTCTGTTCTTTTCAATTCTTCAAGATGAATTTTTTATGTGATTATTTCTTCTTCAAGTCCTTTCTCTTCTTTACCAAACTTTGCCTCAAGATGGTTTAGATTGTTAGTTCTTTCCATAAGATGATCTGTCAATATTTTCTCTCTCATTTCTGCTTCTTCCTTCTGAGTTGCTATGTTGGTTTCCAAACACTGCTTTTGATATTCAAGATTTTCTTCGATCTTTCTGGCTTCTTCTAGCTGAGTTCTTAATTTCTCGAAGACTTGTTGGGATTCTTAAAAAATGTGAACACTTTCCTTTTGTTTCATCAATTCTTTCTTGAGTGAATTGTTTTCTTCTCTTAGTTCATCTAAAGCACTAATCAATTCTTCTTCATAATTGTCTTCCTTTTCAATTAGTTTTTCTGTCTCATTTCTTTCATGGAATTCTATTTCAAGATTTCCACGCTTTTTCACAATTAAAACAAAATAACATACCTCTGGTGATTATGTACTCTTCATCTTCTAAATCTGCTTGACATGGTGAACATAATTCTTCTTGATTTGTATCTGCATCTTCTTTGACATTTTCTAAATCTGTGATGTGTGAAGAATATATGTCATGTAACTTATCCCATTTTTTTTTCTAATGAACATATACCAACCTTTTATCTTACTAGATTAGGTAATCCTTCCCATATGAAATGCATTTCTCTTTTTTTATTCTTCCTCAATTCCTTCTTGTTTGCAGTCTTTTCCCTTTTTGAACTATCATATCCTATAACAAATGATATCCCAATATAATGTCCTTGTGCATGTAAAAATACTTTCATCCTTATGCTCCACATCTCATATTTAAAACCATTCTCACCATTAAACATTGGTACTCCATTCTCAGAATAATCTATGATCTCCTTCCAGTGGTTAAATTGTTTCCTGAAGGAACCGACTCTGATACCAATTGTTGGATTAATGAGAGGGGGGGTGAAACAATAATAGATCAATTTAATCCTTTTTAACCATATAATCCAATTGTTATATCAATGTAGCATTATCATCCAATAACTGAAGAGTAAATTAGAAATGAACAAATGAACAATCATACACATACAAAGTACACCAATGTTTTATGTGGAAACCGAAAGCAGGAAAAAACCAGAGAACGGTTTTTCTTATATGTCTTGAAGAATTACATTCATTGGAAGCACCAACTTCTTTTGTTTTCCAGTTACAACTGGAAGGAGGCTCTAACCCCCTAGTTTCTTAGGCTACAACCTGAGGGAACCTCCAACTCCCCAATTCTTTGGATACAACCGGAAGGAGTACACAACCCCTTATGTTCTCTAGCTACAACTGGAAGGTGGCTAAAACCACCTATCCTTGCCCCATCCAACCGCCCTGACATATAATTCGAATGATGGAACCACTGTCACACTATCAATGTGAGATATACTATTGTAAACCTGTACCAATCAACCTATAATCAACCCGTACCATAAACAAATGCATCAACCATGCACGTCCAACCTGTACCTCAACCTGTAATAACCTTGTACCATAAACAAGTGCATCAACCATGCACCAAACTGTACAAAACCTGTAGCATGAACAAGTGCATCAACCATGCACCAAATCTGTACAAATAACTTGTCACAACAACCTGTCCAAACAACCTATCACAACAACCTATCTCATCAATCTTATCAACCAAATCAGATCTACTCACCAAGATCAATCACTAAGACAACTCTCAAATATGTGCATCAACCAAGCATAAAACAACAACTCATAATCATCACCAACATCAATATTTGCTTCTAATAATATACCAATACAAGTAGCCTCGCCTCTTATTTATACTTTCATGTAGATTCCTCAAGGGGTTACCTTTTAACTATCTTAACCACTTTTCTTATTTTAGGGTTAACCAACTTCTAGCCACTTGTCCAATTAGTAATTTATCCATTAAATTTAATTTTATTTGTATCCACTTTGACTCATAGTACACTCATCAATTCACTTTACCTCAAGGGGTTACCTTCTAACCATCTTAAACCACTTTCCTTATTTTAGGGTAACCCACTTCTAACCACTTGTCAACTTAGTAATTTCTCCATTAAATTTATTATTTAAATAATTTATTTTGTATTCACTTTGAATTATAGTACACTCATCAATACAATTTATTATTTACCTTCTAAAAATCTCTTAAATCACTTTGACTACATTGACCTTTTGGGGCTTCTAGATGACTCATGAGGGTTCTCCAACTTCACATACCAATAACTCTCTAACCATGAGGATTTATGTGACGTTCCACATACCAATGGAAATGGAATGACATGTATTATTCATATAAAATAGTATTTCCTTCAAATATATCAAAACTCATACCATTATCCATCAAACAAACTTGGGTCCATTACCCAAAACTGGGTTCTCCAACTTCTCATGGTCATAACTCTCTAACCGTGAGGCGTTATGTGATGTTCCACATAACACCGAAATTGGAATGACATGTAATATAAATATAGAATATCCGTACCTTCAAATATATTAAAACTCATACCATTATACATGAAACAACCTTGGGTCCATTATCCAAACCTTCGTGCTACTGGAATTTGCTATCGGACTTTCTTCAAGGGTTGACACCAATCACTAAGGGTTGACGTCAATATAGAATATCACTCTCTAATGGTTGACATCAATGACAACCAACAATCCATACCAACCATCCATCAACCTAAGCTAACTGTCTAACACCTTCTTTGTATTATTTATTGTTCACTGATTCTGGTGAACCATAATTTTAGGAAGAGACAATGCAGGTAGACACTATAAAGAAGTGGGAGCAAGGAATGAAAGAGGAAATGGATTCCTTGGTAAATAACCAGACTTGGTATTTGGTTCAGTTTCCTCCAGGAAAATGAGCTTACAAGTTGGAGGAAGATGGAGGAAAAAAGTGGTACAAGGTTAGACTTGTTGTAAATGGGTTTGCACAAAAGAAAGGTATAGATTTTGATGAAATATTTTCTCATGTTGTTAAAATGAATTCAATTAGGATTATTTTAAGTCTTTTGGTAGTAGAAGATTTACATCTTGAACAATTATATGTAAAACCATTTTTTCTCCATGGGGATTTGGAGGAAGATATTTATATGCAACAACCATAGGGGTATGAGGTCAAAGCGAAGGAAAATTTGGTATGCATGTTGAAAAAGAGTTGGTATGGCCTAAAGAAAGCTCCAAGACAATGTTATTTGAAGTTTGACATGTTTATGACAGAACAAGGTTATAGTAGATGCCATTTTGATCATTGTGTCTATTTTAAAAAGCTAGAAAATAGAAGTTATATTATCTTGCTATTGTATGTAGATGACATGATTGTTGCGGGGTCTAATATGTAGGATATAAATGTGCTCAATAATAAATTATCTAATTCATTTGCGATGAAGGATTTCAGTTCCACAAAGAAAATCCTTGGTATGAGAATAACAAGAGACATAAAATTCCAAATTGACATTGTCTCAGGGTGAGTACATAGAGAAGGTGTTGGAGAGGTTTAGAATGTAGAATACAAAACCAGTTAGTACACCTTTGGCCAACCATTTCAAATTAAATAAGGAAATGTGTCCCAAGACATAGGAGGAGATAGAATACATGTCCAGGGTTCCTTATTCATCAGTAGTTGGCAGCTTGATGTATGCGATGGTTTGCAAAAGACCAGATATTTCACACACAGTGGGAGTTGTGAGAAGGTATATGAAAAATCCAGGTAAAGAACATTGGGAGGAAGTAAAGTGGATTCTCGGGTATTTGGCAGGTACTTCTACTCATGCATTATGTTTTGGAGGTTCAAACACTTTTCTACAACCATATGTTGATTCAGATATGGGAGGTGATAAAGATAGAAGGAGGAGCACCACATGGTATGTTTTTACTATAGGTGGAACAATAGTAAGTTGGATTTCAAAATTGAAAAAGGTTGTTTCACTTTCAAAAACAGAAGCAAAGTATGTTGTTGCTACAGAGGCTAGTGAAGAAATGATTTGGCTATAGAGGTTTATGGAGGAATTGGGAAAGAAGTAGGAGAATAACAGGTTGTACTGTGACAGTGAGAGTGCCATTCATCTTGAAAAGAACTCAGCCTTACATTTGAATGTTAATCATATACAGATCAGGTACCATTTCATCTGATCCATCTTGCAAGATGGACATTTGAAGTTGGAAAATATACACATTAGTCATAATCCTGCAGAGATGTTAACAAAGGGAGTAACCAGGGAGAAACTGAGTTCCTGCTCAGTTTCAGTTGGTCTTCAAGAATGAAGGTGAAGATGAGAAATTTTCCAAGTCCAAGAAGGATCATATTCCAACAGATACAACAATGATGGAGTTGTTGATATCACTATCTAAGAGGGAGATTGTTGGTTGTGGAGCCTGATTATCTTCCTAATTCAAAGGATTTTATTTTTAGTCATGTTTATACTACATAAAGACCTTACACCTCAGAATAATGTACACTCCTCCATGTGGAGGAGTGCAAGGGGTGAGTTCCCCTTGTGTGGTGTCTAGGGGCAAGCGGGCCCACGAAGGAAAAATTTCCTTATAAATGCATATTGTAATTTCAAAGTAAATCTAGAACATTCATTATAAGGTCCCAGATCTGATGGTAGAAGTTATGTTAGGGTTTTTTTCCCTAGATGGAAACACTATTTTATGAGAGAAATGTATTGCAGCTATATATCATTTTTGTGAATATTGTATTCTGGGTGAGGATACTATGAGATAAAGAAGAGGAATCTAAATCGAGTGTGGTGTAGGTTGTATCCCTTCATTTATTGGATAATAATGAAGGAAGGGCACCACAATTTCTCTGGTGGACGTAGCCCATACTAGGTGAACCATGTATATATGTGTCTCTATTGTATTGTGTATCTTTTGTGTTTTATTTACTTATTTGTTCTATTTTATTTCTCCATGATCCTATTTTTCTTGTAGGAAAGTGGGCGATGATCCTCAGATAGGGTCAAAAACTTAAGGAAAAATATTTTATTTTGACCTTCAAGTGATATATTTCTCTCACAACTTGTCTAGGTAACATGACAAGTACTCCCACATGGTCATGAATTTGTGACACTTAATAAAGCACACGCAACATTTAATAAATTGCATGCGACGCTTAGTAAGGTGCATACGACACTTGATAAAGTGCATGTGAGACTTAGTGAGGTGCATACAACACTTGATAAGGTTCATACACCACTTTATAACATGAATGTGATACTTATGCAACTTAGTAGAATGTGATACATAAGTGCGACACTTAGTAGAATGTGATACATAAGAGTGACACTTAGTAGTGTGGGAATTTTGTGTCTAGTAGATGCCCCCTAAAGTGTGAGGTCAGAAGAAAAGTTGATGGTTGAAACACTTCACAAAAATATCCATGTGAGAGTGTTGGGATAGAATACCTAGACACAATATACAAACAAACATAAAACAATATATATGTATCATCCTTGAGGTAGGCATACCCATGCTTGGAATAAATAGACTCAAAGCATGGCTGCCGACCAATACAGTGCGGATCCATGAAAGCACTGACTAAAGATATGGCCACCAAATATACAATGTTGATCCATATTTCCATGACTCAATGAGGTCATAGCCATGAAAGAATACACAATGGAGATACGATAAGACAAAACATAGCAACAGACCAATACAAGGTAGATCTATGTGACAACATATATATCAGTGAGATTATCAACATGATGACCATACTAGAATCTTCCAAGTACTCAGACAATCTCCATCATAACCTGGGTAAGGCACGTAACACAGGTGCATTCCTAGGGTCTTCGTCCAATCCCAATGCAGTATGATTTTAGCCATTTGAATAGATTTGATGATGTAAAACATTATAGAATCCTCTTGATTACTAATCATTGATGTATACCATTAACAAGTGTGAGGGAAATTAACAATGATGATAGTGATTCCCAAGGTACCCTAATACATTCCAACAAATGTGAATAAATGAGATGAAGTTGAAATTCATGGAATCATTTGATCAAAGGCCAATGATGTAAACCTATTTTCAAAAGCAAGGAGACCTATCATTGAGGGATGCAGGTTCCAATGTAATAATTTGTTTCTAATCCCAATTCATGAATAATGTGTTGGAGTTGATAGGAAAAGACTCACCATAGGAGGGCCATGATGTTTCCCCCATCATCGACATGAAACTGACACAAGAAAGTGATTTAAGATGATAGATTAAATGAGTGTTGACTAACATGAGGATGAAATATGGTAATACTACAGAGTGTTTGGTTTGAAGTGAAACTTCCCTTGAACATTGTGAGGCACGAAAAATGTTTTGGAAGCATTGAATCGATTGAGATATATACGAAAAAATAGTGCGATGATAACTGGGGAACTCTTTGGGTGAGTCGAAGGAGCGTGAGGAATAATAGGATTGGTATGACTTAGAGACAAGAAAATTACCCAACTTTAAGACGATAAAAAAATAGGTTCAGTGTTCAAGGGAGACAACAAAGAACTTCCATAACTCTTTCCAAAACTTGACCCACTTCCTTCACGTTTTCCCCCACCATGATTGAAGAGTACATCTTTGTTTTTTAATAATCTTGAGGAGGATAATATATGCTCGATATAGCTCATCTTCGATGATATCCTCATCCCATGTTTAATGAACCTAAATAAGGAGGGTTTCGGTCCCGTATGGGTCCTTCGATGCATGATTTTATGATCCAAAATAAGGAAAGCTCGGTGGTCTTTTCATGTTTAGAGAGTTTGAAAAGATATTAAATAAGATTCGAAGAGTGTTATTTTTCATAAATTAGTCCCCTAAGCCTGAAAAAGTATAAAACAATACAAGGGAGAACTCTTCTATCCAAAGTTTACTAGAGTATTCATTTTTCGTAGTTAATCCATATGGTATGAAAAAGGGTTAAAATTACACCAAATAGACACCCTTTCAAATCCTTTTAATGAGTGTGAAAGGAAAGAATCTCAATCAAAAATATTTTCATGTTTAGCGAGTTTGAAAAGAGCTTAAAGGAGACTCCAAAGAGTTCCTTTTTCATATAGTTTTTACGAGCCCAAACAAGTGATAAAAATATGCTCGGTTGTACTCCAAATAATTCATTTTCATATAGTTTTTATAAGCCCCAAAATGTGATAAAAATATGTTTGGTTGTACTCCAAAGAGTTCCTTTTTCATATAGTTTTTACAATCCCAAAAAAGTGATAAAAATACTCTCGATTGTCTACTTCATTTTTTAACGAGCTTGAAATAGAAAGGGAACTATGCATGGGGTCAGTTTCATTTTTACAGGAGCCTGAAACAGAGAATAAAACTATGCTTGGGGTTGGTTTAATTTTTACACGATATTGAAACAAAGAATAAAATTGTACTCATGGTTGGTTTCATTTTCACATGGGCTTGAAATAGAGACTAAAATTGTGCTCGTGGTCGGTTTCATTTTTACACAATCTTGAAATTGAAAATAAATTGTACTCAAGGTTGGTTCATTTTTACATGATCTTGAAACTGAAAAAAAATTGTTCTCGGGTTTGGTTTCATTTTATAATGATCTTGAAACAAGAAAATAAATTGTGCTAGGGTGATACCATTAGTGGGTTTACTTTCCAACATGATGTCCAGAGATCGGTACCGTTCCCCTAGTATGATCAATAAAATATAGCAGATTAACTCCAACATGATGTGTAGAGGCTGGAAGCATGCCCCCCAAGCTTTGTTTCATCTGCATGCCCCCCAAGCTTTGTTTCATCTGTAGACTCTTATTCTACACCCGAAATGGCTCCTAGTTACTAATAGGAATAGGTTCACCAAAGAGGGAGGAAGAAAGAGGATCAACTGACATAGGAGGATGAAATGAAGGTTTAGGAATGAGATCTAGTGGAAGAATCGATTTAATTGGAGGGGCATTTGTTTCATTTTTTAATGAGCTTGACACAGACAATGAACTATTCTCATAGTCATTTTTTTCATTTTTTAACAAGCTTGACACAAGAAAAGAACTATGATCATAGTCATCTGTTTCATTTTTTAATGAGCTTGACAAAGGAAAAAATCTATGCTCATGGGTATATGTTTCATTATTTAATGATATTGAAACAGAAAAGGAACTATTCTCATGACCATTTGTTTCATTTTTTAATGAGCATGACACGAAAAAAGAACTATGCTCGTGGTCGGTTTCATATTTACACGAGCTTGAATCAAAGAATAAAATTGTGCTCAAGGTCGGTTTCATTTTTACACGAGATTGAAAAAGAGAATAAAATTGTGCTTAGGGTCGGTTACATTTTTACATGACACTGAAACAGAGAATAAAACTATTCTCATGGTCGATTTCAATTTTACACGAGCTTGAAAGTGAACATAAACTGTGATCGAAGTTGGTTTCATTTTTACATGAACTTGAAACTGAACATAAATTGTGCTTAGGTATGGTTTCATTTTTTAACAAGATTGAAACAAGAAAATAAACTATGCTTGGGTGATACCCATTAGCAGTTTCTTCCCAACATGTTGTCCAAATGTTGGTACTTTTCCCCTAGCATGATCGACAGAAGCTAGTGGCTTAACTCCAACATGATCGACAAAATCTAGTGGCTTAAATGAAAGCCTCATAGTCATATCTAGGATCTGACTCTGATTTAGAACCAGACAAGGTGAATCGAATAATTGATGCAGAACCTAGTGCCATAGTTTTTATCACCAAGATCCACCTAAACGAACCAGAATATCCATAGGAACGTGAGTTTCTTTTTCACTCACAGATGTGGGTGAAGGGTGCTCCACTACATTTCATTTTTTATAGTGGGATCTAAAAGAACCTCATCTCAACATAGGTTTTGGATCAATTGGAGTTTTCGATGACACCACATCCACAACTGTACAAAATTGAGTTGCTCAGCCAAGGAAGAGATCTTTGTGTTCGCTAACAGTGTCTCCTTCTCTATGGCATCAAGCCCTTCAAGGATAAGGTATCATGTGATGTTTCCTCATTTGAAGTTTGTGATTTTATTTTAGGCTAGCCATATATGTGCAAATTTCATGTTGTATATGATTCTAGGCCTCATAGTGTCATTTTTAGTGTGAGCAGAAAATTGTATAGGATCCCAAAGGTAGCTCTACCTACCACAATTTCTTTGGTCTCAGCTAAGGAGTGCAAGAAGGTCATCTCCTAGACTGGGAAATTTTTCTTCTTCATGATTCTCTCTCAAAATGAATGGAAGGTCATGGCCACATCCATGGCCTTTGCATAGGGCTTTCCACATAGCAGAAGAAAGTGGACAAAGTTGTGGAAGAATATCGGGACATATTCACCTCACATATCGGGGTTCCTCTATATTGTCAGGTCAAGCATTCAATTGAGCTAACTCTTGGAACACCTCTTCCTAATGGGCCAGTGTATCAATCATCTCTCCTGGAAAATGAGGAAATCAAGTGCCATATCCAAGAGGTACTCTAAAAAGGACACATTCGGCCAACATCCTCACCTTGTAGAAGCCAAATCATGCTCATATAGAATAAATATGGGACCTAACCACTTTGTATTGATTACAAAGCTCTGAACAAAATCACAGTCAGGAACCAATACCTAATTCCTATAATTGATGACCTTCTCGACTAGATCAAGGGGTCCAAGTACTTTATCAATATTGATATGAATTATGACTACCACTAGGTCTCCATAGAACATAACGATGTATGGAAGACAACTTTCAAGTCTAAAGAATGTCTTTTTGAGTGGTTGGTCATGCCCTTTGGCTTGATGAATTCCCCAACAACCTTCATGAGGTTGATGGATGACATATTGTGACCATTCACAAATTACTTTATGGTTTTATATATGGATGACATCCTCATATCTAACAAGATTTGGGAAAAACACTTGCAACACATTCAACAGGTCCTCCATACTCTGTGGCAACACAAGTTATGTGTTAACTTAGAGAAATGATCCTTCAACGTGAACAAGGTCCAATACCTCAGATACATTTTAGATGAGCATGATGTGCATTTTTATGCAACCAATATCCAAATCATTCATGACTGGCCAGCCTCGACAATAATAATCAAGCTTCAAATATTTTTAGGCCTTTCCAAATTCTATCATAGATTTGTATTGGGGTTCTCCCATATCGAATGGGATCTCATCCAAGTGACAAAGGGTGGTTGTAAAGCCAAATTTGTGTTTGTAAAATCACATCAACAAGATTTTGATGGTATGAAACATCGCTTATGCTCAGCCGTGGTGCTCACATTATCTGATATGCAACAACCATTTGAGATTGAGACCGATCCTTTTGATTATGTTGGTGGCGTCATTCTCACTCAACATGGTCATCCGGTGGCATATCATAGTGAGAAACTCTCAGATGTCACCCATAAGTACCCCACCTATGACAAAGAAATGTATTACATCATACAATCTTGTCGCCAATGGAAGCATTACATGCTAGGAAAGGAGAAAATCATCCATATTGATCGCAAGCCTCTGTAATTCATGTAGACACAAGGAAAATTATAGAATGTATGCCATCAAAATTGGTCCACATAATTGTAGTAGTTTCACCTCAACATTAAGTATAATAAAGGGGGAATCAATCACATAATTGATTTCCTAAGTCGACCTCCAGTTGTAGTAGTAATGTTAGCATAGGGTCATACCCGAGGTTCAACACTTCAACAATGCACCAAAAAACCCCTAACTACCAGCCCTTTCGGAAACACCTGCAAAGCAGATGAAGTCTCACTCGAGGTAGAGACAGGGGGGGTTGTAGGACTCAAGTGTCTACAACCTAGCTGGGACACATATCTGTGATTAAAACACCTTAACAAAGCACTTAGCAATCAACATTCATTAGTCTTTAACCTTTATTCACATTGCAGGTTTAAACCCTAAGCATAAATCACATTAATAAGACAAAGAAATCACAACACAGGATATACGTGGTTCACCCCCAGAGTGGGGCTATGTCCACCAACTCTTATCCTCTTTTATTATCTTCTTCCAATATTCTTACACGCACAGAGCCACACATCCAACTCCGCATAAGACAAGAGATCTACGTGCACCTTGCCAGATCCTCCTTCCCTAAGGTAGGTCACATCACAAAGCCTTACATAGTCTGTGCACAAAGCCTCTTACAGTCACTTGCACTTAGCTCAACAAGTATTAACACATAGTATGCACAAAGCATTCATAAATATTTTCACTTAGCACATTGGACTCTTCTTACATCGCCTAGCTACTTATTTATACTTTACAAAAGGGGCCTAAACATGGGTAAACCCATGGGATGATATCTCATACCCATTGCATAAAACCTAACCCAAAAATACCATAAAAGGGGGCAAGATACCACAATCTCCTCTTCGCCTGGGCACTTCGTCTTTGACCCGACTGTCGAAGTCCAAAAAATGGTCAAACATGACCACGGTTCTCCAAAACTTGGTCGAGGGCCAACAGGACCCCAACACTCATCTGTGACTCATCCCAATTCACTCTGATCTGGGCAACTCTGCTTCGAAGGCCTCGAGCTTCACTCGAGTTGCCTCGACTTGTTGTTTCTCTAGAGCCTCGTACTTGGTGAACTCCTGAATTATTTTCTCAGTGACAGGTCCTTCAAAGTGTTGTTCCACTGTGGTGACCACTTGTTTCAGCTATGCGCCTTGTCCTTAGATCTCCTCAAAAAGTGTGCAGGCTTTGTCATGTACCGGATGAAGTCATTGGGTCACTTCCATGACTTTACTCTAGACGGCATGGACCTACTACTGAACTGCGTGTTTCTCTTGTGACCTTTTCATCTTCTTGACCGCTAACAGTAGCTTCAATTGTGCTTGTACTGTTGCTACTTGTTTCTTTTCTTCCTAGAGTTGTGACTCCAATGTCCTTAGTTCTAGGTCCTTTGCAAGGTTCTCATAGGTTTGTGCACTTCGATTGCTGAGTTGCTTGCATTCTAAAACCAATGCATTGATTCTTTCGACTGTTCTCTAGGAAGTTTCTTCCCTCTGATCTCTCACTTCCTACAGAGTGCTCGACACTTCTTGTAGTTCCATTTCTGCTACTCTTGCTTGCAGATGTTGAATGGCTTCAGCGAGCTTCCCCATTTGGCTCTCAATTGTTTCCTCTTCCATCTCTGCCAGGCCCGACACGAAGAGAAGTTCTCTACTGAATGCTTCTTTAACTCCAATCTACTCAGTGAGAAACTATTCTTTTTCCTTCTAGATCTGCGCTCTATCCTCTGCAAACTTCACCTGGAGGTCATCTTTCTCTTGCCGTGTAACTTGACATTGCTCTAGGGATTCCTCATTTTATTTCTTTAATGTCTCTGTGGCCTACTCCTTTTCCTCATGGACTCGAAAAAGGCGAGATTTTGTCGAATATGATAATCTGCATAGCTAGGTAGGATCATCTCCTACTTCTATACCCCTGGATAACAATGATGTAGTAGACACTGTGTGGATTGAATAAAGAGGTTGTTGTACCCCTTTGAGATCCACCTCGATTTGGTCATACATTGTCTCCTATTTGGATTTGTTTCTCTGAAAAATGTCCTCCAAGGTATCTAATATAGCTACGATGATAAGTTCAATATTATCCACCATAAGTACAGTCTGTAACTGAGGTTTATTCATGCGGCTCTTCTTCCGTGTTGAGGGTTTCTTTGGAGAAACCTTTCTTTTCTTCGATGCCTCGTCCTTTGTAAGGGGATCTTCAGGAGGTTTCACTTCACCCTATTTCTTCTTGTCTTCTCCCCCTTCATCCTCTTTTTTGTCTACTTCATCATCTCCTCCTCCTCCAGGTGACTCCAACGCAGTTTCCTCTATTGCATTGTTTATTTTCTACACCTCTTCCTTTTTCTTCTTATTTCTTGTGCTGATCAGTCCATCATATTATTCTTGAGTGACCACAGGACTTCCGATGGGGTCGGGGTCAGAGAGTTTTGTCTGTTTGACTGGTACAAGAAATTATGCAGGCCATTCCCTGGTAATTTCCTCCATAGGATTGGAGCTCTTCCTTATGTTTGTCTTCTCATGCAGTGATGTAAATGAAGTGCCTATCTATGAAAAACTTCACGAGTGGCCTGAACCGATGCAGAGTATTCAGAGTCATTTGGGGGAATGACTCAATGGCTCATGTGAGCTGTAGATAATAGGTGTGGAAGACTGCCACTTCTTCTCCATGTCACTTGAATACCAGAGGGTAGTGAACCTCACAGCCAGTGGTTCGGATGACTCAACTTCAGGGAATTTTTCTCCCTCCGGCATATCCCAAGCGATGAAAGCAACGAGAATAAAAAACCATCTGAAGTGAAACTTGTAGCCCTTGTCTTACACTTCACGACAATCTTTCTCCAACTGGTTGATGAAGTAGCTCACCCAGTTCATTTTCATGCCTTCAATGCACTTTCCTATGAGGTCGAAGACAAATCTCATGACCTGCGTTGGTCTATTCTTCCTGATGGGCTTGCTTGCTATCAGCTGAAAATATAGGCACACTAGGCCATTTTGGATGGAGGCTACCTTGTATCCCCGCTTCCCCTTCTCTACATCATCATAGGTGTCCTTTATTCGCTACTCCAAGGCACGATCTATAGCCTTCCATGGGTAAAAGTCCTAAGGGTCCAGTCCTTGCATGCTCAATCTAGTGATCGGGTGGATCAAAATTGGATCTACAGTGATGCGCCTATCCAACCACAGGTAATCACCATGGTAGCATGACATGAGGAGTTTAACGCACAAGTTAACCACATGATGTCTTCCAAAGTGTGGTATCTTCATCACATTAAGGATGGTTGATTTTGCGATGTCCATGGTCGACGACTGGGGGATTATCTTCGAATTCTTCCCCTTTGACTTTGTCAAATACTTATGTGGGGAGAGAAATCCATAATTCTTGCGGTCTCCCAAGTTGAAATCACTGATCTTTAGCGTCATAATCTATCCTAACTATGGTCCAACTATGTGTATCCCCTTCGGGAGGTACGTAGTGATCAGTGTATAGTTGAAGTCTCTCGGGATGCTATCACGACTAACTGTGCCAGCTAGAGGCGGGATATAGTCGGGAAAGACTGATAGGATGAGATTCAGATTCGCCAAGTCATTGTGATGCTTGCTCCATTTCTCTGTTGCAGTTCGGGATGGTCTAGATCGTCGTCCAATCGATGGGGACGTTTTCACTCCTCTCATCGATGAGGCTTGTACTCCTACGGACAAGACCTTCTTAGCCATGATTTTTATTAGGATATCTTTGACGAATTTCTCTATTGCGCTAAGTTCATTGAACATACACGCTCGAGATCAGATATCTTGGGTAGGTGGACAATTGCTCAAGGTAAGAAGAATGGGTGACGAGGTCTCAATAGGAACTGCAATAAAGTAATTAGTTCTTTGTGGGCTCATATAATCACATTTGGAAAAAGTGTCCCCGGTAAGACATTCAATAGGTTAAATAGATAACATCATAACAGACTCCTCCAATGGGCATGAATGCCTCAATCAATACAATTCCATCCGTTATGGTGCGGTCCCAACGGTCCAATGACAAGATTTCTGGTAATAACTATATTTCTATCCGTTCTGGAGCATCGTTCTAATAGTTGGGATGCCTCCAATGGTCATATTTATTCGCCATGGCGAAGTGCTAGTTTGCGTTGTTCTGATATTCCAACGAGGTTTAAGTTATGCAAGCCTTCCTTCTGCGAAGTCCTCTCTGGAACCTCCTGCAATTTTTCTAGCTTTTTTTTCTTCTTACTGATCTTTCTTTCTTTCTTCCCCGTGATCTGCATCTCTAGATTCCTCTTTCCATTCTTGTTTTTATCTTCTCTTAGTTTATTAATTTTTCACTATTGAGGATCTTTCACAAGGTTCGAGGATAATACTTCTTCTCTTAGTGTTTTTGGGGTAGGTTCTCTACTCTCCTACATGGATAGGTTCTTTAATCCTTCTAGCATTCTTTCAACTTTGAAAACCAAGTCTTTGTCCCTCAGTTGCTTCAACTTGTCCTCCTATTCTTCTATTAAGCGCGCTATTATCCTAGCCATGAAATCCCTTAATTCTTGATTTCTATGTTCTATAGATTCCTCTTCTTCTTTCCTTCGGATCTGATCTCTCTCAATCCAAGTCTTTCCTAACAAAATTGCAAAAGGAGTGTTGTTATCAACAAACTTAATGACCTTGAATGCTTTGTCTATAAAAGTTCCATGAGCACTCAGAGGTACATGAGTAAGTCTTCCACATAGGGTTATCATCTTTCCTTTAAACAAGCCTATTCTTCCCAATGAAGGAATCATAGCAGGCTTTCCCAAAATTTCCCATGTATTTTCTGTCATGATATTCACCTTTGTTTATGCATCCAATACACAGTCTATGTCGAAGTCTCCTATTCTTGTTTCTATGCACTCTTTCTCTTTTTAGATCTCCAATAAACTGATGTCTCTATGATCATTCAATGTTTCTTTCATCTGCAATAATATAGTCTCAGACTTATTCTGGTTCTTTAGAAAATCCTTAGTTTCTTGACCTTCTTCTTGGTTTTCTTGTTTCATGTTCATCTTCTCAACTTTAGCAACCATTCTAGGGAAATCTAAAACTTCATTTCCAATAGATTTACAATAAAGGCAAATAAGACCTCTACCAGGGCATTCCTTAGCAAGATGTCTCGGTCTTCTGCAACTATAACAAAGAGTCAATCCTCTCTTTCTCTTAAATGATCCCCAACCTTTCCTGTACTATGCATTGGGATCACGGTGATAGACCTACAAAAAATTCTTTCTAGGATCCTGCATCCACTTGTTAGTCCAAAAATTCCTTCTATGCATAGGAATAACATATCTTTCACTATTTCTATCAGATCTATTCATATCATATCTTCTTTCTTATAGTTGTGCCCTAGTTTTTAGACTAGGACAAAATTTATCGAACATACCTAGATCCATTCTTTCGAGAAAAAAATTCTAATTATATTACCTTTATCAGAGCACAAATCTTTAAGATCTTACCTCTTTTCTTCAGATCAGACTCCTCTTCTCAACCAAGAGCTTCAGAATTCAAGTAGAGTATTGCACACTAGAGCAACATATCTACGCACAGAGGTCTCTCTTTTCTTCAATTCCCAACAATCACAATTTCAGGTCCTAGCAACGAAACCATTTTTTGGCACAGGGGTAGACCCGGGGTTCAATGCTTCAACAGTGCACCAATAAAAACCTAACTACCGGCTCTTTCGACAACACCTTTGAGGCAGATGAAGTCTCACCCGAGGTAGAGGCAAGGGGGGTTGTAGGAATCAAGTGTCTACAACCTAGCTGGGACATAGATCTATGATTACAACACCTTAAAATAACACTTAGCAATCAACGTTCATTAGTCTTTAACCCTTAGTCACATCGCAGGTTCAAACCCCAATTACAAAACAATGCAGTATTCAATAAGATCTAAGCATATCTAGCCATTTATCACATAGAATCAAACATATCTAACATTCATTCATGTTATTAAGAACTAAGATACTACATCAGATGCATCTAACATACATAAATATTCAACACTAATAATAAATCACATTAATAACATAGGATATACGTGGTTCACCCCCAGCATGGGGCTACGTCCACCGACTCTTCTCCTCTGTTATTAGCTTCTTCCAATCTTCTTACATGCACAGAGCCTCACATCCAACTTTGCATAGGAAAAGAGATATGCATGCACCTCGCCAGATCCTCCTTCCTCGAGATAGGTCACAGCACAAAGCCTTACACACTCTGCGCACAAAGCCTCTTACAGTCACTTGCACTTAGCTCTGCATGTCTTAACACACAACATGCACAAAGCATTCATAACTATTTTCACTTAGCACATTGGCCTCTTCTTACATCGCCTAAATACTTATTTATACTTTACAAAAGGGGCCTAAACATGGATAAACCCATGGGTTGACATCCCATACCCATTACATAAACCCTAACACAAAAATATCGTAAAAGGGGGCGAGATCTCACGATCTTTTCTTCGATTGGATGCTCCATCTTCGACCCGCCTTTCAAAGTCCCAAAAATGGTCAAACATGACAAAATTTATCCACAACTTGGTAGAGGGCCAACAAGTAACCACGATGTTTGAATCTTCTAGGCATGATACCTGTAGGTGGTCCCAACTCTATGACAATAATCCTGACTTTACTATGAACTACCATATTTTGGGAACAAGAATGGAAATTACCAACCAGCATCTTCAGGATGAACTTCTATTCCATGTAGGTCATCTCTACATTCCTTCAAGAGAGTGTGTGAAGTATATTTTGGAAGACCACTACAATCAAGTGGTTGGACACTTTGGCATGGAGAAGACAGTGGCAATATTACAAAAGTATTTCTATTAGTCGAAGCTTCGACAGGATGTTAGTAAGTATATCATATCCTACACTACCTACTCCATTGTCAATCCAAACATTAAAAAACAAGGACTGTACACTCCTTTTCCTACTCCCAATGGGACCTAAGAATCCATCTCGATAGACTACATGTCAGGTCTCCCCTCAACCAAACATGGAAATGAATGTATTTGTGGTTGTTGATCAATTCTCAAAGATGGACATTATGAATTCCTAGAAGAAGAGTATCATAGTCAAGGACTATACCAAGATCTTGTTTGAGAGTGTATGGGTACATTTTGGAATACCACACACCATCATATCAAATCATGACAACAAATTATTTAGCACATTCTAGTTGAGCCTCTGGTCATTGTTGGATAGCAAGATCACCAAATCCACTGCCTTCCACCCTTAGACTCATGAGAAGAAAAAGGTTGTCAATAGGATGATTGTACACCTCCTGCACATGTACAAATCCAAGAATCCATGCACATGGGATGAGAGCCTTCCTTATGTCCAACACAACTACAATAAATCACTCCATAGCTTGACCGAACACAACCTTTTTCAGGTGGTCTTGGATTTTCATTCAATGGGCCCCATTGATGTAGCACTTCCCCTTGCATACACACAAGTAGAATATTCACATGATTAATATGAGGTTGAAAAATCCACCAAATTCAATAAACGAATCCAACACATCTATTGAAAGGTCCATTATATTTCATATAAAGCTAATGCTAAGTACAAGTACTGCCATGACCAGCACCGAGTTCTCCATAATTTTTAGGTGGGAGACAAGGTTTGACTACATTTGCAGAAAGGTCACCTAACAGGACCCCATCGAAAGCTGCGACTAATTCACCATGGAACTTACACCATCACCAAGGTCATGGGAGATAATTCTTTTGAGCTAAGTATTCCCCCCTTCCTTGGATTACACCTAGTATTTAATGTGGACCTCCTTTGATCATATTTTCCACCACTACTTGACATAGTGGAGGTGGTAGAGAAAATGACACCTACAAAGCTCAACCCTGACTACATGGAACATGAAACCATTGATCATATCATGGAGACAAAGGTTAATGGAACCCACCAATAGAATATCCAACTCTATTAGGTTTTCAAAGCATGGTAGATACTACACTAAGGAAAGTGGCTCACCAAGCATCAAGTTCAACAGAAGTTTTCTCCTTTTATGGGGGAATGAAACACAATGGAGACCACTTATTCCTAAGGGGGGAGGAATTATATAGGTTTACATTGGTAGTTTCCCACCTATTCCACTGTCTCAACATACAATTTCCATTTTCGAAAAATTTCTATAGTTTTTCAGGTCCCAAACTTTCAGGGTTGTTTTGAGGACCTAAATGATGGTTTTTTTATGTAACATCACCCAATAAAATACAAAGGCCTATATTTATCCATTCACAATGTGTACTCCTCAAATAGACCTTTCCGATGAGGTATCAAGAACCCCAAACAAATATTGTATGAAAAAGTTATTCCCTAAGGAAGTTGACGTATCAACTACCTCCATGAGGGCCCATAATCCTTTTGGTGTTTCATATTCTTGGGTTAGGGTTTTGGATTTTTATGGATTTCTCATTTATGATTTAAAAAATTCCTTTAGATCCTATTGTAAAAATCTTCTTGAAAATGTGTGTATCTTCCACATCTCTTATCAGAGATAAGCTACCACCATTCTAGCGACTTCATTTTCACTCTATATTTTGTTTTACAATCTCTGCATATTTTAGTATTTAATAGAAATTGAGTATTATTGTATACTTGGTCAATATTAACGGTAGAATTTATAAGGTATTCAATGGAAGAGTGTCATAAATGGTGACGAATGAGGGTATTCAATGCCTTACTAAGAGAAATTGAGCTACTTAAAACAAGAGGAGAAAAAGGGTTTCATTAAAAGAGGGATTAATATTGATGGATGTGGGATATAAGTCAAGTGACAAGGAAAGATAATTGGAGTCAATTTGTAGGGTTCTTAGGGTGGGGAATGATATATAAATTATATTGTAAGTTTTTGGGTTTCAACTCTTTCAATGGTTAGTGAAAAGGGTTTTGGCCAATGACCATGGATTCAAATAATCTGTAGATAAATTCTTTCTATGGGCCAAGTCACAATGAGGCTTTGATCATATCTCTTATACATGATAGAATGGTGAAAATAAAAGTTAAAAAGAGAGATTTCAAGGCCATGGCTCACCTTTTAGCTAAAATGAAGTTGGAGGAGGTTTTGACATTGAAAACATTTGCATTTATGAAGGAAGTAGATGGAATTGTTTATGAACTGTTGCAGGAATTTATTGGAATGAAGTTTTTGAAGCCAAGGTATGCATAGGATGCTCTTGTTTTCTGAATTTGTGAAGAAAATAGTTTACAATTTGTGCTAGCTGAAATAAAATGGTTGATTGATTTAAGATACTATCCTATTCTGCAGATTTATGTTGTGCTTTCGGATGCCTGGTCTGAGAGAACAAGGTTTTTCGTTCCTCAAGAGATTCTAGAGTAAATGAGGATGTGCAAGAAGGATCGACAAAAGGGAGATGAAATTGCTGAAATTCATGGTATAATCTTCACTTTCAGCCATGACTAACCCTATATTGTAACATTAATTATATTTTTCTTTCTGGCTAAGGCTGACCTAGTCAATGTAGGAATTATACATTATACTCCATTACATTGTATACAATATACTCCATTACCAAGATTTTGCAATATCTATTGGAAGGAATTTGCATACAACCAGCTCAGGTGCTTCTGGATAGATTGTTTTCATAAGTGAATACTTTAATGAGCCTTATTCTAGGTAGCTAGTGGAACTCAAAGGATTCACCTGCCAATTAAAAGGGAGATCCTCAACCCTATGCTATCAATTGAATATTTATCAGAATCTACATGACTTTATTGATTTCATGTGCTAATTCTTTTATTCGTGTGTTATAATTATAGGTATGATGATGACTATGCTAGTTTGACTATCAAGAATATGGAGCAAAAAGAAAACTTCCAAGTCCAATAGGTGCACATGTTGGACAAGAAGATAAATGCAATTTTTGCATAATTTTGGAGAGCTCTTACTATACATGTGTATAGAGATGCACCGAGGACAATGCATAAATAAGGGGGAGGGGAATGTAATACCGCGACCTGATCCTTGGATTCTAAATATTTGTACATATGATACTTAGGTTAGTGATCCAGTATGTTTTGGTTGGAGCGCCTGCATATGATACTTAGGCTGGTGAATCAGTGTGTTTAGGCCAGAGTGCTTGTAAAGATAATCAAAAGCTAGAGAGATTGTATTATAAAGTGTGCATATGGATTAATTAATAAAATAACACCACAATTGCAGACCAAGGGATGAAAAGAGTATGGGGGGATAAGACTTCATGAGTGGGAAAGGGAGCCAAGGGCTAGGTAAAGGGATCTTAATCCAAGGACCCTAAGAAAATATATTATTATAATTCCCTAGGAATTTATATTATTATATTATATAATAATATAGGTCTTTATATTATTATATTATATAATAATATAATATAAAAAGGAAATATACATATAAAAAGGGGGAATTTGGTTTAATTCTCCATTCATTCACTCCATTCGAACCATGCTAACTAAAAAAGTTGTTCTTGGGAAGATAGTGATCAAAGACTATGGATTTTATCATGTGGATCCTAGCTGGATAGGGGTGTGTGTACAATTCTCCATGGGTTTCCTTGGAGAAGGTTGGAGCCCTAGAGGGAGAATTGTGGGGATAGGTTCCCTGATGTGAGGCCTGAAGGGTACCTGGAGACCTTTGAGGGAATCTAGAACTCCTGGAGACACAATGCTATGAGAATTCATGGTCATCCTATGTTGTATCCCTGGAAGGGTAGTGGTGTAACCCAAGAGACCGCGGTGCAGAGAATGGGTCACACTACCTTGGGTTCTGCAGGTTGATGGGGAATGAGAGATTGTAGTTTGGAGTGATGTTGAGGTTTGGTACCTTGGAATAGACCATGTTGGTATTGATTGTGGACTATGGCTTGATTAGGAATCCATTTTCCCTAGTGGATTCATAGCACTAGCTCAGGGGTGATCCACTGCTGAGAGTTTATGAGTAGTGAGATCTATGGCTGGGTGGAGTGTCATAGGTCTGCAACCAGTTGATGGAATTTTAAGAGATAAGTACTATGTTCCTATGTTTATGTTAAATTGTATCTTCCATGGTTTATGATGTGAATTATATAGTGATTTTTCTATGTCTTTGTATGTTATCTAGCATGTTTGATTTAAATGTGGATGTTATGGTGAATACTACATGGAAATTGGTGAAATACCTAGTGCCCCACCATCTTAGTAGGAACCGGGGTGGCCAGGTACACTACAAAGTGTTATATGTATTTCTTTCAATATCTCTATGTATTTCCTTGTTATATCTATGCCTTCATTTTGTTCTCATTATAATCAGGATCATTGATAGGTACAACCGGTTATAACCCTATAATTCATAGGATCATTTGTTGACTGGAAATTTTTCACTCTGGGTGTATAGGTTTGCAAATAATATTTCATCTCTGCAAATTATTTTCAAGGGAAGCAGTGCACAAAACCCACCCAAATCGCTAAAGCCTAATTTTTTTCTGCATTCGCGCTTGTAGAATAAAGAATGCGCTTAGATCGACGGTCGATCTAGTGGCGCGTAGATCAACGACTGACAGTGGATTCCGGACCCCCTCGACTGTTCTATTTTTAACGGTGGGGGGGGTCCGGAATGGTGATTAAAAAGTGCACACAGATCTATGGTTGTGATGGAGGCGCGCAGATGGACGGTCTACAGGCGATTCCGGACCCCCCCGATCATTCTGCCTTTAACGAGGGGGGGTCCGGAATTAGGCGGGTTTTTTCGGCGGGCCCTATCCCAACATGTCATCCATCCATTGCATCAGGCCTCCTTCACTCCATGCTACATCCTTCCTTCACGCTGCACCTGTCAGTTCCTCACCCTTCATTCATTCACTCATTCTCCAATCTTACCCCTCCATGAATAAACTGACTTAGGATAAAAACATTAGGTTAATAGTCATGATTAAACTTGTTAATAATAATAAATTAATTATTAATTAATTAACAATCGAGTTAGCGTGTTAGTAATTAATCAATTGTTAATTAATTAAGTTAGTATTAATAACTAAGTTACTTTTTAGATTAAATAAAACAAATTAATGAAACCATAGAAAACATATATTAAAATAAAACGTAAAAATTAAATAAAAACAATAAACAATAAACAAAATAAAACATATAAAATAAAACTAATAAACAAACATTAAATAACACAAAACATATTAAAAATAAAAACAAAAAATAAAATATATATAAAAAAGTAATAAAACAAATTAAAAATATAAAAAACACAAATATAAAAACACAAATATAATAATTAACATAAAACAAAAACGTAAACAATAGAAATCATATTAAAACAAAAACAAATAACAAAAAATTAAAAAAAACTAAACAAAAACATGCTATCCTAAGTCTACCCCACCCAAAACTCCATGCACACCTTCACACATCACGCCCCATCCAATTTCACATCAAATAAATCAAACGGTTAAGAAATTTTCCGGACCCCCCCTCACCATCCGGAATTTAACGAGAGGGGGGGGGTCCAGAATGGTTGTATACCAANCCCCCCCCCCCCCCCCCAAAAAAAAAAAAAACCGCTTACCACCTCGGGGGGGGTCCGGAATACCGCCTTCCCGAAAACAAAATCGTTTTTCTCATTTTCACCATTTTTTGCCTGTTCATCACGTCTTTTTCCGGAGGATATTCTGGGCAAATGAAAACGAATTTTTAAAAACCGAGAGATATTTTTCTCCATAACGAGATGAAGAACAAAAACCTCTCTCAGTGTTTTCACAGGTGCCACGAGAAGGGATAATCGAAGCCGTCTTCGAGGCCTTTTTTTCCATATTTTCGTTTTTCCGTTATAGTCCTAATTTTGAGGGAGTGGTTACGGCCATATGGGGACAAATTTGACGAAACCGAAGGAGGTTTTTGTCCAGAACATGCCCATATCCAATAACCTCCTTCAGTTTTTTCCCAGGTGTCATCGTTGAAGAGAAAAAAATGTCTGTTCAGACCCCTTTTCACAGAAAACCGGTCCGTCTTTCATGGCAGACAGTTCCAGATTTTGTGGGATTTGTGGTATTTTTGGCTGAGGCGGTTAAAACTGACTCTCGAAACTTGTTGGGGGATCTCCCCTATTTATTCAAAGATGATTTTTAATGTAAAGTTTGATCAGTCAGGGAAATAGGATCGAGTTTTTGTAAAGCAGCTCACTGAGCTTTATGTATTTTGATCATTTCAATAATACAATCTCAGCAGCTATAGGATTCATGTGTCATTTTTGGTGGTGATGTTTTCCTCATTCACTGTAATTTGTTTCTGTTTTATTTCTTAAGTTATTCATATTCTGAATTATGCAAATAAGTTTGAAGAATAGAATTTTTTGAGACATACACTCTGTTTCTGGCTTTGACATAATTATCGATGTTTTCTCCTCAAAGGTTAATTTCAGGATTCTTGATTGCCCTGTTGTTGCCTGCTCCTCTCATCTTACTCCTCTAAATCCAAAATCAAATTCAAATAATCCACCAAGAGTGCCTACCTTTCCCTGTAATGTTGTCTGTAGAACTTGTTTTTGATTGATCTTCATATTACGACTCCATTGCCCATGGTTCCTTTTTCTCTGCTCTTACCAATTAAAAAAATACACAATAAATCTGAACCCATTAACTAGCCTAATATTCTCTTCAAACAAAGTTGTATCAGACATAGATATCCCTCTCTGAGTCTTAGAGGGATAGATCCAAGACTTGAAGCGGTTTTGATGTTGCCTCTGTGACTACCATCACAACCTTGGGCAAATTACAGAGCACTAACAGAATGACGACTCCACTGGGGACTTTCCCCATTAGTACACTTCAAAGCTCTAGATATGATCACTAATGGTGGACAGTGACCATACATAAGAAGGATGAGATCATTCACCTGGCGACTCCGAATCAGTTCCAGACAGTGCCAACTCAAAGACTCCACTGGAGGAAGAATTTGAAGCATGACCAAGCAGCCTAGAAAGACTAGGTACTCAAGCTCAAATTTCATTCAAGACATCTTTGGTTTTATCTGCAATTATCTTTTGTCTTATTCTAAGCCTGATCAATAGTATATTGCTGAAGATTACATTGACCACCTGTTGATTGATGAGCGTCAAGAGATCATATCCCCAATTGTAGATTATGTACATACTCATACACCTGTGCACATCCCAGATGCACCTGTAGAAACCCTAGTGAGACATAAGTCCCCTGCTTTATCTCCTACTCTTGCTAAACCTTTGGATGGTTGTAAGCCCCTTGCTTCATCTCCTATGCTTGCAAAATTCCTAGACCAATACAAGCCTATAGATTTGCCTCCTTTTCTCCATGACCTCCATGTCAATTACATCAATAATCTGCCCAGGTTTGACAGAGAAAATGGGAAGATCACTGCTGAAAAACATATTCAAAACCTTGAGGATTTCCTTGACTTTTATGAGGTCGAATATGATGATGTCTGTATCATAATTTTTGCCCTATATTTGCAAGGAAAAGTTAAGAATTGGTTTAGAAGTCTGCCAGCTGTAAATATTAGAAATTTTAATCAATTTATGCAAGTTTTCCTAGATAGATGGGTGGTCATGAGAAATGTTTTCCTCATCCTAGAAGAGTATGACCACTTGAAAAGAAAGCCAGGGGAGACAATACATCAGTTTTCAACCAGATTCAATAAGGTATATCATGCAATACCTACTGATATAAGGCCACCCCCAGGATCAACTCACTTGCATTACCCAGATGATTTCGATCCTGAGATGGCATTCCAATTAAGAGAAAGGAACACTACAAGCCTTGAAGAAATGCAGAGCATTGCAGTTGATGTGGAGACCAACTTGTTGATCAAGAGGTCAAAGTTAAAGGACAAAGAAATGGAGCAGCTGAAGTCATCATAAGCTAAATTGGAGATTTTGGCCAGTGCCATGGAAGAGATGATGCAGAAGATCAATAGGAAAGATGAGCTTGTTGTTGAAAGACATCATGGTCCATTGATTTCAGAGAAATAAAGTGTCATAGTTCCCAAACATTTTGTTGCTCACCCTTGGTACCATGGTTTGGCTAATGATTCTTTCATGTATTCCATTCACCATATAGTCGAAGATGAAGTTAAAAATCAGAGAGTGGTGGAAGATTCTCCTAGCATGATATGCATGTTCAATGGAATTTCATCCATGGATGATTTACCCAAGTGTGACCAGTATGATGATGATCATGAGGCTGAAATAGAGGTTGACTGTTCAGAAAAACCAGCAGCATGTTGTTGGCAGGAAGAAGATCAATTACATCTCAGATATAACAATCAATCTACACATGGAAATTATGATAGCAATGATCAAAATGCAGAAAATCTCAGACTGAGTGAAAACGCTTCGCCCTTATGTTTCTCATCTTTTCAATTTCTGAAAAGAAACTCTAGGCCAGTTGAAAATAATGAAGACAAAAATTTCTCTGATCAATTAGTTGAAGATGCCATTAAGGATATGGTTGTTCTAAACCTAGAATCGCATCCCTTGACCTACATTGATTTTCAAATTCTTCATGAAATCTTAGAGCCTGAGACAAATTATGAGTTAATCCAAAAGAACTCTGTACCATTGTGCTTTAATTCATTTCAAATTTTGAAGGAGACTCTTGAACAAGTGTTGAAGGATAAATACATAAAAGGTCAGGAAATTTCATTTGAATCAATGCAGCAGTCTTGTCAATCTTTTCAGGATCCAATAGCTAATCGGTTGGATGGCCTGTGTGGCCAAAATAATTCTTCATTCACTAGTCATGAGATAAAAAGATGTTATGATATTGACATGCTCAAGCAGTCAGTTATAGGGGTGTGTTCAGTAGAAGTCACATTACAAATCCCATCAGAGTAGTTGCAGCCATGTCAGGAAATACATGAGGATGAAAATAACATAGATACAGTGCCAGAGCATGTCGTTTACTTGGCAGAATCCAAAAATCAAGGAACATGTCATTTCTACCTTGATCCTATAGCTACCTATATGGAGAATTTTTTCACTGTAGAGGCTCAATATATATCTGGCATTACTTTGGTCCTTTAAGATTGTCAAGGTATCTGTTGTAAAGATCAATCATTTTTTTAGCAGCAACCATTACACTTTGCAGTTTTGAATCTATGGGAAAAAGGTCACGCTGCTCTTTTCACTGTGCTAACGAGCAGTCAAACAGTCCTCTAGTCTCAACAACTACTTGATTGGCTTCATTGGCATTATTGTATCATTTAGAACGACAAAATTATCAATAGCATAGGGTAGGTAGGAAAAAATGAATAAGCTCAGCATTCCGAGCATCTCTTTCTCAGTAGTGTTTATTTTAATTTGGTTTCAGTTGCAAGATCAAAACAGGTACAGGTTGTAGAATAAGGTTTTGGGATCAACCCAATGGATAAAGCACCAGTCTGCATTATTAATAGGTATGTGGTTCTTGACACCTCCCAAAAGAGCTGCCATCCCCAAGTGGAGCCACTGTTATAACCCTATAATTCATAGGATCATTTGTTGACTGGAAATTTTTCACTCTGGGTGTGTAGGTTTGCAAATAATATTTCATCTCTGCAAATTATTTTCAAGGGAAGCAGCGCACAAAACCCACCAAAATCGCTAAAGCCTAAGTTTTTTCTGCATTCACGCCTGGAGGATAAAGAACGCGCTTAGATCGATGGTCGATCTAGTGGCGCGTAGATCAACGACTGACAGTGGATTCCGGACCCCCTCGACTGTTTTGTTTTTAACGGTTGGGGGGGGTGTCCGGAATGGTGATTAAAAAGTGCACACAGATCTACGGTTGTCATGGAGGCACGCAGATGGACGGTCTACAGGCGATTCCAGACCCCCCCGATCGTTCTGCCTTTAACGAGGGGGGGGGTCCGGAATTAGGCGGGTTTTTCCGGCGGGCCCTATCCCAACGTGTCATCCATCCATTGCATCAGGCCTCCTTCACTCCATGCTACATCCTTCCTTCATGTTGCACCTATCATTTCATCACCCTTAATTCATTCACTCATTCGTCAATCTTACCCCTCCATGAATAAACAGACTTAGGATAAAAACATTAGGTTAATAGTCATGATTAAACCTGTTAATAATAATAAATAAATTATTAATTAATTAACAATCGAGTTAGCGTGTTAGTAATTAATCAATTGTTAATTAATTAAGTTAGTATTAATAACTAAGTTAGTTTTTAGATTAAATAAAACAAATTAATGAAACCATAGAAAACATATATTAAAATAAAACATAAAAATTAAATAAAAAGAAAAAACAATAAACAAAATAAAACATATAAAATAAAACTAATAAACAAACATTAAATAACACAAAACATATTAAAAATAAAAACAAAAAATAAAATATATAACAAAAAGTAATAAAACAAATTAAAAATATAAATAACAAAATATAAAAACACAAATATAATAATTAACATAAAACAAAAACGTAAACAATAGAAATCATATCAAAACAAAAACAAATAACAAAAAATTAAAAAAAACTAAACAAAAAAATGATATCCTAAGTCTACCCCACCCAAAACTCCACGCACACCTTCACACATCACGCCCCATCCAATTTCACATCAAATAAATCAAACGGTTGAGAAATTTTCCGGACCCCCCTCACCATCCGGAGTTTAACGAGAGGGGGGGGGTCCGGAATGGTTGTATACCAAAACCAGCCCCCATACAGGTTTCATATCCTTATTCCAGTGGACCCCCTCCCCCCCAAAAAAAACCACTTACCACCTCAGGGGGGGTCCGGAATACCGCCTTCTCAAAAACAAAACCGTTTTTCTCATTTTCACCATTTTTTGCCTGTTCAGCACGTCCTTTTCTGGAGGATATTCTGGGCAGATGAAAATGAATTTTTAAAACCCGAGAGAGGTTTTTCTCCATAACTTGATGAAGAACAAAAACCTCTCTCCGTTTTTTCACAGGTGCCACGAAAAGGGAGAATCAAAGCCATCTTCAAAGCCTTTTTTTCAGATTTTTTCTTTTCCGTTATAGTCCTGATTTTGAGGGAGCTATTACGACCAGTTGGGGACAAGTTTGGAAAAACTGAAGGATTTTTTTGTCCATAACATTCCCATATCCAATAACCTCCTTCATTTTTTCCCCAGGTTTCATCGTTGAAGAGACAGAAACGTCTGTTCGGACCCCTTTTTCGTAGAAAACCGGTCCGTCCTTCATGGCGGACAGTTCCAAATTTTGTGGGATTTGTGGCTATTTTTGGCCGAGGTGGTTAAAACCGACTCTAGAAACTTGTTGGTGGATCTCCCCGATTTATTCAGAGATCATTTTTAATGTAAAGGTTGATCAGTCAGGGAAACAGGATCGAGTTTTTGTAAAGAAGCTCACTGAGCTTTCTGTATTTTGATCATTTCAATAATACAATCTCAACAGCTACAGGATTCATGTGTCATTTTTGGTAGTGATGTTTTCCTCTTTCACTGTAATTTGTTTCCATTGTATTTCTTAAGTTATTCATATTCTGAATTATGAAAAGAAGTTCGAAGAATAGAATTTGTTGAGACATACACTTTGTTTCTGGCTTTGACATAATTATCGATGTTTTCTCCTCAAAGGTTAATTTCAGGATTCTCAATTTCCCTGTCGTTGTCTGGTCCTCTCATCTTACTCCTCTAAATCCAAAATCAAATTCAAAGAATCCACCAAGAGTGCCTACCTTTCCCTGTAATGATGTTTGTAGAACTTGTTTTTTATTGAGCTTCAGATTGCGACTCCATTGCCCATGGTTCTTTTTTCTCTGCCCTTACCAATTAAAAAATCCACAATAACTCTAAACCCATTAACTAGCCTAATATTCTCTTCAAACAAAGTTATATCAGACAGAGAGATCCCTCTCTGAGTCTTGGAGGGATAGATCCAAGACTCAAAGCGGTTTTGATGTTGCCTCTGTGATTGCCATCACAGCATTGGGCAAATTACAAAGCGCTAACACAACCTTTACACGAAGCTCGTGAACATCAAATTCACCGAACATCACCCTATTTCAGCCATGAGAGGCATGAATATTTTCTCCACTCCACCTTAATATGGTAAGTACATGCTAAAAATCGTTCAATATTCATTACTATGTTCAACCCAAGTTTTATTCCATAGAAGAGATGTGTCTATGTAGGAAGAAAATGAAATAAATTGAATCCAGGGTTTTAATTTTTAGAATCTAAAGGGAGAGATCAAGTAATGGAGGATCTTCACAAGGAGTTAGGAAAACAAGGTTTGTGAAGAAAAGGATCGATATCATATCCCATTCCATTCATGATATTGTAACTTGAGATGGTTCCTAACTGCTTAAAAACCATGCCAAGACATCTTTGAACCTTCTTTAGGATACAAGCTGACTCTTGGACCAAAGAGGGCTCTCTCATATGATTTAAGAACACTAGTTTCCCACTATTTCTAAGTATAAATTATAACAATTAAGCACATGTGACATATTTTATAGTAAATAAGGTAAAACATGGGAGATAGGGCTTAAGAGTTAAAAGGAAACTAAGTGGAATAAAGGTTTGTAAAACCCCTAATACATTCACCATGGAGTCTCAAACAACAAAGTATTAAATATGATAATGAAAAGGTGCAATAAATAAGAAGGACAATAAATCTCAGACAAAAACAAAGGGAAAAATCAATCTCTAGCAATCCTAATATGAAGAAGGATGGATTTACTGGGCATTCAACAATGAATCCAATGAAGATAAAATGCAAGTGTATGGACTGAGTAGAATATGTGAATTCAACAATATGACACATGTTAGGTAACCTATAAAGAAATAAAATATATCTGGGTTATGATAGATATTGTATGAAATAGAAATGAATATGTCATTCCTGTTTCACAAGGCTTTAGTAATAAATACACAGGTATAATAAATGGAAATCTTTAATCTTTAATGATTCGTTTTATAATTGTACCAATGGTTTTTTTAGCAAATTGATACAATCATGAAACAAGTTAATCTGAATACAAATTTATAGGTTTACTAAGAAGAATAGAGATGATAATATAATAAATCTTAATACATGAAAAATGAAATAAAATAAAAATATCTGTTGAGAATGAGCCATGAATCCTTGAATTAATCCATCATGTAAGAGAAAATTACAATTGTCCTATTGGATTGATACAGATACAAAATATTCTTACCAAAATATCCTAACCTACTTCCTTTCTTACAAAAGGAATATTCCCCATTTCAATGAAGTTTTGGATTATTTTATAATCTTCAAATGTTGTTTCAATTTCCTAGAAATGTTGACTGAGAATATTGAATCAATCTCTCCAAATTTGGAACTAATTCTTAGTTTTTGTGTTCAAGTCTGGAACCATTCGATCTGCTTTAACAAAATATTTTTCAAGTGCTCAGCTGATGCCATTAAATATGGAAATGATCATTTGATATATGATCCTATGTCTGGTGTTACAATATTTTTCCCCTGTGACCTTGGGCCATGTCACAACAAAGAGAGACCATATATAAAAGAAAGAACCTACCCTCACACAAACAAATGCTCTGAGAAAAATAACTACCTTGAGGAGAGAGAGAGAGAGAGAGAGAGAGAGAGAGAGAGAGAGAGA
>ML777176.1:504494-642124 GCA_009831015.1 Picea engelmannii | reverse complement strand
ATAGAGAGAGAGAGAGAGAGAGAGAGAGAGAGAGAGAGATAGAGGCCTCAAACCTTGTATCCTACATCTTATGTCGATCCTCGCTCTCCACCTTCGGTATTGCTCATAATATCCACTGGTATCAACCTGCAAAAGAAGACAAAGTCTATGATAAAAAAAGGTAGTTATGAATTTGAATCATACATATAATGTAAAAATATTCAAGTATATGAAGAAGACTAACATATATCAACATATTGAAATCAATTTACACATGTATGAAGGGAAAGAGAACTATTTTATTTAAAACTGTAAAAGTGGGTAGTTACAACCTGACTCGAGTTGCCAACACTTCCTCATAGACAACCGCCTAGGCAAGTTCCAAAATAAAGGGATGCTCCTTATAGGATTAAGGGAAATAGGGAATCTTGCAAATTTGTCAACATAAAATTGCACCTAGGTTGTCGCCCTCATCCATGCCCTCAAAGGTTCATTTATACCATCCTAAAGGGGTTGAGGAGGTTTAATTTCGTTGTTTATGGGCCAAGGGGAGTTTGGGAATGTTCCCAACTGAAAAACTCACTCCAAAATGTGGAATATTTATTTTTGCATATTTTTTGAGGGCATCCGCGAGTTGCAAACTAGAAAGGTGCAAAAATTCATGGTTTGAGCATTGGTGACCTACCGATGGAAACAAAAATGTTCATTTTTAGATGATTCAGATGTAGGAGGATGGGATTTAGATTTGCAAGCTATGGAAAAGGACTAAGCCATCTCACAAATGAAAATGATGTGGAAAATTGTGGTATAATAGGTGACCCCTATTGTGTGAGATCAGAAGAGAAACTGATGGCTGAAATACATTATAGATCTAAAAGGTGAGGATGAAATGAAGTAGATACAATTAAATTTCCCGAACAACTGATCCAATAACATAAACCATCAGTAGAGATCAAGTAAGAGTATTCTCTTCCCAAGTCAGAAATACCCATGCTTAGGAGTGATGTAAGCATGGCCGCCAAATCAAGTGCACTGTGGATCCATTGAATATGTGAAAATATGAATGATGTCCATGGAAACCAACAATACACAGTGGATACATGTGATATATATAAAGTAGCAATCATGGCCATGAGGAATAAATAGTGGATCCATGCAAAAAGTAGATCATCGCCAAAAATGGACACACAGTGGAGCTATGTCTCAAAATCAAAATCAGAGGATATTTGGAACCAATGAAGTGAACAAGTTGATCCTTTGCAAGTACCAATGTCTGAGGGGTGGTACAATATTTTGGGTAGGAGAAAAAAATATGTGATGCTCGTACTTCACCCGAAGTCTTCAAAATGATTCATGGAGGTATGATTATACACCACGTGAATCGATGTGTTGGGTTCGAACATAGTGAGATACCATTTGAATACCGATTATTGATGTATACCATTAAAAAACACGAGACTACCCATCGATGATGATAATGGGCATCAAGGTACCATGGTAAAATATAACAAGTATGAATAAATGAGTTGGTGTCGAACACTTGGTAGAATCTATCGAGTAGGCGACATTGATGTATTCCCATTATCAATAGTGACGGAACCTGCCATTGATGGCTGCAAGCCCCAAGGTACTAGAATGAACTATAGATAATTTTCCCAGAGCAAGATGTTTTAAAGTCTATAGAAAGATATCCGGTGGAAGGAAGTCATTAAGGCATCCTCCATCATCCAACATGAGGGTTAGTGGAAGGCCAAATATTTGGAACGACACGAACGAACAGATTGTAAGGACCACACCAAGGTATGAATCTGACATGCACCAGTTGGAATAGCACACACCAAATACTCTTTGAATAGTAGCTAATAATGGAGACTACTGACAAAGATGAGGAATCCACCAATCCAGTCATATGGAAACCAAGGTACCGCACGAAACCCTATGTGTGATGATTTTTGTTGACGTTATTAACGCTTGGTATTTTCTTCGGGTTGAATCAAAGAAATCCCAAGGTAACTATTTCAACCAGATTTAGATTATATTCTGAATTGTACAACCAGAGAGAGATCTCTCAGAGGTCTAATGATTGGTAATAGCTCAACAAATTCATCAATAAGAACACAAAGGTCATATTCTGATGTGAGATAGGTTTGTTTTTTGTTTTAAAGGGATTGTAGAAAAAGCAAGAGAGAAAGCACCATTGGGAAATGGATTCAACCTTTGAAAACAAATGAAAACAATGAATGGTAGGTGGAAATATTCAGAGAAACAAAGGCTAAGTAGGTGATGGAATTTCAGATTTAAATTTGTTGTGTAGAGTGAAAGAAGAATGAAACATATAACAAAATCAGAGCACCATCAAAGATGAATTCTGACAAGTTAAGAAAGAAACACATAGTTTAAATCGATTGAATCTAAGGAAACTTTAAGATGAATTTCAAACCATTTAATCTTCAATTTAAATAGATGAAAAATAAATCAAAAATAAGAAAACAAGTTGTACATACAAATACTAGAACACGTGCATTCAGGCCACCACCATGAGAATCTTTGTCTTGAAAAAGTTCTGGACTTCTGCATTTGTATTTCATTCAGATTCAAAATATTTTTACAATATCAAACCAAAACGTCCTTACTTCTTTCCACCCCATTCTCAAATGAATTACAAAATATATATAGAATAAACTATTCCCCAAACTAAGGAGGTCGAATTCAACCAGTTTCCCAAAGATAGAATAAGTTACGCTGAATTTTAGAACTGTATGCCAAAAAAAAGGACCAAATTTTCTGAAAAATAGGGGTCAAAGACTTTATCATATATTTTGAATATTGAAATTTGTTACAAAACTAAAGGATCTTTTTTTGTATATGAGCTCATCCAAGAGAAAAAACCTCCCTCTATTTTTGGAAATTCGTTTCCATCTCTCCAGAATCTGCATCCAAAAAACATGTCTAAAACATGCAAATTTTCATCCCAACCTGTACACTTTCCTTGGAACAAATCATGAAATAGTTTAAGGAAAAAATCTTCATGTTTGAATTTAAGAATCTTAGTGAAATCATGGAAATTTGATATATGCTTCAAAGTCAAAATCAAATCCTCACCATTAAATTTTGGACCATTCCTTAAACAATATCCATCCTTAGGTAAAGGATTTGGAAAACCATAAATCTGTGAAAAGTCCAAACATGCATACCTTGAAACAATTATAGCAACATATGAGTTCTTCTTCAAATCTAGTTGAGTCACTAGTACCTTCTTCAAGCTTTAAAAACTTTAGACAGTTGAGTCTCCATTGATATTCTGCCATCTAGATACAACTGATACCAGGTAGATGATTTAGAGCCCCATTGTGTCTGGACTCTGATTGTTGTCTGCCATCAACAATTAGATCTAATCTTTGATGTTTCTCCCAAGGAAAGTTTAACTTTCGTTTCCTTAAAATGACGCCAAAATTTTAACGCTTTGTATTTTCTTCGGGTTGAATCAAAGAAACCCAAAGGTAACTATTTCAAGCAGATTTAGATTGTATTCTGAATTATACAATTAGAGAGGTCTCTCTCAGATGTCTAATGATTGGTAATAGCTCAACAGATTCATCAATAAGCACATAAAGGTCAGATTCTGATATGAGATAGTTTTTTTTTTTTTTTAAAGGGATGGTAGGACAAGAAAGAGAGAAAGCACCATTGGGGAATGGAGTCAACCTTTGAAAACAAATGAAAATAATAATTGGTAAGTAGAACTCTTCATGTAAAGAAAGGCTAAGTAGGTGATGGACTTTCAACTTTAAATTTGTTGTGTAGAGTGAAAGAAGAATGAAACATATAGAAAAAACAAAGCACCATCAAAGATGAATTATGACAAGTTAAGAAAGAAACACAGAGTTTAAATCGATTGAATCTAAAGCACCTTTAAGATTAATTTCAGACCATTTAATCTTCAATTTTAACATATGAAAAGAAGATGAAAAATAATAGAACAAGATGTACATACAAAGACTAGAACACATACATTCATGCCACCACCATTAGAATCTTTGTTTTGAAAAAGTTCTCGACGTTTGCATTTGTATTTCATTCAGATTCAAAATATTTTTACAATATCAAACCAAAACTTCCTTGCTTTTGCCCACCTTTTTCTCAAAGAAATTACAAAATATATATTGAATAAACCCTTCCCCAAACTTAGGAGGTCGAATTCAACTAGTTTCCCAAATATAGAATCAGTTACACTGAATTTTAGAATTGTCTGCCAGAAAAAAAAAAAAAAAGACCAAATTTTCTGAAAACTAGGGGTCAAAGACTTGATCATATATTTTGAACATTCACAATTTTTACATAACTAGAGGAGGATTTTGTAGATGAGCTCGTCATGGAGAAAAACCTCCATCTATTTTTGGAAATTCATCTCAAGCATTCTAGAATATCCATCCAAAGAACATGTCTAAAACATGAAATAAGGACACCATAAAAATGGGGTGTAAAGGTTCCTTTGAATATCTCAATATATGAAAACTATGAATAAACTGAAATAGGTTAATTTTATTTTCCTCGTTTTTGACAATAACCTCTTTTGGATTTTTAAAATTCATCACCGTTTGTTTGGAAACAATTTTTGAAGATGACTAGTAAAATAGTAAAAATATGCAGTAATTCCCCTATAGCCCAACTTCACGTGCTCGGATGAACCTAATTTTCCAATAAAATCCTTTTGCATCCTTCTGGCACTGGGATTTCTGTCCAAAGTCCATCAATAGTATTAAAGGTTACGATGAAATTTCAGGGACCAATAGGGAAAATCACCTGGTAAAAAAATCCTTTCTTTCCAGATTTGTGTGTAGATCCTTGTTGAGAAGCTTCTCTGGCTTGTCTTTCCCCCATGATTCCATGGCATGCAATGATTCATTTGATGTTTCATCTGCCCAACCAAACCAATTTTGACCAATTTCCTTGTCGCCTTTGTGCAATGTGCTACTATTTAAATGTTGTGTAACTGCAACCTACATCAGTTGCATAGAAAACTTACACAGCGCACTACTTCCCTTCAACAAATATTTTTTTAGGTGATGGTTGAAAGTCTCTGGAGGCTGAAAAATATCTTTTAAATCATTTACCAACCACCCTTTACTCTTCCTTTGACCTTTATACACTTATAGAACTTGCGTAGCATGATATTGCTACACAAATTCGGTACAATGACCAAAACTCTAAACAATCTCTAAGCATATTTTTGGTGAGCAATCTCCAGCTAAAATAAACCAGGAGTAACAAGCTCACTAACCCATTGTTCCTTGGGAAGTTCAAAAACTGGATTTCTACCTTGTTCAGTTCTCGACCCATCAACTTTATTTTTATTTCCCACCAGAAAGGGGATTTCCCATATCATCAAAGCAACAAACAATCCCATTATTTCCACTAGCGTGTTATGTTGTAAAATACTTTTCAAACCCTAAGAAGTATCCAATTCTCCTCATGCACATTTGACAATTGACAACTCCATACAATACGGTTTCAATGCTGTCAAGAGTGTTCTATTTATTCTCGGAGGATAATTATGAAAGTACAACCATGAAAATAATAAAATCGATCCTTAAACTAATTCCATATATGAATGATTTAGTGGCATCTATTTTCACTTGGAAACTAACAAAACCTCATTTCGATTTCCCTTCCATGCAATATTTGATACCTAACATTTGAAAAAAACTTGAGCAGTCTCCTTTATGACCTATGGATTAATGTTGGTGGTTATGTGTAATACACCAAACCCCTAAGCGTCCTTCCTAGGGATGGGGTATCAAAATTTGGTTATCCTTAATTGGTAAAATCCTTCATTCAGAGTCTCTATCACACTCTTCTCGTCCATAGATTTCCAACCACTATCTCCATGTTCAAAATTGAGTTCAGAACTGACTGATATACCTTTTCGATGTTCTTTGGTCATTCATTGCTTGAGGGCCACGTGGATCCACCTCACACGTGTTATTTCCAAGTTCCTTTCTCCATGGTGGAAGACCATCCACCATTTGATCCCATGACTAGACTTAATCTCTCTCTCCTATATCATATGTGGAGGAAATGCAGCGCTTCACGCCTCTTTGTTATCTATGCACGAGACCACCCGGAGTTCCATACTTCCCAAGTCCCGTAAACTCACCACGTGGCTCCGGCCTTCACGTCGTTCGGTCCCTTTACCATACTACACCCCAAACCCTCTGAAGTCACAAAGTCTCTGTCTCCCGGAGTCCCAGTTGCTTTACCAACCCTTTAGTCTAGGCAGACACATACCATGATCTAACACGTGGAAGGGCCAGGGGTGACGTGCACCCTCATTGGGGGTGACACGTGTCATGTTCCATTAGGTATATTGACTATGTGATACACACGAATATGGGTAACATGTGGCACTTCAAACTGAGTTCCACATGTCCTTAGGTGATGTCACTATGTCACTTCACCCTGGACTGAAAACCTTCCAACATCCCTCAGATCTCATGGTTGAGATCTGGCCACATAGATCCATAGATCTACGACTCTTGTTACTCCGGGAGTTCAACGTTTGGGGGTTTGGTGGTGAAGACTCCACTTTTCTCCAGAGGTTGGTCAACGTTGGGATGGCTATATCTCAGATCTTATGGCTAGGAAGGAACCCAAAGGTTCCCCAGATCAACGGTCCTGGCCACCCCATGACTCTAGCCTTCAAGGGTTCTGGCTTCACTGCCACTCCGCTTTCCCGAGGTGGGACTCTGCCGAAGTACCATGTGAAAAACCTTCCACTAGACATTCGAATGGTCGAGAAGAGGCCCCAACGAACTCCCCAGATCAATGACTCACAACCTTCCGTGACTCCAACATTCAGCTATTTTTTACAGTCATGAAGTTTGACATCCGAAGGCTTCGAGCTTCTGAAGCTCTGAAACCATCAAGAGCTAGATCCTCTTGGGCTTAGCGCAGGGTTCCTAGACCCTGGTCATATGGACCCTCTAATGAATATCAGGCTACAAACTCTACTCTTAGCCAGTATTTGGTTAAGTCCATGGGCGCAAGCCTAAGGTCTCTTAGAATACTGGTTTGAAGGAAGCTCCTTCCTAGTTTGCGGAACTTTAAGTTTTGAAGTAGGGTGGGGAAATCTTGTGGAATTATTGAGACGGTAATAGTGCCAAAAGGCTTGCTCTAAATCTAGGAATGTGAGGTAATTCCTTGGAAAAAACACCTTTGAGGATTAAGCTGGAGCATATGGAAAACCAATCAGAAGTATAGGTTCTCAAGGAAACAAATGTATACACATAACTTAAAAATTTCAATACAAAAACCATTTATAGATATATAAATACATGCATGAATCCATCATTCCCAATTCAATGCCTAGACTATGGAAACACTTATTAGAACCAGATACCGTGAAGCGACTGCTGAAAGGGGTTCCCGTTTCCACCCAACTATAGTCTCAGTCATTCCTAATGGATTTACCACTAGCCACCCCCGAGCTAGACCATGATGCTCTGAGATATAATCCTTTCTTCTAGCTCAGCGACAGTAGGGATGGAGGTTACTCTCCCCATCCCGCGGGATCTTGGAAATGGTTTGCACAATACCAAGCAAGGAGGACCGCTTGAGTACTTCCTCAGTTACTCAACAACCTTGTTTATCAACTTGTATAATCATCCTTTTAGCCATTTCATGCGACCAGAACACACTCATCTCTTAGTTATTCCTTGAACCTGAGAGCTTAGTCTCTCATCTCTGCACTCTTCACAGGTATTCCTCTGCCCACCACACCGTCCTTTCTTGCCTTCCTCAGCAAGATTGTGTGTGGATTTAATTTCCATTCCATGGTCAGGTCTGAAATATTTACAGATGGGTGCTCTACCCAATCCCCTTATTAACCGTTGAGGAGGTCTTCCCACCTACCAGCCTGACTGTAATTCATTTTTGGGTTAGAGGGTTTTTCTGGTCCTAAGAAATTAAATCCAGTAAGGTATTGGTTTGGTGGAGGTTAACACAACCATTACTGGTCCCCTTCACCATCTCTTTCATAGCATTCATGGTCTCTCTTAGCACATCACCTTTCCAGCAGTCATGCAACACTTATCCATTTTCTAGTAAATAACAAAATTTACATTCAGTGACTTTTTATACAAAGGTCCATCAAATCAAACATTCACACATATTGAGTTTTCCATAGTCTGTTGGCCAATATAGTTATATTTATAAAATGGGTGAAATAGTGTGTTACAATTCCCTCCTCATTAAAGGAACATTGTCCTCGATGTTCTATCTGTGAACATGCTCTGTATATAGAGAAGTAAACAAAAATTGGCATGCATGTCTCATGGAATCCTCCATTTCCCACATAGCCTCATTTGGGCCAAAGTGTTTCCACTACACCTTGACATGTGCAATGGTTCGGTTCTTGAGTGGGGTTTCCTTCCTATCTAATATTCATTGAGGTTCTGGTAGGAATTCTCCCTCCAACTCCACTTGGATCACAGACCATTCAATTATATGATTAGAATCATGTACATATTTTTTCAATAATGAAACATGGAAAACATTATGTGCCTTTACTGTGTGAGGGAGTGATAGCCTATAGGCTACAGGTCCCACTCTATCTAAGACTTCAAAGGTTCCACAATACTGAGGTGTCAGCTTGGCACAAGTTCTCATTCTCATGGAACTCTTCCTGGGCCTAACTCTGAGATAGACATGGTCTCATGTCTTGAACTCTCTGGGATTTCTCTTTCTATTGGTGTAACTCTTTTGTCTATCTTGTGCAATCTTCAGATTTTGATTTATCTAAATTACTTGTTGTTCCATTTCCTTTAGCATGTCGATTCTGATTGTAATTCTATCCACTGGATTACTCCAGCTGATTGGAATCTTGCACTATCTACCATAGATGGATTCAAAAGGGATCATCTTCAGTGACTCTCGATAACCATTGTTGTAGGAAAATTATACCAATGGAAGGTAGTCTTCCCATTTCTTAGGATGATGCATTACATGCATCCTTAACCTATATTATTGTATATGGTTTAGTCTTTCTGTCTGTCCATCAGTTTGAGGGTGATAAGTTGTGCTAAACATCAATTTAGTCTCAAAACAAACCATCAAGGATTTCCAAAATCTTGAAATGAATTTTGTGTCTCTGTCTGATACAATATCCCTAGGCATGCCATGCAGTCTGAATATATCCTTCATGAATATTTCGGCAATATATATTGCCTTGCAAGTTGATTTGACAGGAATGAAGTGAGGAGAGTTGATCAATTTTTCCACCACTACCATGATGGCATAATTATTCTTGGCCGATTTTGGTAATCTGGTGATGACATTCATGGAAATGGTTTCTCATTTCCATTACGGAATTGGTAGAGTTTGTAACAAACCTGTTGGGTGTCATTGTTCTGCCTTAACTTGTCGACATTCTAGACACTTAGCTAGAAATTCAGCTATGTCATTTTTCAATCCAGGCCAATAGAATTGTTTCCTAGTGATCTAGGTGGATATCGATGGCCACCCACCTTTTCTGACTGGCTCAATACATTTTTCTAGCAATTTTGGCAATTTACTCTTTTTAGTAGGTTTTAACTTCCGGGGCCATTTTGAGGGCCTAAATGAATATTTTTTGAGATAGATGTTCTCAATGATAGCTGAAGGCATGATTGATCCCCCAAAATGAATCTCCTCAATGATACCTTTCCAACGAGCTATCATACGCCTAAAATGGAGATCGTATGCAAAAGTTACGACCCCGAGAAGTTGATGTACTAACTTACCCAAACGGGGCCCACATGACTTTTGGCGCTTCATCTCCTAGGGTTAGGTTTTTGGATGTCTAGGGTTTTTGGAATTCCTGTTTATTGTAAAAAGGCCTTCAAAGCATCATTGTAATCATCTTCTTGCAAATGCGAGTAGCCGTCACATCTCTTCTCAGAGATAAGATGCCACCATTCTAGCGAGTCTTTCACTCTGTATTTTTACAGTCTCTATACATTTCTTTCATTAATAGAAATCGTGTATTATTGTATCTCTGTTTTTATGGTTGCATCTCTGATATATTTCTGTTATTATATCTATGCTCTCATTTCGTGCCAAAAATAATCCAAATTAGTGGTATCAGAGCAGACTGCTCTTGATCGTTTTTTCAGTGCATGTCCCCGACGAGGTCCGAGTATAGCAAGTTGGGTCTCGATATTGTCTCTCTTGAAGACAATTTCTCTCACACACCCAAGAAACCCTCAATGGCAGAATAAAAGAAAAACAATAGAGCTGACGATCCTATCAATCTCTTGCTTGAGCAAGCTCTCACACGACAGAGGGACAAAATGATGGAGAATTTTGCCCACATCCTTCAACGCTTGTCGATAACAGCAGGCGCATCTTCATCAAGCGGCCACTTTGGAGGAACCTCGCCTTTCAAGGTACAAGTTAATTTTGATATTCCTGTATTTGAAGGACAGTTAGATGCAGAAGCTCTAGAAAAATGGTTAACTCTGCTAGAAGGTTATTTCTCTGTTCACAATTTTTTCGACAAAGAAAATATCACCTTCGCACTCCTTAAAGAACTCCCTCATGTCAAAAATTGGTGGGAAACTTACTGGGAGAAAAGTTCCACAGAGGAGTCTGGAATATATGGGGCCGATCCCACTTGGGATTTTTTTGTGGATGCGGTAAAGGAACAATATTACCTTGTTGGAAACTATGAGGACCAGTACATGAGATGAACCACACTACAGCAAGAGAGGGGCCAAGAAGTTTCAGAGTTCACCAATACCTTCCATACCTTGCGCACCAAGCTGGGTATCAAAGACTCCGAGGGACATTTGGTTCTGAAATACCATGGGGCTTTACACAGATACATCCAAATTGAAATGGATTTTCTGGACATCTCATCACTCGGTGTTGCTTATCGATATGTTGTTAAAATTGAGCAGAAATTGAAGCACCAGAAAAAAGGGGAATTTGGGTCTGCAAATCCGCAACAACAAAAGTATGAAAAAGACGGCCCTAACAAACAGTCTCCCGAAAACCAATCCAAGACACGGGAAAAGAAGGGTCACGGGAAGGCAAAGAGGGACATCGGAAAATGGTGTGATTTCCACAAAATCCCCTGGCACAACACTAATGAATGTCGCTCAAAATAGTCATTGGTGGACGAAATCAAAGACAAGGAGCTGAACCTAATTCAAAATCTGATTCTCAAAATACTGGTAAAGGACAGATCATTGACGCAGACCCCACTGCTATTGTCACGATCGCAAAAATTCAACCAGAAGAACCAACATATCCTAAAGAGGGGGAGCACCTTTTTCATTCATAGATGTCGGTGAAGGGGACCCCACTACATTTTATTCTTGATAGCGGAAGCCAGAAAAACCTCATCTCAGTAGAGGTTGTCAAACAGTTGGGATTATCGACAACACCACACCTGCATCCATACAACATTGGGTGTCTTCGGCAAGGACGAGATTTCTGTGTCAGCCAACAGTGTCGATTATCATACGGCATCCAACCCTTCAAGGATAAGGTATTATGTGATGTTTCCCCACTGGATGTTTGTGATGTTCTCTTGGGCCAACCATATATGTGGAGATGCCATGTTGTTTATGAGTCTCGACCCCGTAGTGTCCATGTTACTTTGGGGGGTCATCTCTACAGAATACCAGAGGTAGTTCCAACTATTTTTCCACCTAAAAAGTGTCGCAAGGTAGTATCTCATACTGTAAAATTCAGCTTCTTCACAATCTATTCAAAAGGGGAACATAAGGACAATGCAACCACTATAGCCTCGCCCCCTACACCTTCTATCCAACAGAAGCAGGTCGACAAGGTTGCAACAAAGTGAAAATATTCATTATGCACACTGTCCTCTCATGTAGCTCAACTTTTTGAACAGCCTCAGCCTCAACAGGTTCATGACAGACTTCCACAAACTAAGCAGCGCAACGTCTCCAACAATACAAGCAGCTCACCAAGATGCAGATCCAATAAACGCTTTTCCTTCTCCCCCGGGAAATCAACGCAATGGATACCATTACTTCCTAATGAGGGAGGATTGATCCATATGGATATCGGTGGCCACCCACCTTTTTCGACTCACTCAAAATAGTTTTCTTGAAATTTTGGCAATTTACTATTTTTAGCAGGTTTTAACTGTCAAGGCCATTTTGAGGGCCTAAATGAGGGGTTTTTGATATCTAGGTTCTCAATGATATTCGAAGGAACATTGAGCCCCCAAAATGAATCTCCTCAATGATACCTTTCCAACGAGCTATCATACGCCTAAAACGGAGATCGTATGCAAAAGTTACGACCTTGGGAAGTTGATGTACTAACTTACCCAAACGGGGCCCACATGACTTTTGGCACTTCATCTCCTAGGGTTAGGTTTTTGGATGTCCAGGGTTTCTGGCATTCCTGTTTATTGTAAAAAGGCCTTCAGAGCCTCATTGTAATCATCTTCTTGTGAATGCGAGTAGCCGTCACATCTCTTCTCAGAGATAAGCTGCCACCATTCTAGCGAGTCTTTCACTCTGTATTTTTACAGTCTCTTTACATTTCTTTCATTAATAGAAATCATGTATTACTGTATCTCTATGTTTATGGTTGCATATCTGATATATTTCTGTTATATTATTGGATATACACGATATCTCTGTACATTTATTTATTATATCTCTGCTCTCATTTTGTGCCGAAAATAATCTGGATCAGTGGTATCAGAGCAGACTGCTCTTAATCGTTTTTTCAGTGCATGTCCCTGACAATGTACAAGTATAGCAAGTTGGGTCTCGATATTGTCTCTCTTGAAGACAATTACTCTCGCACACCCCAGAAACCCTCAATGGATGAAGAAAAGAAAAACGATGGAGCAAACAATCCTATAAATTTGTTGCTTGAGCAAGCCCTCACACGACAGAGGGACAAAATGATGGAGAATTTTTCCCACATCCTTTAACGCATGTCGATAATAGCAGGCACATATTCATCAAGCGGCCACTTTGGAGGCACCTCACCTTTCAAGGTACAAGTTAATTTTGATATTCCTGTATTTGAAGGATAGATAGATGCAGAAGCCCTAGAAAAATGGTTAACTCTGCTAGAAGGTTATTTCTCTGTTCACAATTTTTCCGACAAAGAAAATATCACCTTCACACTCCTTAAATCTCTACCTCATGTCAAACATTGGTGGGAAAATCACTGGGAACAAAGTTCCATAGAGGAGTCTGGAATATATGGGGCTGATCCCACTTGGGATTTTTTTGTGGATGCGGTAAAGGAACAGTATTACCCTGTTGGAAACTATGAGGACCGGTACATGAGATGGACCACACTGCGGCAAGAGAGGGGACAAGAAGTTCCAGAGTTCACCAATACCTTCCATACCTTGCGCACCAAGCTGGGTATCAAAGACTACGAGCGACATTTGGTTATGAAATACCATGGGGCTTTACACAGATACATCCAGACTGAAATGGATTTTCTGGACATCTCATCACTCGGTGTTGCTTATCGATATGCTGTTAAAATTGAGCAGAAATTGAAGCACCAGAAAAAATAGGAATTTGGGTCTGCAAATCCGCAACAACCAAAGTATGACAAAGACGACCCTAACAAACAGTCTCCCAAACACCACTCCAAGACATAGGAAAATAAGGGTCACGGGAAGGCAAACAAGGACACCAGAAAATGGTGTGATTTCCACAAACTCCCCTGGCACAACACTGATGAATGTTTCTCAAAACAGTCATTCGTGGCCGAGATCAAATACAAGGAGCTGAACCCTGATTCATAATTTGATTCTCAAAATACTGGAAAATGATAGATCATTGATGCAGACCCCACTGCTATTGTCACGACCACAACAATTCAATTAGAATAACCAACAGATCCTGAAGAGGGGCAATTCCCTTTTCATTCACAGATGTGGGTGAAGGGGACCCCGCTACATTTTATTGTTGATAGCGGAAGCCAGAAAAAACTCATCTCAGCATAGGTCTTCAAATAGTTGGGATTGTCGACAACACCACACCCATAGCCATACAACATCGGGTGGCTTCGGCAAGGACGAGATATTCGTGTCAGCCAACAGTGTCAATTTTCATACGTCATCCAACCCTTCAAGGATGAGGTATTATGTGATGTTTCCCCACTGGATGTCTATGATGTTCTCTTGGGCCAACCATATATGTGGAGACACCATGCTATTTATGAGTCTCGACCTTGTAGTGTCATTGTTACTTTGGGGGGGTCATCTTTATAGAATACCAAAGGTAGTTCCAACTATTGTTCCACCTAAAAAGTGTTGCAAGGTAGTATCTCATACTGGAAAATTCAGCTTCTTCACAATCTGTTCAAAAGGGGAACAAAAGGACACTACAACCACTATAGCCTTGCCCCCTGCACCTTCAATCCAACAGAAGCAGGTCGACAAGGTTGCATCAAAGCGCAAATATTCATTATGCACATTGTTCTCTCATGTAGCTCGACTTTTTGAACAACCTCAACCTCAATAGGTTCATGACAGACTTCCACAAACTAAGCAGCGTGACGTCTCCAACAATACAAGCAACTCACTAAGATGCAGATCCAGCAAACGCTTTTCCTTCTCCCCCGGGAACTCAACACAATGGAGACCATTTCTTCCTAAGGAGGGAGGATTGATCCAGGTGGATATCGGTGGCCACCCACCTTTTCTGACTGGCTCAAAACAGTTTTCTAGCAATTTTGGCAATTTACTATTTTTAGCAAGTTTTAACTTCCGGGGCTATTTTGTGAGGGCCTAAATGAAGGTTTTTTGAGATTGAGGTTCTCAATGATAATCGAAGGCATATTGAGCCCCAAAAATGAATATCCTTGATGATACATTTCCAATGATCTATCATACACCTAAAATGGAGATCGTATGCAAAAGTTACGACCCCGGGAAGTTGATGTACTAACTTACCCAAACGGGGCCCACATGAATTTTGGCACTTCATCTCCTAGGGTTAGGTTTTTGGATTTCTAGGGTTTTTGACATTCTTGTTTATTGTAAAAAGGCCTTCAGAGCCTCATTGTAATCATCTTCTTGCGAATGCGAGTAGCCGTCACATCTCTTCTTAGAGATAAGTTGCCACCATTCTAGCGAGTCTTTCACTCTGTATTTTTACAGTCTCTATACATTTCTTTCATTAATAGAAATCGTGTATTACTATATATCTGTGTTTATGGTTGCATCTCTGATATATTTCTGTTATATTATTGGATATATGCGATATCTCTGTGCATTTCCTTATTATATCGTCGCTCTCATTTCGTGCCGAAAATAATCTAGATCACCTAGTGGCCATCATCATTTTCTGATATCCTGAGTGACCAGTATATGGTCTCTTATGCAGTTCCTCCATTACGAACCTCTTCAATTCATCACAAATTGGGATATACAATATGTTTCTGTAAGTTAGCAGGCCTTCATCGAGCATATGATATACTTCATACTTTATCCATGTAGGCTCTTTCCTTAGGTATGAGGTCACGGTCTTGAAGAATGCATCTGTTTTTTGTGCATTCCTGACTCTTTCCCTCACATTTGTTTCACAGGTGCTCACTGCTTCCAGGTGAATCATTTTCACACCTTTGCTAAGGGAATTGGTCACCCTATTTCCCTTTCCTTTGATGTGTTTGATTTCGAAATCAAACTCACCAAGGAGAGCCATCCACCTAGCTTGTCTAGCATTGAGTTTTGGTTGATCAAAAAAGTGCCTCAACCAACAGTGGTCTTTCATAAGTACAAATCTCCTACCCAGGAAGTAATGCCTCCTCATTTTTTTCTCATGCACTATGGAAACCAACTCTATATCATGGGTCACATAATTGATTTCATGCTCATTCAATTTTCTTGATTTGTAGCAAATTACACGTCCTTCTTGCATAAGGACTCCTCCAAGTCCTTCCTTGAAGGAATTTGCACACACGAGGAAGTCATTATCAAGGTATGCAATATTTATTATGGGTGTGTGGTTCATAAGGTATTTCAGTTCTTAAATTATCTCTTCACATTCTGACATCCAAGTGAATTTAACCCCCCTTTTCTGAAGGGCAATGATTGGACAAACAATCTTGAAAAATCTTTTTATGAACTTGCTATAGTATCCTGCTAAGCCTATAAAGGATCTGATATCCGATACATCCTTTGGGGTAGGACATTCCATAATATATCTAATCTTGTGAAGCTCAATTGCCACTCCTTCCTTAGAAATAACATGGCCTAAGTAATGGAATTTCCTCTGGAAGAAGTCACACTTGCTAAACTTAACGTAGAGATGATTCTCTCTTAGTACTTGAAGTAAAAGTTTAAGATGTTCTTCATGATCCTCTTTGTTATTGGATTAGATTAACATATCATCGATGAAAACCAATACAAAGATTTCTAGGAATTTGATGAGTACAGTGTTCATCAAGAACATAAAAGTGGTGAGGGCATTGGTTAATCCAAATGGCACCACCACAAATTCATAGCGACCATAAGTGGTCCTCAAGGATGTGTTTTGGATGTCTTCATCCTTGATTTGGACTTGATGGTATCCATACCTTAAGTCAATCTTTGAGAAAATGGAAGCAACCCTTAATTGGTCGAACACATCATCGATTCTTGGTAAGGGGTACTTGTTCTTTATGTTTGTCTTTTTGAGTTATATATAATCTATGCACAATCAGAGTGTGCCATATTTCTTCTTCACAAATATAAATGGTGCTCCCCATGGAGACACACTGGTCTAGATGTAGCCTTTTTCCATCATTTACTTTAGTTGTAGCTTGAGCTCAACTAGCTCGGGTGTACTCATCCTATAGGGTGTCCTAGATACTAGCATTGCTCCTGGTGCAAGTTCTATTGATAAGTCAATGTCACTTCTTGGAGGTAGACCCGATACCTCTTTTGGAAACATGTATCTATACTCTCTTAACATGGGGTGGTCCTCTAGGTTCAATTTTTCATCCTCAACACATTCCAACATCTGTATTTCATATAGAGGGCATCCCTTTTTGCAATACTTTTTCATTTGAAGGGATGATATTAGTCTCACTAAGACTGGCTTCTGAATTTCTTGGAAGGTTATCTTTATCCCTTCTTAATTTACACATTCTAAAGTTTTATGGTAACCATCCAACTTAGTTTTATAAACATATAACTAGTCCATACCAATCAACAGGTCATAAGATGCCAGGGGAAGTATGTTAAGGGTCACTTGGGTGGGTAATTCATCCATGATGAATTGGAAAGCTAGTATGACCTCTACTACTTTTCTTTCGGTTCCAGTGACTAGTTTTACTAACCATGGATTAACATGTCTAACTCATTTCAGTTTACACTTATCAACAGTCTGAGGGGCCACATAACTCAAATTAGAACCAGGGTCAATTAAAATAGAAACTAGACAGTTAGCGATCATACCTTCCATATCCACCACTAAAGCTTGGTGGTCGACTTGTTTATTATCCAAAGTTGCATAAATTCGTGGCATGCTCCTAGCCACATCATTCACTGTGGTAGCTTCTTGGATGTTGTAGACTCTCATATTGATCTGTTTTCTCTGTGGGAAATCCCTTAGCCGATGTTCTTCTCCGCAATCCTAACATTTCAAGGGTTCTCTCTTTGGGTTATCATTCTTTCCTAGGGTTGATCCAAAAGGTTTATTTCCACTATGGGAGGGAAAATTATGATGATACACACTTTGGGTAGGAAGGATCATCCTAGAATCCTTCCTATATTTCTTAAATCTTGATTATTTAAACCCCTTCTTCTTGAATCCCAAACTCCTCTTCTTCTTCCAGTCCTCGCAAGGTTCCGTCTGACTCCTGAACTTTTCATAACAATACCTTGCCTTTCGGATAGTGTCTTCTAAGGTCTTTGGCTCGTCAAACTCAATCTTGTTCTGGTAGGTCTGAGGTAACCCATTGATAAATGGTTGCACTTTTACCTTTTCATCCTTTATGTAGGGTACATACCTCAATAGCTCAAGGAATTTATTGGCATATTCCTCTATGATGAGTTGTCCCATATTGATTTCATAGAAATCCTTAGTCTTTCCATCAAAGTATTTCTCTAACATATAATTCTTCTTGAAGTGTCTCTTAAACTATTTCCATGATAAGTCCTCTTCATGGATTCCTTTCACATTCTTAAGGTCTTCCGACCAAATGAAATCTTTTCCATTCAGGTTGAAGATGGCTATTCGAGCCTTCAAGTTTTCAGAGTAGTCATGGAATTTGAAGTACTTCTTTAAACTAAGAATCCAAGCTTCTGCCTCTTCCCCTTTCTCAATATCTTGATTGAAAGAGGGTGGTTTTGATTTCTTGAAATCTTCAGGGTCTTGACTTTTGGAATGATTTTTCTTCTTTCCTTTCTTCTGAGAATGTGAGATAGTTATTCTACTAGAAGATCCCTTGGAATTTCCAGTTTCCTTTCCAGAGGACTCTCTTGATGAGTGTCCCATGTCTCTAGGTTGGACCTTCCTTGAGGTACTTCTCCTAGTGTGGCCACTTATGGGACCACATTTTCGTATCTCATGTGGATTTTGAATTCTCTTCATATGTCGTCAGTCTGCATGACTGGTTTCAAGTCCATGTTGCAGTTGCCTCTATATATCGGATAAGCTTTGCAACAATATTGCATTAATTTCCATTTGTTTTTCTTTCTCCTTTATCAATCTATTGTTGTCAACCTTGCAACTCTGTAATTCAGCCATGATGTTCCTTACAGTTTCATCCAGATCCAGAGGCGTCTCCATCGCCCTCATCTCGTCAAACTCTTTGTCTCTATTCTAGGAGCCATCCCCCACCTCATAGCGCATCACCATCCTTTATGCTTGTAGTTTCCCGCAGTTTACAGATTGCTTGAGTGATGACAAAACATTTTTTTTTAGCTAATAGTCCATTATTTCATGAACAACACATAGTTAATATTTCTTAAATACACAAACACAGTAGAAATTTTTCATTATTTTCTTTAGTAATAGTTTAACCATACTCTTTAGGAAAGAGGTAAGGTAGGGTGTCACCCTTAATATTTTATTTAAACATGGTTTTTAAGCGACTTGTCCATGATCCCAAGTGTTGTAACCATGCTCTGATACTAATTTGTAACACACCCGACCCTTGAGTGGCTTTCCTAGGTGTAACACCTTGTTTCCCCTAATTTGTAATTAATCATAAAATAGGAATTACCATGCTAAGGCATGCAGATGATGTAAATGTATTATTCATTGAGTTTCCAATAACTGACTGTGGGGGTGAAGCCTTGAAATTATTGGCCATGATATCACTAGAGGAGAGAAATCGATTAATGAAGAAAGGACTGGTGGTTGAACAATCAACCACCCCCATGAATGGAAACCTAGGCTTTCAGCCTGAAGTACCGCAGGGACCTGCAGACCTGAGATTCCTTCTGACATAAGGAACAGGATAGGTTGGCAAACCTTCTAAGGTAAGAGGGATACACACGGGAGAGGAGACACCGGGACAAAAGAGCATAAGCTTGCAAGGGAGATGCGCGGAGCTCTCCAACGAATGATGAATAGAAGGATGTGATTTTGATGCTGAGGGAGCATCGGATAAACCTCACCAAGGCCATAACAGAGAGAAATCTCTGAGTTACCGAGGACAGGACCCAAATAGAAGCGGAAACAGAGGAAGAACCCTCAAGAAGTGTGAGAGTTCCCTGGTGATATCATGGCTTGGCACGAGGGTGGCCAGAGTGCTAAGAATGAATGTCTCTGTGCCTATAGTTGGGTGGAAGGACGAACACCCACAGTCAGTCGGTTGGCAACAACCTATAATAGATAAATATTTTCCTACCCTGTGTAATTTAGCTGTAACTGGGCATGAATTAGTTATACTGTGTATGTTTCAGGAATTGTGCTTGATTTTATGAATGGATATACTATGTCCCTTTCCTTACTTCTTGGTTGTATAATTAGGCCAGTAAGAAATTACATGGTTAGAAGATTTTCTATACTTGTAAATACTTATGTACTGTGGTGGCATAAGCCAGAGTCATGAACTATGAGTTCGTCGACCATTAGGCGTAGTCTCATGTACGCAGGTTTACTCTCTTAGTCGCTCTGAGTCCCTTGGAGGATGGAGTTTGTTAAGCTCAGGAGAGGTAGTGCAGACATACACAGACTCTCGGCGAGGCAAATGGAAACCCAGAACCCCTAAAGTCCTAGACTTGATGAAGAAGTGCAATAGTTGTGCCAAAGATCCCTTTAGGTGTTTTATTCAAGGAGAAAGAGAACGAAGCTCTTAAGTTCCTTCATATCTGACAAAGCTCAAGAAGGATAACAAGAAGTTCAAGTAATGAAAGGGAGTATCCCTTCATTTGGAAGACGAATGAACGAGATCATTTCGAAGGATCTGAGCTGTTAGGTGATTTATATGTACTAAAAAAGACACTAAACTACCCTCAATTAAATTGTCAACCCGAGGTAAGTAAACTTAGAGTTGTATCAAAATATATTCCAAAGGTAAAAAGGTTGGTAGGAGTATAGTCTAACTACAGAAAGAAGCTATCTAGGGCTAATCTACTCAAGAAAACTTATCTAATGAACAAACCCTACTAAGCAAATTGAAACTAGGTAACCTAAGTACATTTGGGCCAAGGACTGATGGATAGTTCCTAAGAAAGCGAATGAAAACTCTATGTAAAGAAAACTAGTTCATGACAGTAAGAAATGGTAAACTACTAAGCATGCTAAGCAAATGATAAAATCAAACTACCTTTAACTTGCCAACCTACATTCAATGAGCAACTACCCTATGAAAGCAAATAAATAAGCAAGTAAGAAAAAGCACCTATTTAACCTATTAAAGCAAATAGACAAGCAAGCAAAAACACCTAACTAACCTATTAAAGAAAATAGACAAGAAAGAAAAAGTAGCTATCTATCCTACTAAAGCAAAGGGACAAGTAAGCAAAGACTTCTCATTGAACAACTACCTAGCCTAAGAGGCAAGTGAACTAAATGCCTAGTGCAAAAATATTTCTCTTGCGTGAAAGGAAATTTAAATTCTCAATGCAATGCATGAAAGGAAATCTATTATGTTGAAAGTAAGAAAGACTACTGTTGGCGACGGAAGTCACTCCTGGATTGCTAACAGGAGCAGAGCCCGACGCCCATCAGTTTTATGTCACGGTTTGTTTATAGATGGTGTGACCGAATGGAAACCAACTCAAAACGATATCATTTCAACTTCAAAACTAGGTCAGGCATGCATAGGTGAGTGAGGTCTTATATAAACTTCAGACAATGAGTTGTAGTAAAGGGTGAACAGACATAAGACTTATATGGGAAGAGTGTGAAGGTCTGTTATAAACGACAGGTTCCTAACAGACTGTATAAGAAGGCATCCAAACGCAAGGTCTTCTTGCACTTAAATACAAAAAACCAGAGAATACAATAATGCAATGATAAACCATTTATCATAACAGAACTGCAATAATTCGCGTGACTTAGTCAATCACGAACTCTCTTAGCATGAGACAAAAATTAGATGGAGTGAGAAAAATTGTCTGTCATAAAACAAGATATCTCATATATAGATGCATATCCAACAAACTAGAATGTCTGTTAAACTTTACAGTAGGGAGCTCTGCTCTACCATCGATGCTTACAAAAATGGAAAAAATGCCTACATATACTCTTCCCCTCCTTCCGCCCAGCAGAGGCGTCTCAAAAATTTCAATGGATGGCGTCGCCTCAATCAAATATGGCCTGCATTGCTCTATCATACGCTGCCTTTAATTCAGCATGGCTCGCGCCAGGGGGTAGCTGAGCCCTTTGAATGTTGAATTGGCGTGTACAGGTTCCCCTGGTGAGTTGGAGACTCGACGTGACTTTCCTGAAGAGAACAGGTACAAGGGGCCCTCCTGGGTAAATTTCAACCGGGACCTCCATACTTTGTAATAAATGGGTGACGTGAGACTTCACCCACCCTCTTTCTCCTTTATCCATTATGAGAAGGTACCGGGATCCAAATCTCATTGGGATGGAGTCGGCAGAGTACAGTGACCCCCTTCTGAGAACTAGTTCGGAACCTTTGGCCAAATAAAAACGAAAGCGCCCCTCTCTCAGACCTCCTTTCTTATGACCAAGTGACAGAACCATGGGCCCAGTCTTGAGCACTATCGGGAATTCGGGGTTCGAGATTTCAAAATGCAAAAAACAAGGGGCGCTTGCTCCTCAAAAATCCAATACCTGATTAGTGATGAGCTCCACCTCAATGAGTTAGCCCCTACCGGTTGGAACCTGATCCATATGACCTGTCTCCGTGTGTCCATAGTCAAACCCTCCATCGGAGTTTCGGCATTCACGATGTCACGATTTACTAGTCCTCCAGACTCGCGAATCTCTGATCCCCGATGGCTCCTTCCGTGCTAGCCCTTTGAATAGGCCCTAGTCCAAGTGACCACTACCATATGCCCTTGACCATAATCTCCATCGGAGTTTCGCGGTTTGCATTTTGGAAGTGCCCAAATTACTCATCCCCAAGATCCCCGATATCCCGATGGCTTCAAGTTCCCCGATGGGCGCTTCCCTGTCGGGACTTTCCCGATAACGTCGATCTCCTGCCACGCGTCCCTTCTCATACGGACGGTCTAGATCTCCTTCGCTACTTCTTGCGTCCATGATCAGTCTCGCTTGATGTTTATGGCTGTGGCCTTTGAATAAATCTCACCTGGCCGGCTTTCAAAATACCACCTCCATGTGTTTACATCAGAGGCCTCAAATCAGAGAGGAAAACATCCCTGTGCAAGAAATGTCGCTAACAACTACCAACTAAACTTATGAAAACAATAAACTATCTCTTCTAATCCATGAAAGCAAAAAACTATCTTTAATCTATGAAACACTCAAATGTAATGTTGTTGGTTGTGAGAATGCCTTCGGTGGTGACGGATGATATCTCGATGGCACTTGAACACAAAGGACAGTTCTAATGGTATAAGCTCAATACTAATTTCAATGGCAAAATGAAAGGTGTGAAGTAAACAGTCCAATGACAACTTAGCCATGATAAAAGTAATGTTAAATACCCTTCATATTCATGTATAAACCATCAACATCATGATGAGATCATCATTATCTAATTAAGAAATTCAATTGCATCTTAATCTATGAAAGGAAATTGTGTGAAAGGAAACTATACTATGTCTAGTTTAATCATTCAAGCTATGATAAGAAAATGACTGAAAAACAGAAATTAAAAACATGATATTAAAAAGTGAATTGACAATTACATTTAACCAATAACTAAGCAAGTGAAATCTATCTAAAACTGAAATAAGCAAGCTATGATTCAAAAACTAGAAGCAACTCTATCCATCCATCAATCTTTGTGAGAAGGAACTTAGATTAAAACTATGCTATGTTCTAATTAAAAATCTGTTCTAAGCTTGAATTTAAAAATATAAAAGAAAGCACAATTTATCATCTAACTACATGTGGGGTTAGTATAATGAGAGAGAGACCTTTTAATTGCACATGGAATTAGTAAAGAGACTTAGAGACTTGCAAGCCTTTTCTAATCTATAAAATCAACACATACTACCACAAATCATCATCTAACCTACAAAAAGAAGTAAAACAGTAAGCTACAACAAACTAATTAATTAAATAAAAATATACATGCACAGGAAAATAAAAAGACAATTTAAATTAGAAAAATTCAAAATAGACATGAAGACAGTTACCATACTACTGGTGGCCCCCCCAACAAGTCGTGGTCACTCTCTAAAATCACACCATGAACTCAGTAGGCCAAATTCACCATAAAAAATCCAAAAACGCAGTTTTGGCACTATTCTGCCAATGTAAAACTAGAAACAGAGAAAAATCGTTTTTCTGGCAATTCTAATGCTTATGCTACTTGGTTAACAATCTAATGATCATCCTATTGGTATTTATAAGCTTACAACCCAGGTGGTCGTCCACAAGAGGGTTGAACCACCTCTAAATTCAACAAATTACATTAAATGAGGCCATAACTAACAAAACAAAGGAACCCAATAAGCACCTTCTTTGGAAAAATGAAATCCAGTTGTCTTGAGCTTAGTAGTTGGAGGGGGCGATGAGAAACAAAACCCATGTGCTCGATTTGTCCACCACTGGCCACCAATACCATAACTGCCAACTTGCCTTGCGTTTTTGTGTAATACTGGGTGCTGGAACGAGTGTCGTATCAAGTATCAGAACAAGTGTTGGATCAAGTGTCAGACCAAGAAACATGGTGCGTTTTTCCCTGTAACAGCAAAACACATGAATTAACTCTTGGAAACCATAAAATATGATAAATTCAACTTGATTGAATCACAAAACATGAATTATATGTACCTCATGCCAATTATATCATTTTACTATAAATTTCTTCAAAAAGCTCCTTTGGAAGATAAAAAAACACATATATACATATGGAAAAAATTGTGTAATAACGTCATGAAGATGATCATATCTCGGGCCCAGCATACCCCCACACCGATGATTTTGCACGTCCCACTGCAAACAAAAAGAATTCATCCCTTGGAACTAGGCTTGTTGAGGAGGGTCGGCTTTAGAAGCCTCTCCTTCTTGTTGTGTAGGCTTAGCCTTGTGCCTCTTATGTTGCTTTAATTGTTCTCTTAAGCTGTGGTTAGATTGGGTCATCCCATCGACCAACCATTGAAGGGAGTTAACTTTTTCCTGAAGGACTGCATTGTCATGATGAAGGTGTGCATCTATTATCTTCCTCTCTTCTAATTGTTGGAGAAGCTAATGGTTTTCCCTTTGTAGCTCCTCTATAGTTGGGGCAGAATCAGAGATCTCCAAGGAAGGCTTAGGTCCTTTGAGAGATGTGGTCAATTTATCAAATTTATGATCAAGAGTGGGCATGGGTGAAGTAGGTGTGATGGGAGATTGGAAAGGTGAGGTAGGTTTTGATTTTGTTTTCCTTAGTGGTTCTAATCCATCCACAGAGACTTCTCTAGGTTTCTTATGAGGGCTCTCAAGGTCGGAGGATACTTGGACTTCTCTAGGTTGCTTATAAGGCCACGCAGAAACACTTCCCTGCACTGTGCGAATTCTGGAATGGAAAACAAGTCTGCATAGGAGGAGGGTTCGTATTGCTTGGGCATTGTGACAGAGCTTGAATTCACCAAGCAAGGGAGAAATTGAGCCAAGCAATGACACAGATTGGGCATGGTTTGAGTGCAATTGGAACAGAGGGTGAATTTTACCAAAAAAGGGTGCGAACAGGCCAAGAGATGGCACAGGTTTAGCACAGTCTAAGTATGATTAGAACAGAGGGCGAATTTGGCAGAGGTTGGGCGTGATTCCTTAACATAGGGCAGAGCAAATGGCAAGGGAAAATGAAACAATAGAGTTCCTAGCCCAATTTTGGATGCCATGTGTGGGAGATTCGAGTTGCCATGTGTGGGAGATTCAAATTTGATGGAAATCTTGAGAGAAATGGAGTGGTGCGTACTTAGATCAATGTCCAAGTCTTTTGACTTGGACATTTGATCATAACCATATGAAGCATATTTTAATCAATTCCTGTAACAAATTTAATTAAATGTGATTGAATTCTAGTTCCTTGGAATCTAGGATAGTTACTGGTATGCAATGCAATGGCACTTCAAACGTCACTTTAAATGGCATTGCATACGGCACCTCATCCGACACCTCATCTGGTACTTCATCCGGTACCCCTGTGTTAAGTGCATTTTTTCCTCTTTTAATGGACAACCTGCAATTTTGAAGTGTTTTTGACAACCATAGTGGTTAACGAGAAGAGGCAGAGTGCTCCATGCTTACTCATTCTTCTTGTATATGACATATAGTGTCAAAACCTATAATGAATGGGTTATAGAAAATGCCAAAATCTATAATGAACAGGTTGTAATGAATGATAAACCGATAAAGAGTGGTTTGTTAAGCATGAGTTTAGTAATGTATAGCACACAGGAGTGAAGCATTTAAAAAAATAACATGACTATCAATGTGATAACCTGTATTATAGTAATAATACAAAAATTCTTGCAAAGACTCATTTCTCCAGGCAATAATCATTTGTCAACTCATGAACCCCTCCCCAACACCTAAGTATTGTGACACCTCACAATCAAAAGTATAGGAAACTGGTCAGTATCCCCCAATAGCCGAAGATTTACAGTATGTCAAGTGTAAAGATGAAATTTCACAGATTGGTCCGACGAGACAGTTAGGAGATGGCCCCACCTATAGGATAAGAGATCCTATATATAGATAAGAAGAGGTAGGCAAGAGAGTTTCAAGATAGTCTTAGAGTCATTTTCCAATGGAAAGTTGATGAGATTCATTAACCTTAGCTTAACCACATATACTCCATGTCAGCTTTGTCTACAAGTAACGCTGTACATCAGGACAAGTTTAGATTTATTATTTATTTTTGTCAGATCATCATCCTCACTAGGTAGAATGCCCTGCTGCCAGCAAGCCTATTCAGTACTCCGGCAGGTTTACCTAGTCATACCATAGGCCAATACCTGCTACCAACAAACCTATTCATTATCCCAACGGGTTAGCCTCTTAAACCCTCAGAGACTGGCCCTCCATCCTTTAATATTTTTAATATAAGATTATGCAAGAAGATGGGGGTACAACTCTGAAAACAACTTTTTCTTTCTTTTTTCACTTGGGATGGTATTTATGTTAGAGGATGACTTTTCGTTATATTATTAGTGGTTGTCCTGATGTAAGGGGTACTTAAGCGGACGTGGCTTATCTAAAGATATGATATAATCAAGCTATTTAGTGTGTAGTGGATGGTACCATCGAGAAAGAACATAAAGGTATCTCTAGGTTCAACTCACTTTCTTCTTTTGTAATTATTATGATGTTTCCATGACTAACTTCTAATGAGACCTCCTTGTTACTCTTTGATAAAGACACTTGACTTACTTACTCAGGTTTCTTGGAAAAACTGTACGAGAGACCTCTAGGCTTGATAGTTATGGTATCACTTCCTTATACAGTGGTGAAGAGTTTCAAGAGCAACTTCTTTAGAATGCCTTAAAAATGATAATTTTGCAAAAACGTGGCTAATTACAGTAATTCATTATTCATTTGATGCTTTAGCAAACAAAAAATTCAAGTATAACAATGTTTTGATGAAAGATCTTGAAACTGTGTACTCCTGGTGAAATAATTACTTATAGAAATATGTAGAATTGACTTATTAACAAAATACAAAAACTATTTACATATATACAATGGGAAACTCAGAAAATTTTTCAAGAACAAGGGGGGACTTCCCCATCTACTAAGGCCAATGCCTTGTCAGCTGACATGACCTATAGAAAATCTTCTTTGGAAATGGGCTTATGATAAAACTTAAGTCGGTGTCCATTTACCACAAAGAAGACTTGTCCATCGTCAATTGTTTTAATTTTTACAGCTCCATTGTCATATACAGTGTCTACCTCGTAAGGGCCCAACCAACGGGTGGTAAGTTTTCCTTTGAATGTTTTGAACTGGGAATCAAACAACAGGGCCCATTCACCAGGCTGGAAGTGTTTCTTTTTAATAAACTTGTCATGCCACTTTCTCCTCTGGTTTTGGACCAATATTGTTTGTTGGATGGCATCTTGCCTGATTTCATCCAACTCATTTAGTTGTAGGGCTCATTGTTTTTTATCCTCATCCAGATTCAATCCTAACTCTGTGGCAATACAAAAGTTCCTTACTTGGAATTCTATAGGTAAAAGTACTTTTTTCACGTACACTAGCTCATAATGGGTATGCCCAGTGATATTTCTCCAGGTAGTTCGGTATGCCCACAAAGCCTCTAGGAGCCTATCAGCCCAATCTCGGTGATGTAACTGAACAGTCTTGGTCAAGATGGCTTCCAGAACTTTGTTTGTGGATTATACCTGACCATTGGCTTGTAGGTGGTATGGAGAAGATTTACAATGTTTAATCCCATATTTCTCTGTTAGCTCTTTCATCATCTTGGAAGTAAATTGAGTGCCTTGGTTGGTAACAATTTCACGAGGGATACCAAAGCAGGTAAATATTTCTTCATAGATAAATTTGACAATAGACTTCTTTGTGGCCCTGAATAGGGATTTTTCCTCTACCCATTTGGTGACATAGTCCATACAAACCAATATATAATTCTTCCTATGGGACATGGGTGAAATTGGTCCTACAAAGTCGAGGGCCCATTTTTCGAAGGGTTCTATCATAACTTGGACCTGCAAAGGCATTTTGTCAGATGATGTAGGTCTACCTATAATTTGGAAACTATCACAACTTCTCACATACTTGGCAGCATCTTTGAAAATGCTAGACCAATAGTAACCTGAATGTAACACCTTATGTGTTGTACGTTTGTCAAAGAAATGGCTAGCACATGGCCCATCATGACAATTTTGTAGTATTTCAGGTACCTCATCCTCTCAGAAACATCTATGAATAATCAAATCAGGACCTGTGCGAAAAATATCATGACCAACCCAAGAGTAATTAGCACTTTGTGTAATAATTTTCCGCTTTTCATGAGGTGAAAAATGAGACGATAACTTCCTAGCAGCCAGATAGTTTTCCGTATCTGCAAACCATGGGGTCTTGACAGAAAGGAAAAAGAGATGCTCATCTGGGAAACTATCATCTACAGGGATGTCATCATCCTCATTTTTTATTCGGGAAAGAAAGTCAGCTACTACATTATCCTTTCCAGGTCGGTCAAGAACAGTAATATTAAATTCTTGCAATAACAAGAGCCACCTAGTCACTCGGCCATTAGTTATAGGTTTATTCATGAGGAACCTAATGGCGGAATGATCAGTGTGTACAAATACTTCATAACCTATAATGTAATGATGAAACTTGTTAATATCATGAACAACTGCCAAGAACTGTATCTCGGTGACTGTGTAGTTCAACTCAGCAAGGGACAAGTTCTTGCTTACAAAATAAATGGCATAGGACTGTTGGTCTTCTTTCTACTCTACTACCCCTCCGATTGTAGTGTCGAAGTCATCAGTGGATATATGAAATGGGAGATTCCAATTGGGCCCTCTAAGAATTGGTGCCACAGACATCTTGGCTTTCAGGGTTTCAAAGGTAGTTTGATAATGCTCAGTCCAAACAAAATCAACATCTTTTATCAATAATCCAAACATAGGTGCAACAATATTTGTAAAATTTTCAATAAACTGCTGATAATATCTGACATGTCCAAGAAAGCTTCTCACCTCTTTCTAAGTCTTGGGGGGTGGAAGTCTAATAATGACCTCAATCTTTGCAGGATCGACTTTTATTCCTTCAGATGAAACATGATGTCCTAGAACCACTCCTTCAGTTAGCAACATTTTTCATTTTTCGTGACTTGGGATAGGTTCATTTCCTGGCATCTGATGAGGACTTTTTCTAAGTTGTCTAAGGCTTCCTTGTAAGTGTTTCCATAAACTATGAAGTCATCCATGTAGACCTCCACACAATCATGAATAATATTGGCAAATATCCCTAATATTGCTCGTTGAAATGTGGCAGGAGCATTACACAATCCAAATGGTAAGACCCTATAGGCATAGGTTCCCCAAGAACAAGTAAAGGTAGTCTTGTCCTGGTCCTCGGGTGCTATAAGAATCTGATTGTACCCATTGTACCCATCTAGAAAGGAGAAATACTTCTTTCCGGACAAGGTATCTAGAACTTGGTCAATGAAAAGAAGAGGAAAATAGTCTTTTAGAGTGGCCTTATTGAGTTCCCTGAAGTCAACACAAATTCTCCATTTCCCAGTCAATTTCTTTGGAACCGCTACTAGCGGGGATACCCACTTACTGTCGGAGATGGGATAGATAAATCCGACATTTAGCAACTTTTGAATCTCCTCCTTGACTATATCTTTGAGTGTTGGGTTCATCCTTCTCTGGGGTTTCCTAACAGGTGTCACTTCCCCCTGGGTGTATATATGGTGGATGCATGTGTCAGGATGTATACCCTTCATGTCAGTGTATTCCCAGTCATATGCTCCTGATTTTTCTTTAAGGATATCTACTAACGATTTATGTTGGTCTGTATCTAGCCCGAAGTTTATATGTAAAACTTTCCCTGGACTAATCTCATAGGGCATAGTATAAGACATGGTAGACTCATCTATTTCGAAAATAAAAGATGTCGAAGACAAAATGGATGGATCTAAATGTTCTTGGAATTCTTCCCCAAACATGTATGCAAATTGGGGAAAGGACTGTGGACAATCCACACATGTAATAGCAGAAATGAATTGGTTTAGCACATTTTTTGTTGTGTGTTCCTAAAGTGCCCTTGCATGGTCACTAGGCAATACGGGTTCTTCCCAATCCTCATTCGTGTATGGGAATTCAAGACACCATAGATTCTCCATAATAGGTTGAGATGGAGGGTAAATGGTGAGCTTCTGGATAAAGAGACCATTTGAGATGGTCATTTCTCCTTCTCTATAGCCAATAAATGCATTGGTTGTGGCTAGCCAAGGTCTTCCCAAAATAACGGGATGGCCTTAGGCAAGATCCTTTGAATGAATGAAAATAAAATCTACAGGGTACTCCCATGAGGCTAAAGTAACCATGACATCATCTAAAATACCTTTAGGTATAATTCTAGTCTTATCTGCTAATTCCAAAATGGTTGGGGTAGGCCAAAGAAGAGGTTGTAACTGTAATTGTTCCAAGGCAGTAGTGGTCATAACATTGATGGCTGCCCCTAGGTCTATGAGAGTGTTTCCGATAGAGACCTCCTTAATGGTTATGGTCACTACGGGGTTTCCTGGATTCCCATACTTTTCTAGCTTTGCCTGCTCTGATATGTACTCAGAGAGTCCTCCTACCAAATGTACTGTAGGAGGGTCCTTTTGCTTCCTACCTGGCTTCTTGATACACAATTCTTTGACTACCAAGTACTATAGATTGGAATGTCTTTAATGGCTTGAAGTAGGGGAATTTTGACACAAATATTTTTCAATTCATTAAGAATGTCAAATTCCGGTCGGGTGGTAGGTTTCTCGATTACCAATCGGTCTGGATAAGGAGGGACCTTCATAATTTGTGAAGGTTCATTTTGGGTAAGCTTGGGTTCTTGATTCTTCGGGATAATAACATCTTCCCACCTAGTATCATCCGTGGGTTGTTGGGTGGTTTCCTCTTCTTCTTCTTCCTAGATAACTACTAAAGGTCTCTGCTTATCTAGAAATTTTCCCGATCTTAGTTAAATTTCCTGTAATAGAACATGAGTAATAGCATATGTCGGGAAGGCCTGCATCTCAACATTGTTAAGAGGTTGAGGGGGCTTATTATTGGGATTCAGAACTGGATGTGCCGATAATAATGTCAGTTTTTGGGTGCTTGCATTTTGAAATTAGAGTGGTTTTTGTTGTGGGATAGGAGGTAAAGGTGGTGGACCAAAACCTGGTAGAAGTTGTAGAGTGTTTGATGAGAACTGAGGATAAGGATGGTTGTACATAGGGATAGGTGGAGCTTGCGGGTTTCCTTGGTTGTGTCCTCCCCTCCATCCTTGAATCCAAGGATGTTGGTACTAAGTAGACCAGTTTTTCCAACCTGATGAGTTCCACTGTTGTTGTTGATAATAGGGTGGAACTTGAGACTGTAGATCCAAGTATGTGGGTTGATTCCTAGGCTTCCATGGCCTCCTAGGTGCATAAGAAGACTCCCCAGAGTCTCCACTCCTATAGATGGCTAATAAACTGGGCAATGATGGACATTTTTCAGTCACATGGTCTTCTGTATAGAAGCCACAAACTGAAATGTTATCTAATGGGCACTCCCTTGAGGAATGCTTCCTCCTGCATCTTGGGCAATATATGTTCATTGCTACATTTTCCTCCTCCTATTTCTTTTTTAGTTTAAGGGTATCCAACTGGGAACCTATTGTTCTTAGGATATATGTCTTGAAGTTTTCTAAAAGTTTCCCTATCTCTGCTCTCGTAATACCACTTGAAATAACCGGTTTTAAGCTTCTATTATAAGGGTTTTGAAAATTCTTTCCTGTTTTGGCTCTACTCCTTGAGTAGTTTTTACAMATTTCACATATTTCAGAAAATGGTTTATGAGAGATGTCACCTGATGCCATCAGGTTAAGCACCTCTAGATATTCTTCTGAAATTTCCTTAAGGAAAAGATCCCTAACTGCATCCTCTGAGAGGTCATGGTATTTTGACTTCTGGGAGATATAACCAAATCTTTCCATATAGTCTTCAAGGGTCTCGTCTTCTAACTGTTGGACTTTAAAGATGTCATTACGAGACTCTTTGGTCTTGCAGTAGTCTTGGTACTTCTTAAGAAATATCTCTTTCATGGATTACCAAGACCTAATACTGGATTCTCCCAACCCCATGAACCATCTTAATGCAGAGTCTTTGAGGGTGGCAAGAAAGAGTTTTAATTTTTGGGCATCTTGCACATAGTTGTAGCTCCTACACAAGATGTCAAATTCAAATAGGAAGGTGTTTGGATCTTCATTGTTGTTACCATAAAAGGTAGGCAGTGTTGAGAGAGGAATATTCTTCATGTTGACATTTGGAGTGGTGTCTAAAATCGAAAATCCGAAGGTACTTTCCATTTGGTTTCCAGTTTCTTCTTCCCCCCCATGTCTTACATTGTTATGGTCCTCCTGATCACCCATATTGGCTTGGTTTCCAAAAAGAGAGTACCTAAGTGGTTTTATCTTTGAAGAGAACAAAGTTTCTCTTTGATGAAAAGGTCTTCCTACTGATTGGATGTCTGGGACTCTACTCGATCCGGTTGAGATTATCGGTGCCAAAGTTTCTATGTCAATTTGAGAGATAATTACATTGGTTGAGCTACCAAACAAAAGATTCACCTGTTCAGGGTCTATGATATCCTTAAAATTAGAGTCCCCTAGTGGTGGTGTAAAAGAAAAGGTTATATTGTTTGGTTCTGTGGAAGAATCGAGTGGTCTTGCCTCTTGTCCTAGTATGATTGATGCTTCAATTTCGTGTTCTATAGTGCTCCCTGTGTTAGTCCCTTCAGAGACTATTTTAGCTCTTTGGGTTGAGCTAGCTCCTATTTTTCAGTATCAGTCTATGTATTTTATAAGAAGAATGTTCCTTCCCCCAAAGAGATCGGAAGGAACCTTGGTTGAAAGGTCTAATTTTGATTTAATGTATCTACCTTGTGGGTATCTAGGCCTATTCATGAAAGAAAGAAAGAAAGAAAAAAAAAAGCTACTATTTGATTCCTAGGTCTATTCATGAAAGCACACAAAAAGAAAAACTATTATTGGGTTTGGGGGAACCTGCTATAGCAGATGCACAGGCTCTTACCTTTCGTCTTAAAGTTCCCCTGCCACTAAACTAATGATAAGGTCTAAGGATGATCTAATTCCTAATTACTTCTTACCTTAAGACAACTCCCCGACAACGGTGCCAAAATGTTAGGTGATTTATATGTACTAAAAAAGACACTAAACTACCCTCAATTAAATTGTCAACCCGAGGTAAGTAAACTTAGAGTTGTAGAAAAATATATGCCAAAGTTAAAAAGGTTGGTAGGAGTATAGTCTAACTATGGAAAGAAGATATCTAGGGCTAATCTACTCAAGCAAAGTTATCTAATGAGAAAACCCTAATAAGCAAATTGAAACTAGGTAACCTAAGTACTTTTGGGCAAAGGACTGATGGCTAGTTCCTAAGAAAGCAAATGAAAACTCTATGTAAAGCAAACTAGTTCATGACAGTAAGCAAAGGTAAACTACTAAGCATGCTAAGCAAATGATGAAAGTAAACTACCTTTAACTTGCCAACCTACATTCAATGAGAAACTACCCTATGAAAGCAAATAAATAAGCAAGTAAGCAAAAGCACCTATCTAACCTATTAAATAAAATAGACAAGCAAGAAAAAACACCTAACTAACCTATTAAAGAAAATAGACAAGCAAGCAAAAGAAACTATCTATCCTACTAAAGCGAAGGGACAAGTAAGCAAAGACTTATCATTGAACAACTACCTAGCCTAAGAGGCAAGTGAACTAAATGCCTAATGCAAAACTATTTCTCTTGCGTGAAAGGAAATTTAAATGCTCAATGCAATGCATGAAAGGAAATTTAAATGCTCAATGCAATGCATGAAAGGAAATCTATTATGTTGAAAGCAAGAAAGGCTACCAACTAAAGTTATGAAAACAAGAAACTATCTCTTCTAATCTACGAAATCAAGAAACTATCTTTAATCTATGAAACACTTAAATGTAGTGTTGGTGGTTGTGTGAATGCCTTCAGTGGTGACGGATGATATCTCGATGACACTTGACCACAAAGGACAGTTCTAATGGTATAAGCTCAATACTAATTTCAATGGAAAAATGAAAGGTGTGAAGTAAACAGTCTAATGAAAACTTAGCCATGATAAAAGTAATGTTAAATACCTTGCATATTCATGTATAAACCATCAACATCATGATGAGATCATCATTATCTAATTAAGAAATTCAATTTCATCTTAATCTATGAAAGGAAATTGTGTGAAAGGAAACTATACTATGTCTAGTTTAATCATTCAAGCTATGATAAGAAAATGACTGAAAACATAAATTAAAAACATGATATTAAAAAGTGAATTGACAATTACATTTAACCAATAAATAAGCAAGTGAAATCTATCTAGAACTAAAGTAAGAAAGCTATGATTCAAAAACTAGAAGCAAATATATTCATCCATCAATCTTTGTCAGAAGAAACTCAGATTCAAACTATGCTCTGTTCTAATTAAAAATCTGTTCTAAGCTTGACTGTAAAAATATAAAAGAAAGCACAATTTATCATCTAACTACACACGGGGTTAGTATAATGAGAGAGAGACTTTTTAATTGCACATGGAATTCGTAAAGAGACTTAGAGACTTGCAAGCCTTTTCTAATATATAAAATCAACACATACTATCACAAATCATCATCTAACCTGCCAAAAGAAGTAAAACAGTAAGCTACATCAAACTAATTAATTAAATAAAAATATACATGCACAGGAAAATAAAAAGACAATTTAAATTAGAAAAATGCAAAATAGACATGAAGACAGTTACCAGACTGTTGGTGGGCCCCCCAACAAGTTGTGGTCACTCTCTAAAATCACACCATGAACTCAGTAGGCCAAATTCACCAAAAAAATTCCAAAAACGCAGTTTTGGCACTATTCTGACAATGTAAAACTAGAAACAGAGCAAAATCATTTTTCTGGCAATTCTAATGCTTATGCTACTTGGTTAACAATATAATGATCATCCTATTGGTAATTATAAGCTTACAACCCAGGTGGTCGACCACAGGAGGGTCGAAGCACCTCTAAATTTGGCAAATTACATTAAATGAGGCCATAACTAACAAAACGAAGGAACCCAATAAGTGCCCTATTTGGAAAACTGAAATCGAGTTGTCTTGAGATTAGTAGCTGGAGGGGGCGATGAAAAACAAAACCCATGTGCTCGATTTGTCCACCACTGGTTGTCAATACCATAACCACCAACTTGCCTTGCGTTTTTGTGTAATATTGGGTGCCGGATCGAGTGTCGGATCAAGTACCGGAACAAGTGTTGGATCAAGTACCGGAACAAGTGTTGGATCAAGTACCAAAACAAGTGTCAGACCAAGAAACATGGTGCATTTTTCCCTATAACAATAGAAAAAATGAATTAACTCTTGGAAACCATAAAATATGATAAATTAAACTTGATTGAATCACAAAACATGAATTATACGTACCTCATGCCGATTATATAATTTTACCATAAAATTCTTCAAAAATATCCTTTGAAAGATAAAAAACGCATATATACATATGGAAAAAAGTGTATAATAATGTCATGAAGATGATCATATCTCAGGCCCACTGCAAACAAAAAGAATTCATCCCTTGGAACTAGGCTTGTTGAGGAGGGTCGACTTTAGAGGCCTCTCCTTCTTGCTGTGTAGGCTTAGCCTTGTGCCTCTCATGTTTCTTTAATTGTTCTCTTAAGTTGCGGTTAGATTGGGTCATCCCATCGACCAACCGCTGAAGGGAGTTAACTTTTTCCTGAAGGACTGCATTGTCATGATGAAGGTGTGCATCTATTATCTTCCTCTCTTCTAATTGTTGGAGAAGCTGATGGTTTTCCCTTTGTAGCTCCTCTATAGTTGGGGCAGAATCAATGATCTCTGAGGAAGGCTTAGTTCCTTTGAGAAATGTGATCAATTTATCAAATTTAGGATCAAGAGTCGGCATGGGTGAAGTAGGTGTGATGAGAGATCGGAAAGGTGACGTAGGTTCTGATTTCATTTTCCTTAGTGGCTCTAATCCATCTACAAAGACTTCTCTGGGTTGCTTATTAGGGATCTCAAGGTCGAAGGATACTTGGACTTCTCTAGGTTGCTTATAAGGGCACGCAGAAACACTTCCCTGCACTATGCGAATTCTGGAATGGAAAACAAGTCTGCATATGAGAAGGGTTTGTATCTCTTGGGCATTGTGACAGAGCTTGAATTCACCAAGCAAGGGCGAAATTGAGCCAAGAAATAACACAGATTGGGCACGGTCTGAGTGTGATTGGAACATAGGGCGAAGTTTACCTAAAAAGGGTGCGAATAGGCCAAGAGATGGCACGGGTTTAGCACAGTCTGAGTGTGATTAGAACAGAGGGCGAATTCGACAGAGGTTGGGCGTGATTCATTAACGCATGGCAGAGCAAATGGCAAGGGAAAATGAAACAATAGAGGGCCCAACCCAATTTTGGATGCTCTTGTGGTGGATTACGTTGCCCACATGTGCGCACGAGCTACCATGTGTGGGAGATTCAAATTTGATGTAAAGCTTGAGAACAATGGAGTGGTGCGTACTTAGATCAATGCCCAAGTATTTTGACTTGGACATTTGATCATAACCATATGAAGCATATTTTAATCAATGCCTGTAACAAATTTAATTAAATGTGATTGAATTCTAGTTCATTGGAATCTAGGATAGTTACTGGTATGCAATGCAATGGCACTTTAAACATCACTTTAAACGGCATTGCATCCGGCACCTCATCTGGTACTTCATCCGGTACCCTTGTGTTAAGTGCATTTTTGCCTCTTTTAATGGACAACCTGCAATTTTGAAGTGTTTTTGACAACCATAGTGGTTAACGAGAAGAGGCAGAGTGCTCCATGCTTACTCATTCTTCTTGTATATGACATATAGTGTCAAAACCTATAATCAACGGGTTATAGCAAATGCAAAAACCTATAATGAACGAGTTTTAATGAATGATAAACCGACAAAGAGTGGTCTGTTAAGCATGATTTTAGTAATGTATAGCACACAGGAGTGAAGCATTTAAAAAAATAACATGACTATCAATGTAATAACTTGTAATATAGTAATAATACAAAAAATCTTACAAAGACTCATTTCTCCAGGAAATAATCATTTGTTAGCTCATGAACCAAATGTTAGGTGATTTATATGTACTAAAAAAGACACTAAACTACCCTCAACTAAATTGTCAACCCGGGGTAAGTAAACTTAGAGTTGTAGCAAAATATATGCCAAAGGTAAAAAGGTTGGTAGGAGTATAGTCTAACTACAAAAAGCAGCTATCTAGGGATAATATACTCAAGAAAACTTATCTAATGAGAAAACCCTACTAAGTAAATTGAAACTAGGTAACCTAAGTACTTTTGGGCCAAGGACTGATGGATAGTTCCTAAGAAAGCGAATGAAAACTCTATGTAAAGAAAACTAGTTCATGATAGTAAGCAAAGGTAAACTACTAAGCATGCTAAGAAAATGATGAAAGCAAACTACCTTTAACTTTCCAACCTATATTCAATGAGAAACTACCCTATGAAAGCAAATAAATAAGCAAGTAAGCAAAAGCACCTATCTAAAAGAAAGCACAATTTATCATCTAACTACATGTGGGGTTATTATAATGAGAGAGAGACTTTTTAATTACACACGGAATTAGTAAAGAGACTTAGAGACTTGCAATCCTTTTCTAATATATAAAATCAACACATACTATCACAAATCATCATCGAACCTGGAAAAAGAAGTAAAACAATAAGCTACAACAAACTAATTAATTAAATAAAAATATACATGCATAGGAAAAAAAATAGACAATTTAAATTAGAAAAATGAAAAATAGACATGAAGACGGTTACCAGACTTCTGGTGGGCCCCCTAGCAAGTCGTGGTCACTCTCTAAAAGCACATCACAAACTTAGTAGGCCAAATTCACCATAAAAAATCCAAAAATGCAGTTTTGGCACTATTCTGGCAATGTAAAACTAGAAACAGAGCAAAATCGTTTTTCTGGCAATTCTAATGCTTATGCTACTTGGTTAACAATCTAATGATCATCCTATTGGTATTTATAATCTTACAACCCAGGTAGTCAACCACAGGAGGTTCAAACCACCTCTAAATTCGGCAAATTACATTAAATGAGGCCATAACTATCAAAACGGAGGAACCCAATAAGCGCCCTCTTTGGACAACTGAAATCAAGTTGTCTTGAGCTTAGTAGATAGAGGGGGCAATGAAAAACAAAACACATGTGCTTGATTTTTCCACCACTAGCTACCAATACCATAACCGCCAACTTGCCTTGCACTTTTGTACAATACTGGGTGTCGGAACAAGTGTCGGATCAAGTATCAGAACAAGTGCTAGATCAAGTGCCAGAACAAGTGTCGAACCAAGAAACATGGTGTGTTTTTCCCTGTAACAGCAGAAAAACATGAATTAACTCTTGGAAACCATAAAATATGATAAATTAAACTTGATTGAATGACAAAATACGAATTATACATACCTCATGTCAATTATATCATTTTACCATAAAATTCTTCAAAAAGCTCCTTTGAAAGATAAAAAACGCATATATACATATGGAAAAAAGTGTATAATAACGTCATGAAGATGATCATGTCTCAGGCCCAACATGAGATCTGTCATGGCTGTGAGATCTAACAAACTTGCAAGGAGGTTAACATCGGGACTGTTGAACGCTCAAATTTTAGGAGGAATAAGAGTCGTCGATCAAGCAAAATGATCGACCGTTGATTTCTTCCAATGGAAAGAAAGGGATTCAGAACATTGGTTACTAAGAGTCTAGATAACAGGGGGAATCTACCCTCAAAGGAAAGTTTTGAAATGAGAGACTCGGAGAAAAGACGGAGGGAAAAGATTTGATCTGGACCGCCAAATCTAGCACCAAGGACCGATAGTCGTCGAATTTGAGAGAAGGTGCGTGAGTTTAACCCTCGTATAAGCAAGAGAGAGATTCTTGTTAAAGTCCTGAGAACAGATCTGGACCGTCCATTTGTAGAGGACACGTGGCGAGTGTTAGGCATTTCATTGAATCATTGTTGAAAGAAGTCAACGGGAGGAGTTCTTAGAACTCATGAGTCGTGAAATCACGACTTAATCTTAGTCGATTGATTTAAGAGAGATCACAGTCATTATATCATGGGGCTTGTGGGCTGTGAATCTAACTCATATTCGGACCATTGATTTAATTCACCAAGGATTTGGACACCGGGAAATTTGAGGGAGGACTTCCCCAAAATCGCGATATGAGAGTCTCCGAAAGAATCAGGGACGTCCATTTTGGACAACACATGGAAGAGATCCAGAAGCCACTAGGGTTTGGTCATCGGGGAAATAGAAGTCAATACCTCACCAGAATCCTGAAATATAGAATGTTGGTGTTTAATCCAGGTCGTTGATCAAGTTGAAGATCTGGACCGTAGATCCGGAGGGTATCGGGATTTCGGGTTTCGGGGATTTGAAAGGGAAATGTAGAAGCACTACATCATGATTCTCCGAATCACAAAACCCAAAGTACTCAGAGAAGTAGCCCTAGGCCATAGGACAGGGTCACAGGGAGAAGGCTTAAGGGAGGGAGCCAAGAATCTTAGCCCTGTTTCGGGTTTCAGGGATTGAAGGAACAAGGGTTCCTTGCAACAGGAATCCCGAAAACTGAGTTTCGGTAGTGCCATTTGGTGTTAGTGCATGGTCACGAAGGTGGTCTCATGGAGTAGGGAAAAAGGGGAGCCAAAGAGCTCATTAACCCCATTTTGGGTTTCCACGTTTCAAAGGATAGGGAGTCGGGGAGAGCTCGCACAAAGGAATTTTGAAACGTGAAAGTTGGGAGCACCTTTTGGTAAGTCCTGTGGGCATAAACATCGATCAAATGGAAGAGTATAAGGGAAGATATAGCATGTGTTAGGCCCCCATAGGAATTCTAGGATTTTGTCCCTCGAACAAAAAAAAAAAGGGGCGAAAAAATTATTTTGCCGTAGTGGGTGTGTGACAAAATGGTATCAAAACATGGTTACAACACTTGGCCTACTTGGGATCATGCATGAGTCGCAAAAATAGATATCGTTATCTGCATTACTCTTTAAGGAGAAGGACTGCAGAATTGAACCTGTGATTTTGGGAATTCTTGTTGAATTTCAACAGAGGAATTTCTTTAACCCCTTTTTTAAAATGGTAACTACTCCTATCAGAGTAGGGATATGCTAATTAACAATGATAATAAATCTTGAATGTGAATAGTTGAATATGGTGGGGAAATTTCGTATGCCGAGTGTGCATATAGAGTGCAAGGAGCGCATATAGAAACAAGCTTGTGTTACAGTTTGAAAGCTCCGGAGGTTGAATGCAGAGGTTGATTCCAGAAGAATTGATGCCAAGTTCGTCGCTGGAAGTCATTGAAAATATGAACGGACGGTGGAATTATCAGAGGGAGGAATACCAAAATTCCATAGACCGTTAGATCTAGTAGATCAGCGGATAAGATAAGGTTGATAACCTCTCATCACTCACAAGCTCAAGAGGAATAGTATCCATTATATTGGAATCAACGAGAGTCGTTGATCTAGAGCTTCAAGGTTTCGACTATTGGTAAAATAGAAGAGAATACCTTCCCAAATTCGTGCAAGGTAAATCATTGATTCAATCAAGGTAGTTGGTCAGCGGATGACCTGAACCATAGATCTGGTGTAATTGGATCTTTGGGAGTCAGAGGTTTAGAATTCAACGGGCAGATTTTTGAGAACTCACATGTCACGAAATCCTGACATCCAACCTGAGTCGTTGGATCGAGATAGGTGGTGGATCGTTGATATGATGCATACACATTTTGGGGATTCGAAATTGGGAGTTAGGAGGTGAAGACTTCACCAGAATCACGAAAGGTGGAAAGTCAGGATTTGATTAGGATCATTGATTGGCAGAGAGATCTGGACCGTGGGATCCAGGTTTTCGGACCCTCGTGGATCAGAAGTTTGGGAAACGGTGGAGCGTTGTCCGTGGATTCGTAGAAACATAGGATCCGACGTGTGTCTAGGAGTTGACCCCAGGTTCCAAGTGAAGGGTCATGTGGATAAAAGAGCTGAGAAAACATTAGCCTCAGTCTTTCAGGTTCTCGGATTTTGAGGATTGAGGGACCAGAGTTACTTGCAACAGGAATCCCAAAATCGCGAAATGAGAAGCACCTTTTAGTTCGGATCGTGTCACTGCCGGTGGTCGTGTGAAGAGGAGGCATGATCTAGTATGATGAATACTTAGTCGCCTATGTATGCTTGAGTTTATGGGTTTAAAGCATTATGAATCTTCTTAATATTAAGCCTGATATCGATACCGGTTAGATACGAATGATATCAAATGTGTGACAGATGCACATGTATGATGTAAGAGTATAAGCATACTAGAGGCCCAATATGATTTCCCTAATGAGTGAAATGTGAGGCAAGCATTGCACTTTCTAGGATTGAGTGAATACTATGAATGCATAACTAGCACCATTATGGGGAGTCATGAAAGTTATATTCCAAATAATATCCTAAGGGGAATGTATTCCATCTCCTCAGAAAATACTAATATAATTAGATAAAAAGTAAACGAGCAAAGATGCTCTCTTGTCATAATAAGAGACAAATGATTACACCTTTGAGCATCACATGAGAAGGATTGTGATTGATCATGAGTTGACTGATATTAACAGTAAAGATGCATGTGGGATGTAAAATATACCTATGGCATCTGCACACAGGCTTACGATTATGAGTATATCTAAGTACATCGTGTATGTAAGTTAGCAAAATCCTAGAACATGTGTGGATGCATAATCTGAAATGCATGTCAGAAATGTATGTCTATGTCCCTTAAAGAATGCTTATTAACAAGCTGAAGCTAATTTGAACTTGAGACCATCACAGATAGTGATGGAGGTACAATAAGGAAGTTGCATGCTAAAGGAGTTCCCTGTGAAGAAATTGTGTTAGGACTTTATCAAAAGAACAGATTCACAACCCTAATAATTGTTGAAGGTTGGACAATGGGTTGCAAAGCCTGTCTATATATAAGAATATTGGATTACATTTTTAAAGTATGTTGTAATTAATAGAAGACTAACAACTGAATGTGACCATTCTGATAACCGAATGGTAATGTGAAGGATGCATGGGTTCATGGTCCACTATGAACAAAAAGTTTGTTGTTAAAGCATGCTATTGTATTCCAAAAAAAAAAAAGGTTAGGGCGAGACCTAACCAAGGCTGCTCAGGAAAAGAGCAGGAAGACCACAATAAGAAGTAAATTGCATAAGTAAAAGGGGGAGAAAAGGAGGAACACTTTCCTCACCCTAAGAACCCTAAATTGTTTAACAGAGCCGTAGGATTACAAGAATCGTCATGGAAACCGGTATAGTTGCTAAAAGGAAAGTGAACCCCCTAAGTATGATTAAATGAATAAATGAGTACGTTTAACTACTTAGTCTTGGTTGAGGCCATGATTAAGAAAAGGCAGTGAGACCATTAGAGATAACTCGACTGGGCTGAAAATCCCCAGGTTATGTAGAAGGAATTTGAAGAAGGGGAGAGCCCTCAATTCTTTCCTTGCTGTGTATTATGTTTTCTATGGGATGAGAAAGCTAGTACATTGATGAACAAAAATGTTTTGACACCATAGTGATGATGGTTGTAATATTGTGAAAACAATTGAGAAATATTGTGTTGCACTCATGAAAACATTAAGGATAGTGTGATGAAGTAGATACAGATATGTTGGGACATGTATGAAAATATTTTATTAATTTAAATGATATGGTACTTTCATTTTATTTACATGATGACTAATGTGCCTATGGTGTATGTCATGTGTAGAAAGAAATAAGATTGGAACTGTTGAGAAATATAGTTGCCAATAATGAACAACCTCAAGCAGAGGGTGGCCATGGGAAGGCTGCATTTGAAAGATTGTTGATAGGACTGTGAAAATCCCACTAAAGCACTGTTGATGAGGTAGAGATCAGAAAGAGAGTGTTAGCAACCAAGAACCGGTATAAAGATATTCGTGCCTATGTTGCACAAGGTATGAATGGATTTGGTAAGAACCCCTTATGAAATATGTTATTGTCTTAGTGTTATGCATAATCTTGAAAGGCAATTGTATGCCTTGGATACCCAAGTAAGGTATGACTCAAGAAGGAGAACCTGAATGATGGAGGTATGAACCTCTGGTAGTAAACATTGTTTGTAACCCTTGGAAGAATTCATGAATTGATATGTCATGAATGCATTGACAATCAAGGAATGCATAAAGGCATTCAGGTGAAATTTTTGAGTTCATGTGTACTAATTTGGGATCGTGATCGGCCTATAGCAAACAGTATGGTCCTGCTGTAAGAATGAAAGAAAATGAATAAACCATATGAGGAAAAGGTTGGTTAAATTCAAACACCCCATGGCCAAGAACCTGTCATAAAGTGTGACAAACTTGAAATCAATGCAAGAGTGCATTGGGTATGAATGTGGCCATGGATATTGACACATTTGTTAAAACCCTTTGAAATGTTCAATTACGTTTTGAAAAGTTTGGTATGTTGAGATGAGACTAACAGTTTGTTTGGTTGTGGAAAGAATGAATTACAGCAAGCAAAGGATCATGTATATGGTAGTGAGGTAAGTCCATAGGAAAGACCGATTTCCTATTGAGCCTAGCTGCAAGGAATGGTATTTCCTTTTGAGAAAGTGAATTTGATTGTTAGTATGCACAATTATGAAATTGTTGTGATGATGTTGAAAAGTTGCAATAAAAATGTATGTGCATGAGAACTAACAATTTGATTAGTTGAGGAATGATTGCAGGAAGAAAGAGTCTTGGATATGGCAATGTTATAAGCCATAAGGAAGACCAATTTCTTGCTGAGCTAAAATGTTATGGGAATGAAAGTCCCATAATTATGAATCCGGTTCTTGTGCGGAACAAATATGAAAACAAATTGTGGAATGGGAAATCTGTAGGTGATAGATTTGCAATAAAATTCTGAATTTAAAATTTATGACGATGTCTCATGAATTTTTGTATGCCTATGATACAAGTGAAAGGAAAATATCTGTAAAGAGTGCAGAAATGAGAGACTGAGCTCTCAGGTTCGAGGAAGAACTATGGAAAGGGGTATGTTCTGATCACATGAAATAGAGACTGACTTGGGAGAAGGAGAGTAACCTTCATCCCTATTTATTTATGTGTCAGAAGAAGGAGAGTAACCTTCATCCTTCACTTTCGTTGAGACGGAAGGCTATAGGAAATAGAGTCTGACTCACGAGAAGGAGAGTAACCTTCATCCCTATATATGACTGAGTCGGGAGAAGGAGAGTAACCTTCGTCCCTATCTATTGATGTGCTAGGAGAAGGAGAGTAACGTTCAACCTTAACTTTCGTTGAGCTGGAAGGCTGTCAAGCTGAAAAGAATGATAAATGGCTACCACTGAGCCATGAGAACCCCATGATAATCCAAGATCGCTTGAAATATATTGTATTGAGGTAACACAAGCCGGAGGGATGCCTCGGAAAATAAATTCTGAGGGACACCTCGACTATAAGACTCAATAGAGTCTCTAGAATTCTTTCTATGCAAAAAAAAGAAAAAAAACTTGGCAGGGCAAGATGGATCACCCGAGGGACTGTGTAGCAGTGAAGGGGATGCCTAAGCCTGGGTCTGGAGGGTGAGTGACCACAAGGAATATGAAACCTTGGTAGTTATTGTAAACCATTGATTGGGATTATGCACCCAATGTGATGCAGGAGCATCGCCAACTCATCAAGCGAGCCAGCACATCAAGCGGAGATCAGCTAGATAAACAAACCCAAATTTTTGAAGTGATTTGGGATTGTAGCGCAAGTCTTTAATGAATCCTTTATGAAGGAGCGCCTTTTGTATATTGTATTGGACCTTGAGCCTTAATCTCTCGTCCTTTGGTAGATAAGAGGCATTTAATATATTTAATGTTGGTAGATAGGATGTTTAAGTCTAGATTTGATAGTTTAGAGTCTGAGAGGGAAAACGAATATAGGCACCCTCATTGTATCATTGTAACATTATCAAGCATTCAGAAGAAGAGAAGAGCATGCAGAGAATTGTATGAAGAACACCCATGTACAGATGTTGAATTAATAGAAGAAAGTTATGATTCAAACTCATGGTTGGTGTTGTTTCTCTGTGTATATTTCTTATGAGCTCATGGAATGTTTGTTTTATTGTTATGAATTTGCTTTGTATATGTTGTGCATGTGATTTCATGGTTTAACCTAAATTCTGAAAGAGAATGAGTTTCAATTGTTTCTCTATTTGAGCCAGGAGATTCCTGCAAAGTGTTCAGCTGAATTCATCCGCAAGGAGTGCGTTGATGAAGGCTTAGTAGTTTAACTTTTGTTCTCATTCACCGAGAAGTGGAAGGGGGTTGTTGAAGCCGTGCAGGGAGTGCACAGGCTGAAGCAGAAGTCTCAGTTGTGAATCTGAGCAAAGGTAGTTAAATATTGCTGTTGCAGGAGTGCGCAGAGTCTAAAAGGTTCAACACTTGGGAAGTTGTTGAATGTTGAGCGCAAGGAGTGCGCACAAGATCCTCTGAAAGAATCAGAGTGGATAAGCTCAGGAGGTATAGTACCTTCATGGTATCATTAAAGGAGAGCATAGGGATTGTGCTAAGGAAGTTTCGAGTAAGTGTTTCAAGCGCAGGCGTTGAAGGGCAAGAGTTGAGAAGGGACACTTAGCCATTCTCGAGAAATCTCCAAGGAGGAGGAATCGATGGTCAGGATTCGCTGAGGAAATTGTGAAATCCCATCAGTCATTAGATCTCGAGAAGTTGCGCGGGGTTTAAGCTGAAGGAGCAGAGGAAGAATCTAGAGGAGTCATCGGGATATTGGCTTCATCGGGGTTTCGTTAAACAAGAGAATCGAGACTTTGAAAGTCCCGAAAACCCGAGAAAGGATCTCAGCCATTGATCTTGGCAGGGCACGTGTCAAGGAGCCAGGGAGCCATCGGGGTTCAGTCCATTGGAGAATCGAGGTTTCCAGAGACAAGAGACTCGAGCATATTGAAATCACGATCCGTGATTTCTCGATAGGATCGGAGCCGTTAATCTCAGCAGGGACACGTGGCGAGAGATCTCGGAGAATCGGAGTTCGGGATATCGGGGTTTCCAGAGTTGTGAAACTCTCGCATGACAGAATCGCAATCCGCGATTTCCCGATACGGTCGAAGCCGTTGATCTGAGGGACGTGTGTCCAAAGATCTGAATGAGTCGGGGTTCAGCATTTCGAGATTTTCGGTGACAAAGAAATCACGGGAAGAGAAATCACGAAATCCCAAAACACGATAACCACGTAGTCACAGTGCTGAGTGGAGAACAGGTGTCAACATATCGGAGTTTGGGTATTTGAAAGTCACGTGCACATTGACAATGGGAATCACGATATCCTAATACGTGATTTCCCGATCACACCACAGGAGTGTGGGCCCCAGGTGTTAGAACAGAGGACAGGTGGCATCGGGGATCAAAAATCGAAGATCCAAAGGGTGTAAGTTCTACGCATTTCGATTCCGCGAAGTCTGAACTTTCGATAGGGGAAAGGACCGTGGTCTCGTGGAACGACAAGTCACTTGTGTAAAGAGTTAGCCGGAGGGAGATAAGGGGTGCAGTGAGTGCTATCGGGGATCGGGAATCAGGGATTTGCGAGGCAAGTGGATTACGACAGCGCCAATGTCGATTTCCCAATGGGGATATTTCCGATAGAAGCAAGGAACACGTGGGTGAATATTTCATCAGATTTCAGGGATTGTGAGATCCGATCTCACGAGTGTAGGACTCGCGATCAAGCGAGGCCGCGATTTCCCAATAGGACTAATGGAGGTCATAAAGAGCATTCTGTGGGTGTTGAGAACTTCTGATAAGGAATTTAAAGAGCAATTTAGCTCTTCGGGTCGAAGGAAGAGAAGGTCCTAGTGGGAGAAGGCATGCCTGGGGGGGGGTGCGTTTGCATCAGAGTGGTATCAGATTGGATTTATTGTCTATATATTTCAGGCAAGAGGAGTGAGGAAGGAAAGAAGAACTCTGATACACGTCAAAGTGGTATCAGAGAGAGAAAATCTCTTTGCTTTCTATAGCAGAGAAGAAAGGAAAATTTCACCATGCCGCCGAGGAGAGAAAGACAATCACCCGATCCAAAGGATAGGGGAAACCAGAGAGGCAGAGGAAGACAAGTACAGAATATAGAAATGGAAAGGAATATACGTGATCTCTGAGCGAGATTAGAAGATATGGAAGCAACGCAGAGATGCACAGCTAGTGTTGGAGATCTGAGCGACTCTGAAGGTGAAGTTGAAGCTAAACCACAAGGAGAAGTTGCAGCTGAAGATGCAGCCAACGAGAGGTTAATTAAAGCTATCGCCCAAATGAGTTCGAAAACAAAGATGGACATTCCAGCTTATGAAGGAAGTCTGGATGTAGAAGAACTTCTAGATTGGATTAGATCTCTTGATACTTATTTCGATTATGACGATATCGAAGAAGATAAAAAGGTTAGGCATGTTGTCACAAAATTGAAGGGGGATGCAGCATTATGGTGGGACGAGATTCAAGCAGATAGACATTCCAAAGGAAAGAAAATGATCAAAATCTGGGATCGAATGATTGCAAAGATGAAGGCAAAGTTCATCCCAAGGGATTATCAGATCACACTGTTCAGGAGAATGCAGAACCTGAGACAGAAGTTGATGACAGTAAAGGAGTATACTGAGGAATTCTACAAGCTCAGTATCAGAGCAGGTCATCGAGAGAGCAATGATGAAAAAGTTGCCAGGTATATGAATGGCTTGAGATACAATATCTAGGATGAGATGAGTATGACAACCATCAGAGCAGTGGAGGATGCGTATCAGATGGCGTTGAAAGCTGAGGAAAAGATAAGACGTAAGCCAACACAGCGAGGTCGAGGTAGGAGCTAGCCAAAAGGTAAGTCAGTTGCTCAAGATAAATTCCAAAAATCCAAGGATGACTGGAAGAAGCCTCAGACTAGAACAGAAAGAGGTGGAAGTACACAGTGAGGCCAGCACGCTGAATAGCGAAGGCAACAGACAGAACAGAGCGGAGGATATGCTGATAATAACACATTTCCTTGTACCAGAGGTAGAGGAAGAGGCATAGGTGGAGTCATCACATGCTTCACATGTTCAAAGAATGGACACAAGGAAGTTGATTGTCCAGATAGGAAGAAAGATGGAGGAGAAGCTCACATCGCCGAGGCACAGAGGCAAGCTGCTGAAGTAGAAGATGTAGAAGACGGAAGGTCGCTGATGATGCATAAGATTCTCTTAACACCCGAGAAGGAGTTGGAGTACGTAGCTCAGAGAAACCAAATTTTCAGAACCACATGCAAGACCAAAGACAGGAAATGCAAGTTATCTTGGATAGCGGTAGCACAGACAATCTCGTTTCAACCGAGATGGTGGAGAAACTGGAGTTGGAGACGWCTGATCACTCGAGTCCATACAAATTTTCATGGCTACAGAATGGACATCAGGTAAGTGTCACTAAACAGTGCTTAGTTGACATCAAGATAGGAGGATACAATGATAAAATACTCYGTGTTGTTATTCCTATGGATGTATGTCATTTATTGCTAGGCAGACCATGGCAATATGACAGGAATGTAATTCATGATGGGAAGATGAATACGTATACTTTGGAGAAGAATGAGAGAACACATATGTTACTTCCAATTAAAGAAAAAGAAGTAAAACCAGAGCCGAGAAATACTGTACTTCTCATGAGTGGGAAGGAACTTCTGGCGGAAGTAAAGAAGAAGGAAGATCCACAATTCTTTGTGGTCAGGAAACCAAAAATTGTTTTGACCAGCACAAGAGTGTATGATTTGCCGGAAKAAATTCAGGAACTGCTAGAAGAGTTTGCTGACATTGTGGTAGACGAATTACCTCATTCGTTGCCACCGATAAGGAGTGTGAGTCATCATATAGACCTCATACTAGGAGCCAGTTTACCGAACAAAGCTGCGTACAGGTTGACACCACAGGAGAACGAAGAGGTCAAAAGGCAGGTGCAAGAACTATTGGATAAAGGACTGATCAAGGAGAGTTTAAGTCCGTGTGTCGTTCCAATGGTACTGAGTCCAAAGAAAGATGGAGGTTAGAGAATGTGTACAGACTCCAGATCCATTAACAAGATAACCATCAGGTACAAGTTTCCATTTCCACGGATGGATGACTTGATGGACTATTTAAGTGGAGCCAAATGTTTTTCAAAGGTGGATTTGAAAAGAGGATACCATAATATTCGCATGAGGGAAGGTGATGAATGGAAGACAACCTTCAAGACCAACGAAGAGTTGTATGAATGGCTAGTCATGACGTTTGGCTTAACAAATGCATCGAGTACCTTCAAGAGGTTGATGAATGAAGTGCTGAAGGAATTCATTGGTAAGTTTGTCATTGTTTATCTAGATGACATATTGATTTTCAACAAAACGAAAGAAGACCATCTGAAGCATTTAGCTTCAGTAATGAGGAAACTACAGCAAGAGAAGTTGTTGATCGACGTGAGGAAATCTTCATTCATGAGGACAGAACTCATTTACTTAGGATTTGTCATATCGTCGAATGAATTAAAGATGGATCCAAGTAAAGTGGAGGTAATTAAAAATTGGCCATCACCTAGAAATATTTTCGAGGTGAAAAGTTTTCATGGACTGGCTAGTTTCTACCAGAAATTCATCAGGAATTTCAGTGGGATTAGCGCAGCGATGATGGATACTATCAAGAAAAGACATAAATCTTTTCATTGGACTAAAGAGGCTTAGAGAGTTTCAATCTATTGAAGCGGAAGATCACAGAACAACCGGTTTTGGTGTTGCCAGATTTTACGAAGGTGTTCCAAGTGAAATGTGATGCAAGTGGCTTTGCCATAGGAGCGGTCTTGAGCCAGGAGGACAGACCAATTGCATATTTCAGTGAGAAACTGGATGAGGCAAAAGTGAAGTACTCCACGTATGATAAAGAATTTTATGCTATCATACAGGCGTTGAACAAGTGGAGGCATTACTTGATCCCAAAGGAATTTGTTTTGTACAGTGATAATCATGCATTGCAGTTTGTGACTCAACAGGAGAAGTTGAATCAGAAACATGCTAAATGGGTAGAGTATATGCAGAATTTTACATTTGTAATTAAACACATTTCAGGTACTGCTAACAAAGTGGTTGATGCTTTGAGAAGGAAGTGTTTTTTGCTGCAGGAGTTCCGAGTCAAAACATTGGGTTTTGAAAATATTAAGGACATGTATGCAGGTGATGCAGATTTTGCAGAGGCATATGAGGCAACTGAGAATCCCGTTCTTAGAGACAGAAGCCCATGGATAGATTATATGATCCAGGAAGGATTGTTGTTCAGAGGAAATCAACTATGCATTCCGAATTGCTCCATGAGAGAGAACTTATTGAAGGAGAAGCATAGTGGTGGATTGGCAGGACATTTTGGCCACGACCAAACATTTGAGAAGCTAAGAGAAGCATACTTTTGGCCAGGAATGTGGTCGAAAGTCAAGAAGTTTGTCGACAGATGTAGAATTTGCTAGCATTCAAAGGGCAGGAAGAAGAATGTCGGATTCTATCAATCATTACCCATACTCGAGAGGCCGTGGGATGAAATCAGCATGGATTTTGTATTGGGATTGCCTAGGACGCAAAGAGGAAATGATTCGATCTTTGTGGTGGTTGACAGGTTTTCCAAAATGGCACATTTTATCCCATGCCAGAAGACCAGCGATGCGACTCATATCGCAAATTTGTTTTTCAAAGAGGTTGTTAGACTTCATGGTTTACCCAGAAGTATAGTATCGGACAAGGATACAAAATTCATTGGACATTTCTGGAGGACACTCTAGAAGAAGATGGGGAATAACTTAATGTTTATTTATGCCTATCATCCTCAGATGGATGGGAAAATAGAGGTGGTAAATAGAAGTCTGGGAGACTTACTCAGAAGCTTAGTGACAGAGCACCATAGCAGTTAGGACAATGTGTTGCCACAGGAAGAGTTTGCATACAACGATTCAGTGAACAGGAGCACAGGAAAAATTCCATTTGAGATTGTATATGGGAGGCAGCCAAGAGGAGTATTTGAACTGAGGGATTCATAACAGATAATAACCAAGAGTGCAAGCACTGAAGAATTCGCAGAGGCGATGGAAGAACTTCACAGCAGGGTGAAGGAGCGATTGTTGAAATTAAACCAGGAATATAAGCGCAGAGCAGATCAGCATCGAAGACAACTTCAGTTCGAAGTTGGTGATCTAGTTCTGGCACATCTAAGGAAGGAAAGATTCCCAAGGGGAACATACAATAAGTTAAAAATGAAGAAAATTGGGCCATGCAGAGTCCTAAAGAAATTGGGAGAAAATGCTTATGAAATTGAGTTGCCAGATGAGATCAGAATATCTCCGAAATTCAATGTCTCAGACTTATATCCACATAAGGCTGAGGAAGAAGGATCTGGAAGTGATGAATAGCCAGAAATCCAGTGGTAGAAGAAGATGTCGATCACAGAAAAGCCACAGATGGAGCGTATACGTGACAAGAGAGTCAACAAAAGGACCAGACGGAAGCAATACTTCAAATATCTGGTCAAATGGAGGAACCATCCAATGGAATATGCCAGCTAGGAGACTGAAGCAGAGATTCAAAAGCATGGACAGACTGTGCAGGAGCTCATGGAAAGGAGCCCATGAAAGTTTTCAAGACGAGGAGTATGATGCAGGAGCATCGCCAACTCATCAAGCAAGCCAGCACATCAAGCGGAGATCAGCTAGATAAACAAACCCAAATTTTTGAAGTGCTTTGGGATTGTAGCGCAAGGCTTTAATGAATCCTTTATGAAGGAGCACCTTTTGTATATTGTATTGGACCTTGAGCCTTAAGCTCTCGTCCTTTGGTAAATAGGAGGCATTTAATAGATTTAATGCTGGTAGATAGGATGTTTAAGTCTAGATTTGATAGTTTAGAGTCTGAGAAGGAAAACGGATATAGACACCCTCATTGTATCATTGTAACATTATCAAGGATTCAGAAGAAGAGAAGAGCATGCAGAGAATTGTATGAAGAATACCCATGTACAGATGTTGAATTAATAGAAGAAAGTTCTGATTCAAACTCATGGTTGGTGTTGTTTCTCTGTGTATATTGCTTATGAGATCATGGAATGTTTGTTTTATTGTTATGCATTTGCTTTGTATATGCTGTGCATGTGATTTCATGGTTTAACCTGAAGTCTGAAAGAGAATGAGTTTCGATTGTTTCTCTATTTGAGCCAGGAGATTCCTGCAAAGTGTGCAGTTGAATTCATCCGCAAGGAGTGCGTTGATGAAGGCTCAGTAGTTTAACTTTTGTTCTCATTCACCCAGAAGTGGAAGGGGGTTGTTGAAGCCGTGCGAGGAGTGCACAGGCTGAAGTAGAAGTCTCAGTTGTGAATCTGAGCAAAGGAAGTTAAAGACTGCTGCTGCAGGAGTGTGCAGAGTCTGAAAGATTCAACACTTGGGAAGTTGTTGAATGTTGAGCGCAAGGAGTGCGCACAAGCTCCTCTGAAAGAATTAGAGTGGATAAGCTCAGGAGGTATAGTACCTTCGTGGTATCATTAAAGGAGAGCACAGGGATTGTGCCGAGGAAGTTTCGAGTAAGTGTTTCAAGCGCAGGCATTGAAGGGAAAGAGCTGAGAAGGGACACTTAGCCATTCTCGAGAAATCTCCAAGGAGGAGGAATCGACGGTCAGGATTGACTGAGGAAATTGAGAAATCCCGTCAGTCGTTAGATCTCGAGAAGTTGCGCGGGGTTTAAGCCGAAGGAGTAGAGGAAGAACCCAGAGGATTCATCGGGATATTGGCTTCATCGGGGTTTCGTTAAACAAGAGAATCGAGACTTTGAAAGTCCCAAAAACCCGATAAAGGATCTTAGTCGTTGATCTTGGTAGGGAACGTGTCAAGGAGCCAGGGAGCCATCGGGGTTCAGTCCATTGGAGAATCGGGGTTTCCGGAGACAAGAGACTCGAGCATATTGAAATCGCGATCCGCGATTTCTCGATAGGATCGGAGTTGTTAATCTCAATAGGGACACGTGGCGAGAGATCCCGGAGAATTGGAGTTCAGGATATCGGGGTTTCCAGAGTCGTGAAACTCTTGCATGACAGAATCGCGATCCATGATTTCTCGATATGGTCGGAGCCGTTGATCTAGGGGACACGTGTCCAAAGATATGAAGGAGTTGGGGTTCGGCATTTCGGGATTTTCGGTGAAAAAGAAATCACGGGAAGAGAAATCGCGAAATCCTGAAACACGATAACCATGTAGTCACAGTGTTGAGTGGAGAACAGGTGTCAACATATCGGAGTTTGGGTATTTGAAAGTCCCGTGCACATTGACAACAGGAATCACGATATCCTGATACGTGATTTCCCGATCACACCACAAGAGTGTGGGCCCCAGGTGTTAGAACAGAGGACAGGTGGCATCGGGGATCGAAAATCGAAGATCCAAAGGGTGTAAGTTCTACGCATTTCGATTCCGCGAAGTCTGAACTTTCGATAGGGGAAAGGACCGTGGTCTCGTGGACCGACAGGTCACTTGCGTAAAGAGTTAGCCGGAGGGAGATAAGGGGTGCAGTGAGTGCTATCGAGTATCGGGAATCGGGGATTTGCGAGGCAAGTGGATTACGACAGCGCCAATGTCGATTTCCCAATGGGGATATTTCCGATAGAAGAAAGGAACACATGGGTGAATATTTCATCGGAGTTCGGGGATTGTGAGATCTGATATCGCGAGTGTAGGAATCGCGATCAAGCGAGGCCGTGATTTCCCAATAGGACTAAGGGAGGTCATAAAGAGCATTCTGTGGGTGTTGAGAACTTCCTATAAGGAAGTTAAAGAGCAATTTAGCTCTTCGGGCTGAAGGAAGAGAAGGTCATGGTGGGAGAAGGCATGCCTTGGGGGGGTGCATTTGCGTCACAATGGGTATGTCAAGGAAAGCAATGAGCCTGTATAACAAAATAACCATGTGGATACAAATCCACAAACTGCACAGATAATTATTGTGCTAAGATTATGAAAATTTTCCTAGAAACTTTTATGCAATGTTTTTGCATAAGACTATGATTAACATGCTTATTGTCCAAGAATTATTGCAAGCAGGTGACCAAGACTAAGGGCCTGTGAAAGGACCTGACCAAGAAAGAAATATCAAGATTTATGAAACAACTGAATAAGAAGGGCATGATAGGTGTTTTTGAGAAAGAACACCGAGGACGGTGTTCCTTTAAGGGGGAGGGAATTGTAACACCTTGTTTCCGCCAATTTGTAATTAATCATAAAATAGGAATTACCATGCTAAGGCATGAGGACAATGTAAATGTATTATTGATTGAGTTTCCAATAACTGATTGTGGGGATGAAGCCTTGAAAGTACTAGCCATGATATCACTAGAGGAGAGAAATCAATTAATGAAGAAAGGACTGGTGGTTGAACAATCAACCACCCCCATGAATGGAAACATGAGTTGTTAGCCCGAAGTACCGCAGGGACTTGCAGACCTGAGCTTCCTTCTGACAGAAGGAATAGAATAGGTCGACAAACCTTCCAAGGTAAGAGGGATACACACGGGAAAGGAGACACCGGGACAAAAGAGCGTAAGCTCGCAAGGGAGATGCGTGGATCTCTTCAACAAATGATGAAAATAAGGTTGTGAGTTTGATGTTGAGCGAGCATCAGATAAACCTCACTGAGGCCATAACAGAGAGAAAACTCTAAGTTATAGAGGACAGGACCCAAACAGAAGCAAAAACAGAGGAAGAACCCTCAAGAAGTGTGAGAGTTCCCTGGCGATATCATGGCTTGGCATGGGGGTGGCCAAAGTGATAAGAATGAATGCCTTTGTTCCTATCGTTGGGTGGAAGGATGAACACCCACAATCAGTTGGTTGGCAACAGCCTATAATAGATAAGTATTTTCCTACCCTGTGTAATTTAGTTGTAACTGGGCATGAATTGGTTATACTATGTATGTTTCAAGAATTGTGCTTGATTTTCTGAATGGATATACTGTGTCCCTTTCCTTACTGCTTGGTTGTATAATTAGGCCAATAATAAATTACATGGTTAGAAGATGTTTTATACTCAAAAATACTTGTTTCTTGTGGTGGCATAAGCCAGATTCATGAACTGTGAGTTCGTAAAACATTAGGCGTATGTACGTAGGTTTACTTTGTTAGTCGCTTTGATTCCCTTGGAAGGTGGAGTTTGTTAAGCTCAAGAGAGGTACTGCAAACATACACAAACTCTCGATGAGGGAAAAAGAAACCCAGAACCCCTAAAGTCCTAGACTTGATGAAGAAGCGCAATAGTTGTGCCGAAGATCCCTTCAGTTTTTTTAGTCAAGGAGAAAGAGAGCGAAGCTCTTAAGTTCCTTGATATCTGATGAATCTTAGGAAGGATAGAAATAAGTTCAAGTAACGAAATGGAGTATCCCTTCGTTTGGAAGATGAACAGACGAGATCATTTCGGAGGATCTGAGGTCTGTCACGACCGTGAGATCTAATGAACTTGTAAGGAGGTTAACAGTGGGACTGTTGAACGCTCAAAGTTCAGGAGGAATAAGAGTCGTCGATCAAGCGAAATGATCGACCATTGATTTATTCCAATGGGAAGAAAGGGATTCAGAACATCGGTTACCGGGAGTCCAGAGAATAGGGGGAAGCTGTCCCCAAAGGAAATTTCTGAAATGAGAGACTCGAAGAAAAGACAGAGGGAAAAGATCTGATCTGGACCGTCAGATCTAGCACCAAGGATCGATAGTTGTCGAATATGAGAGAAGGTGCACGAGGTTAACCCTCATATATGCAAGAGAGAGATACCCATTAAAGTCCCGAGAAAAGATCTGGATCGTCCATTTGTAGAGGACATGTGGCGAGTGTTAGGCATTTCGTTGACTCGTTGTTGAAAGAAGTCAGTAGGAGGAGTTCTTAGAACTCACGAGTTGAGAAATCACAACTTAATCCTAGTCGATTGATTTAAGAGAGATCACAACCATTAGATCACGGGGCTTGTGGGTCGTCAATCTAACTTAGATCCGGACCGCTGATTTAATTCACCAGGGATTTGGACACCGGGAAATTTGAGGGAGGAATTCACCAAAATCGTGAAAGGAGAGTCTCTGAAAGAATCAGGGATGTCCATTTTGGAGAATATGTGGCAAAGATCCAGAAGCCACTGGGGTTTGGTCACTGGGGAAATAGGAGTGAAGACCCCGCCAAAATCCTGAAAGATAGAATGTCGAGGTTTGATCTGGGTCGTTGATCAAGTTGAAGATCTGGACTGTAGATCTGGATGGTATCGGGCTTTTGGGTTTCAGGGATTTGAAAGGGAGATGTGGAAGCACTGCATCATGATTCTTGAAATCACAAAACTTGAAGTACTCGGAGGAGTATCCCTAGGCAACAGGAGAGGGTCACATGGAGAAGGCTTAAGAGAGGGAGCCAAGAATCTTAGCCCTGTTTCGGGTTATGGAGATTGAAGGATCAAGGGTTCCTTGCAACAGGAATCCCAAAAACTGAGTTCTGGTAGCGCCATTTTGTGTTAGCGTGTGGTCACAAAGGTGGTCACATGGAGTAGGGAAAAAGGGGAGCCAAAGAGCTCGTTAACCCCATTTCGAGTTTCATCATTTCAAAGGATAGGGAGTTGGGGAGATCTCGCACAAAGGAATTCTGAAACGCAAAAGTAGGGAGAACATTTTGGTAAGGCATGTGGTCATAACCATCGATCACATGCAGTAGGATAAGGGAAGAGATATCCTGCACTAGGCCCCGATAGGAATTTGGGGATTTTGTCCCTTGAAAAAAAAAATGGGCTAAAAATTTAGTTTGTCATAGTGGGTTTGTTACACTAGGGATGGGGAATCAAACTTTAGTTCTCCTTAAGTGGTCAAATCCTTCATTCGAGGTCTCTATCACACTCTATTCATCCATATATTTTCAACCACGGTCTACATTCTCAAAACCAAGCTCAGAACTGACGGATATACCTTTCCGATGTTCTTCGGGCGTTCATTGGCTGAGGGCCATGTGGCACCCACGTGGATCCACCTCACACATGTTATTTCCAAATTCCTTCCTCCATGGTGGAAGACCATCCACCATCCAATCCCATGACTAGATTTACTCTATTTCTCCTATATCAGCTATGGAGGAAATTCAACGCTTAGGTGCTTTGATGCTTCATGCCTCTTTTCTATCTATGCACGAGACCACCTGGAGTTCCAGAATTTTGAAGTCCCACAAACTCACCACATGGCTCCGACCTTCAGGTCATTCGGTCTCTCTACCATACTACACCTAAAACCCTCCAGCGTTCTGAAGTATCGGGATCTCGGAGTCTCAGTCGCTTCACCAACCCTTTAGGCTAGGTGGACACGTAGCACAAGCTGACACGTGGAAGGGTTAGGGGTGACCCGCACCCTCATCAGAAGTGACATGTGTCACATTTTTGTAGGTATATCGGGTATGTGATACACACAAATCTAGGTAATATGTGGTGCTTCAAACTGAGGTCCATGTGTCCTTGGGTGACGTCACTATGCCACTTCACCCCAGACTGACAACATTCCAACATCCCTTAGATCTCACGATCGAGATCCAACCATGTAGATCCATAGATCTACGACTCGTGTTACTCCGGGAGTTCGGTGTCCAGTGGTTTTGCGGTGCAAACTCCTCTTTTCTCCCGAGGTTGGTTAGCATCAGGATGGTTATAGCCCAGATCTGACGGTTAGGAAGGAACCTAAAGGTTCCCCAGATCAATGGTCCTGGCCACCTCGCAGCTCCGAACTTTGGAGGTTCTGGCTTCACTTCCACTCAGCTTTCTCGAGGCGGGACACTTTCCCCCCTTATTTTTATTTTTTTGTCTTTTTCATATTATTAAATCCTGAAAAATTATAAAAGAATGCTATATTACAGTGGATGAAATGAATGTCACAGGCAAGAAAACTAGTTCCAAAGCACACATAACACACCTATGCTCAATTCAAAGAAGCATGTGTAGGATAAGGACACTTGAGGGATGTTTCCTCCAAGGTCAAGGTGTCGAGTCGCAAAGGCACAAATTCAAAGGCTAGGAATTGGTAGTAATGCATAAGAAAATGGTTCAACAATAGCAAGTTGAAGCCGATGTTAAGCCTAAAAGTGTGAGTAGTTAATATGCAATGCACAAAATTTTGGAAGCCCCTTTGGTGAATTAGCCAGAAATATATTGAAAGGAAGTCATGAGGACTCAATGCAAAGACATGGAGGGACTAAATAAGGATTTTGAGCCTAATGAAACAACTGTACCATGGGTGTCAAAAATTCTAGTGAGGTACTAAGTAGAACACCCATGGAGAGGTAACCTCTATCATCTGTAAACGACACCTTTAAAGAATATTGAAGTTATGATGTGGTGAACAAATGGGGTGTACCCTCTAGTAGATATGTGAGTGGTACGGATAAATTCATCATGTAGCCGGGATGGAACCTATCCTACATGGAAATAAGAAACACAATACCCATTGAAGAATACAAAGAGGCGTTGGCATAAGTGTCAGCATGCGGTAGGGGGAGTCTTGTAGGTAATCGCCAAAAAAATATTGAGAGGAAGATATGCGGCTTCAATGCAAACTCATGGCATGACTAAAAATAACTCCAAATTCTAATAGGAAACTTACAACATGGGTGCAAAAATACAAAGGGGATCTAAGTTAGGGATCCCATAGAAGATAGGCTCTACCACGTGAATTACAACACTTCTAAACAACAAAGAAGGTTTTGTGTTGCAACTCATTGGGGTTGATCCTAAGGAAAAATGAAATAGGAAACAGATAATGAAAAAATGCATGAAGGGGAAAATCTAACCTATATGCCAATTTAAAGATCATTACTTTTCAGAACAGATTGACATGGAGAAATGTACCAAAGAAAAATGTCTTCAAATTCCTATATATAAGACCAAAACAACTCACCCAAAAGTTAATAAGTCCAATATAGAAACCTCTGATAAAAATAGTTGCTAAGGGATACAGAACTTAAAAACAAGAAACCCTAAAAGTACAATATGTACAGAGGACCACAAAACCTTGCAACTTATGAATAGTATTTATCCATTTAGAGCCTATTGCTAGGCTCAAGCCAAGGGTTTTTTTGATAACCAACTAGTAAATCTTCCAGTTTTGGTAGATATCGAGGATCGATAATCATAGATTCAAGGATAGCTTCATCTGAAGGAAACTCAACATCCAAGAAACCAGGGCTCAACGACACAAATACCAGGGCTTGAGGGTCTCACAAATAGTAAGATGAGACTCAAGAGGAAATTCCAAATTACTCGGGCCAAGAGGGGAAAGTAAAGGCTCACATTCCCCAATTGGATACAACACTTGATCAATTGTCGAGACCTTGTCTCGAGAAGGTGAACACAATTGTAAATATCCTTTCTCAGAAGCAATTGAACATCGAGGATAAGAAGCCACATAATTCACCTTTGTTCGAATATGGGATCGACATGATCACTTCATCAACCAACAAGATTGGTATTGGATGAATATGGGATCAACATGATCACTTCATCAACCAATGATTGATTATATTGTTGGGAAACCGAAGATGACACAAAAATAGGTGGGCCTTTAGACAAGGACTATGCTCTTTGTACCATGACAATAGTAGGGAACAAATGAGTAAGGTGATCTCCTTCATAAATCTTACATGGGAACTTGGTATTACATCCAATACATATAGGTTTATTAATAGTATTAATTCCCTGAGCATGACTTACATTGGTTGATGGGTTTCCCCTAGCATGCCTTGTAGTGGTTAGGTGTTGATCTCCAACATGATTTGCAGATGTTGGTGATGTTTGTCCAGTATGACTAGCATTGACTAGAATTTCACTCCCATAATGACTCGTAGAGGCCAGTTTCTTGTCCTCGACATGAATCACATAGGTTGTTGACATATCTCCAACATGACTCACAAAGGTTGGTGAACTAATTCCATTATGACTTGTTGTGACTGGACTCGTTCTTCCCGCATGACTCATAGTGGCTGGTTTCTTTCCCCCAACATGAATCGTAGAGGCTGGTGACCTGTCTCCAACATGACTCATAGAGGTTGGTGAACTGATTCCAGTATGACTTGTAGTGACCGAACTTGTGCTTCCAACATAAATTTCAACACTTTTTTATTTCCCCCAACATGAGTAGCAAAGGCTGGTGATAGGTTTCCAATGTGACTAGCAGCGGTTGGTGACTTTTTCTTCTTACTTCTCCTGTTCCTTTTCCTTATAGAATTTTGGTTACTAGTATAAATAATTTCACCAAAAGAGGGGGAAGGAGAAAGAGTAACCTTCGTGGATGGAGAAGGTGAAGGATGAAGATATGTATGATGCCCCTAACATTTGGTTCTTATATGAGAAGCATCAAGACCATTCAAGACATTCGGAGTGGTGCAAAAACAAACCAACAATCCTACATTCAATCTAGGAATGTTCAAAGTGGCCATCAAGGGGGCACCAAATTTTCGAGAATCCCCTTGGGCAGAGGTTCCTTGGTTGGTATCATCAAGAACTTTGGCTAGAACTTTATTATGAATAGGTTCGTCCCTTGTGGGATTGTTCGTGTCCATAAAAGTTTCACACAATGAATTTGGTGAACTAGTGGTATAAAAACACACGCCTTCTAAGAGGTGGCTCCATGCTTTCAAGAGAAATACCAGGGGTCCTTCCCAACCAGTAAAGCGGTTGGTCAACCACCCTGAATCAATGATCCAAAATCGGTGATACTAAAACAACCTAAGGACAAATATACAAAGAATCACTCCACTAAAAAGTCTTGAGAGAAGTATCGCAAGCAAAAAAAAATTACAAATATTCAACCCAAGTGGATGACGTCTTGAGTCTGAAGTAATGAAAAAGTGTAAAGGAACCTTTCAGACAAAGGCACGGGTTGATTAAGTCCTATGAACTAGTAAACAAAGGAATGAGTAGTTATCTAGACCACCAATGGCCATACTTATCTAGTGCAAGCACCCATGCTTCATAGGGAACCCTCCAGCAATACCTAAAAAGTGTAATACAAAATCTTACCCAGGTACCATGAGAAACCCCCGTAGTCGCCTCTGATATCCCCAAGAGAAACAACTAAGGTTACCAACTCACTGTCAACGTCCACGGGTTGCAATCTACAATCGAGATTGAACGTATGGGCAAGGTAAATGAGCCTGAAAATATTCCATAGGAAGGATGCCAGAGGGGTTAGTATCACTTCAGGAAAATCCCCCAATATATGATCTCTCCACTATGCTCAATTAATATTTGGAGGGGATATCTCCTTGACTCTCCCTTATGCGACTTCATGTTTGACTCATGAGTTAGAGGAGCTTCCTGTATATATTTATATAACAGTTGGATTTGAGACTCTCCCGAGCTCAAACTCCTATGTTTTTATGGTTTTTTTTCTCTGTCCTTAGAGAAATTAACTCTCCAACCTAAACCAAGGCCCTAACCCTAAACTTGTTTGTGAACCTTAGAAACAAAGTCTGGTACATTTTAATTTTATTGTTTGTATTAGCAATTGTTTTTACTCAAAGGGTATGGAGTGAAACTGATGTTTTTTTAGACTCTTTCAAAAAATGAAACTTATAATAACACTGTAAAATAAAACTTTATACTATTTCTTCAATGAAAAAGAGTTTCAAAAAATAAAATGCATGAGCAATCCTTCAAACCTTGAAATGCAAATTTTTCCTTTTCTATGCAAAACGCACTATGCAGACTTTTGAGAAAAGAAAAAGAAGAAAATAAAAGGATGTTATTTGTTATTTTTCCTTTGAAATTATTTCAATATGATAAGAAACCAAAATCCTATGCTAACATCTTTTTATTTTTCAAATAAAATGCAAAACAATGCAAAGAAAGAAAGAGACCTAACTAGTAGAAAAACTAGGTTTTTTGGTTTATTTTTCTTTCTACCAAAGAAAAAATAACAAAAGATGCTAAAAGAAAGAAAACATAATAATTTTATGTTTGAAAAATCCAAGGGAAAAAAAAAAAAAAATTCTCAAACTCAAATATAAACTCAATTTTCAAAGATGACCACAACAGTGATCTGAAAACCGAGATCTTGAGAACAAGACTAGTCTTATAGTCATGCAATCCAAGGGATAAAATGGAGAACAATATGGATAAAAAAAAATTTATTTTCAATTCAAATATAAGGCCTTACTAACCTCCTATAGTCCACAAATTTTTTTGGAACCAAGCTCCCTAAAAAAGACCCCCAAACTAGCTGAAACAGGGCTCCAAAAATGCTAAAAACAAGCAAAAAAGTCACATTTTGGAAGAATCCACGGGTCACACCATTGCGAATTGTGAATATAAGATTATATACATGGTTTTAATCAATGTAGGAACATTTTATGAAGTTTATACATGGTTTGGCATTCCACAAACAATGGATATCCGCGATTTGGCCTTGTACAAAGCGCAAATATGACCAACACTTATGTGTTTTTGGGCACTAAAATAAATTATTCACCCCTATATAAGGGTAGAGTATGCTCATGTTTTATGTGAAACAAAAGAGCATATACAATTATAAAATCTTGGAAAAAATGGGTATAAATCCCAAAATGCAAAATGTAGCAGAGAGTCGAACAGTAAGCCAAAAACACTGGGAAACCGAGAGCAAGAACTTTTATAATTATTCGAGACTTTTCAAAGACTTAACAAAGAAATAAAATTCAAAAGGAAACCCATCAGGATCATACTGTATTGAAAAAACAAACCAAATCCTCTAAAATTGACAGAAAGGCCCAAAAATTCAAATTCTTACATAGATCCGCGAGACACGACTGTGTACACTAGGACTCGCAGACTTCCGTGGGTCATGCAAATAAAAATTGAATATATACCCGAATTTGAAAGGGAAAAAGCATGGATGTACCAGTAAAATTTGAAAATAAAAATACAATCCATAAGGAGGCTTCCAGAAACTTTGGACAAAGTTTCTAGATGGAAAATTCTTTGAAAAGAAAGCCTAGAAAATAGAAAAAGTTACAGAAATCAAAGACAACACAAGACACCCTAAGACCGACCCAAACTAGGAGAAGCAATCCCTGGTATGGTCACCAATTCTATTATGGTATTTTTCCCCTATGACCTTGGGTCATGTCACAGTAGAACGATACCACATATAAAATACAAAACCTACCCTCACACACAACAATGCCAGTGAGAAAAATAATTACTTCGAGGAGAGAGAGAGTCACACCTTGTATTCTACGTCTGATGTCAATCCTTGTTCTCCACCTTCGGTGTTGCTCCTCATCTCCATTGGTATCAACCTACAAAAAAATACCAAGTCTATGATGCAACAAGGTAGTTATGAATTTGAATCATACACATAATGTGAAAATATTCAAGTATATGAAGAAGACTAACATATATCAACAGATTGAAATAAATATACACATGTATGGAGGGAAAGATAACTATTTTATTGAAAACGATAAAAGTGGGTAGTTACAACCTGACTCAAACCGTCGACACTCTCTCGAAGACAACCTCCCAGTTTCCTCTTTTGGTCCTTCAATCATCAACTCAACAATATGTCCATGCCTAGGATAAACCAAAAGGGATATGAAAAAACCCTATGGTCATATAGGGAAGAATAAGGAGTATTGGAAAGAAAGTTCCATAACAAAGGGATGATACTCAGTGGATTAAGGGAAATAGGGAAGCTTGGAAATTTGTCAACATAATATTGCACCTAGGTTTTCCCCCTCATCCATGCCCTCAAAGGTGACTTTATACCATCCTCAAGGGTTTTAGGTGGTTGAATTCCATTTTTTACAGGCCAAGGGGAGTTTTGGAATGAACCCAGCCGAAAAACCCACCTGAAAAATATTGAATATTTTATTTTTTCATATTTTTTTAGGGCATCTGCAAGTTGCAAACTAGAAAGATGTGGACATATGTGGTTTACACACTGATGAACCACAGATGGAAACAAAAATGTTATTTTTTAAATGAGTCTGATGCAGTAGGATCAGATTTAGATTTGCAGGCTAGGGAAAAGGACTAAGCCATCTCACAAATGAAAATGATGTGGAAAATTGTGGTATAACACCTAGAAATGTGGATCTTCTTAACTTGTTTTTACAAAAATATCCTTGAAGACAAATTTCCTTTGGAGAGTTCGATTTTTCTAAGAATATAATTTTTTTTCTATAATTATTTTGTTGACTGAAAATTTGAAATCGAGTCTTCTGCAGTCCTAAAATTCATCCACCGTCAGATCAATCTCGATGAGCACTCATGGCCATTGATTTGTTGGGTGATGCTTCATCCCATATTTACCAGGAGATTCTCTTTTAATGGATTTATAAGGAAAGAAAATTCCCCTTTAGTATGAATGTGAGTGGACAAGATTATAGAACTCTGTGCATAAAGTTACTTTTAAAACATGGGGCCTCGCTTTATCGGGTTGGCCTTAAACTCTTTTTGCAAGCAAAGAAACTGACAATCATCCTGGTGCTCGATGTCCCAATCATCCTGGTGCCTGGTGGGACCAGTATATCTAATATCAGAGACCTTCATTCTGGAATACACATGGGATTAGACTCCCGGGGACCTAGTGGCCCAATACCCCAGTGGATCTACATATCAATGAAGGTTGCAACGAAATCATTTATGATATCATCCTTGTCCCATGAACACATGGTGACTTTACACTAGTTAATAAATATGTTAATGTGGTAGGTGTAGATCATGTGTTTCCTAACTGGGCATGATACTCAGTGCTTCTGGTGGGTATTTCTTGTCCATTTGGTGGTCGTTGATTAGCTTTGATGGGTTCTATGTTGGCATGCTGACGTGGGAAGTACCACCGATGATCATGGATATTTGTTATGTATTTCTTGGAGGATTGACCTCTATGGGGAGTGGTTCAATTCCTCAGTGATTCCGAGGGATCAATGGATTGGGAAATTGAATGTCACTGAACCAATAGAAAATGTTTCCACTTCACGAAACTCATGGGATTCTCATATGTTGATATACTATGGAACTTCAAAGAATGGATCTGGATCGTCGATCTCACCTCGATAAACGATGTGAGTCGTTGAACTAGAGTGTTGAAAATACAAATTGAATAAGACCTCGACAACATCATGATGATGTCATATGGACATGTGGTAGGTTTGTACTCACCCACAATGCCACTGAGGTGGAAAATGGACATGGAATGTGTCAATCAATTTTTATTCATTGTCTTATGTCTTTGGTGGATTTCTTATGTCCATGTCGCAATCGTAGGTTGGCTATGCTAGAATGCCATGATGTCATTTTGTTTCCATGCACATCCATATGAATGTTGAGTTGGCCATTGTATTGGGATCATATGTGAAGAAGGATTAATTGAAATATGGGGGCTCGACGACCCGGGGGCCGTTGACCCAGTGATCCTAGTAGACTGGTGATCGGGAAATTGGGGATTTAAAATTTCTACGAATTAAAACAAATTCTGGGCCCGATGGTCGATGACATAGTGATCCTGGTAGATCGACGATTGGGATATCAGGTCTTTTTATCTATAGTATACACTGATCATCACAAACACTGGTCCCAAACAAGTAAAGTGATCCTCTTCTTCAATTCATTTTTTTCCACTTCTGTATATAAGAGGAAGAATGGATGATAGGAGGGTTTGGTGTGACCTCTTATTTAATATGAAATAAGACAAAAAGAAATCAAGTCTACCATGTGATGGTGAGTTGGTGCTTTAAATTATTGATTGGATAAAAAACTCATGGTAAATTTAGTCGACACTTGAATAAAAAATTTGGACTTAGTCGACGCCTGTTCTCTAATGGTACAAAGGATGGAATATGAAGCCATATGGATAAGATTTGGGAACTATCTTTCAAATGCTAAAACATAGGTTTAGTCACTTGGACATATGATGTAGTACCTAAAAACTATTGTAAGCCCTAAATGATCCAATACTCGTTATTTGAATGGAAATCTATTATAGCTTAAACACCTGTAATATGCATCCAGGATTTGGTCGAGGAAATTTGGAAATTGATTTGACTAGGTAAATACATCGTACTTGGTTAAAAATTTCTTGAATTTCAATAAAGAACGATCTCAAGTCATCAATAATTATTGTACGAGATAGACCAACGAAAACATGGAGATCAAAAACAATGCAAGTTGGAAAATGGGCATAAATCTTGGTTTGGATCTTAAATATAAAATTTATAAAGGAGGATAATGGACACAATACTATTGGAGACTTTCACATTGGACTAAAAATATTTCAAGATATGAGAGTATAAACCTACTTGGTTTGAAAAAGTAAAAAGACTTGACATGAAAATTGATGTTCTAACATCGGCTCCAGGGGAAAAAGTTTGAATGAAATGGAATAAAACATCTCTTTCGAAAATTTTTGTAATGTCGAATTTATTTTGACAAGGTAAATTAATGTTACAACATTAGGCTCCATCTAGGGATGGAAGCTCCCTATGAGGTGTTAAAGAAATGTAGACCATGTGTCTTCTCTCATTACTACCTCTATCCATCTCTGCAACCTCTAAATTCCTAAACATGTACCTTCTCTAAAATTGTCTCCTCTAATATGAAATTTTTCTTATTCCTAGCTGAAAAAAACTAATTGTACAAACTATAAACCAACACACTCCACACATTGCAAACTGAAAAGAGGCTACTCTAACTGTTGAACTGAAACAACACTCAATTTGCACGCTTATTTATATACAATCATTCTATTCTAATCATCTCAAATATTCATGGTCATGTAAAATCATGCTTCCAGTCCAACCATAAAATCATTTGATTGATAAATTGATAAATTCCTTCACCTTTTTTTCTACAAAAGCAAAAATTTGAAAAAAGGCAACTCAAAGTACAATTTGAATCCATACTTAGTGAGTAGGATCGATTCAAAATTGTTCAAATATTCCAGATAGAAAAAAATAGTATCATAAAAGTTAAAAGAGATAACACTTTGACAATCAACAAATACCTCTTTTTATTGTGCATGATAGAATTTCTTTTGTGTACTTTCTGAATTTGTTTCTCCATTAATGATACCAATCTCTTCATTCTAAAATTTCGATGAAGGAAAAGAAAAATTCAAAATATTACCTTCAAATTTTATCTCATGAACACCTTCCATGCCTTCCTCAAACTTTGTTCCATAGCTGTCACATATTGGCCTATAAATTCCATAAGTTGGTGTGCAGTTGCAAATTTATGTAGATAAAACTTGCAAAATATTCTCTTGTTGCTACTAATTTTTTGAAGTTTCTTCTTGAAAAACTTCATGTACATATTTATGATCACTATATAGAGATATCTTTGAAATATCTCCATCACTTTCACATCTATAAGCAATATGTTTTTTCCACTCTTGATCACTTTCTTCATCAATAAATCTTTCATCATCGTGACTATATTGAGGTACCTATTCTTTAAATTATTTATTGAAACAATCTTAAAAAAGAAACTCAACTGGATAAAAACTTTTGCAATGAGAATGAAACAAAGTATGAAAATATTTTAGTGAAGAAATATTGTTAGTAGGTAAATACTTTTACCATTGATGGGAATATCCATCCAAAGAGATCATGAACATTTTCATGAGAACATATTCATGATAAATACCTAATTGATACATGCACTCATGAAAATCCACCAGGTGTTGAGCAGGGAAATAATCATCATATTCTATGAATCTTGGAAGGAAGTCTCCCCAGTCTTTTGTGTTAGGCATAACACTAGTAAAACTAGGAACATCTAAAAAATTAAATGGAGCATAGCTTGCAATTATCTTAGCATCAATTGATATTGACATTGAAACACATTGGAGTCGTCAAGTGAATAATCACACAACCTATGTTTGATCCTTGTTCACCTTCAAGAACTAGATCTAATATTGATAAAACCCCATGGAAGATATCTTGAACCTTTGTCCTCGAGAATGACACTAAAAATAATGTTGTAACTTGATATTGTTCTTGGATGCTTAAAAACCATGCCAACACATATTTGAACTTGATTTAGGCCACAAGTGGGCTCTTAGTCGAGAGAGGGCTCTCTCATATGATTTAAGAACACTAGTTCCCCACTGTCACTAACCATCGGTTCTAAAAATTAAGCACATGTGTCATATTTGATAGTAAACAAGATAAAACAGGGTAGACAGGGCTTAAGAGTCAAATGGAATTTAACTGTAATAAAGGTATATAAAACCATCATATTAGAGTCATAATCCATTGGGAATATATTCTCAACCAACAGGGTATTAAATATAATAATGAAAATGTGGAAGAAATAAGAAGGAAAATAAATCTCAGACCATAGCATAGGGTAAAAGCAATCTCTATCAATACTGAGAAAAATAAGGATGGCTTTGTTGGGCATTAGACAATGAATCCAACGAAGACAAAATGCAAATGTATGGACTGAGAAAATTTTGTGAATTCAAAAATATAACTCCTATTAGGTAATATATAAAGGAACAAAATATATCTGGGTTATGATAGATACTGAATGAAATAGAAATGAATACTCCATCCATGTTTCACACGGCTTTAGTAATAAAGACATAGTTCCAATATATGGAAATCTATAATCTTTAATGACTCCTTTTATAATTGTACCAGTGGTTGTTTTACCAAATTGATACACTCATGACACAAGATAATCTGACTATGAAATTACAAGTTTACTAAGAAAAACATAGATGATAATATAAGAAATCTCAATACGCGAAAAATGAAAGAAAACACAAATCTTTGCCGATAATGAGCCATGAATCCTTGAATTGATCCATCATGTTAGAGAAAATTACAATTGTCCTATGGGCTTGATACTAAGTTACAATCTTGCTACCAAAATCTCCTAAACTACTTCCTAGATTCCAAAAGGAAGATTCATCATTTTAATGAAGTTATGGATTCTTTTATAATCTTCAAATGTTGTTTCAACTTCTTAGAAATGTTGATTGAGAATATTACATCAATCTCTCCAAATATGGAACTAATGCTTATATGTTTCCTTCAAGTATCAAACCATTCAATATGGAAGTGCTCAATTGATGCCACTAAATCTGGAAATGATCTTTTGATAGGCGATCCTGTACCTGGAAATGTGGATCTTCTTCACTTGTTTTTCTAGAAATATCCTTGAAGAAAAATGTCCTTTGGAGAGTTGGATGTTTCTAATAATATCATTTGTGTTGGTATAATTATTCTGTTGACTGGACATTTAAAGTAAATTCTGTTGAAATCCTAAAATTTAGCCACCATCAGATCGATCTCGACAAGGGATCACAACCGTTTATTTGTTGGGTGAGGTTTCATCCCACATTCACTGGGATTTTTTCTTTGAATGGATTTATAAGGCATGGAAATTTTCCTTTAGTTTGACTGTGAGTGGACAAACTTATGGAACTCTATGCGCAACATTACTTTTAAAATGTGGGGCCTTGCTTTACTGAGTCAGCCTTGAACTTTTCTCGCAAGTAAACCAACTGACGATCATCCTTGTGCCCGATGTCCTAGTGATCCTGTTTCCTGGTGGGACTGGCATATCGAATATCAGAGACCTACATTGTGGACTACTCATGAGATTAGAATCCCAGGGACCCGATGGCTTGATGCCTTGGTGTTCATACATATCAATGAAGGATGAAATGATGTCATTGATGATGTTATATTGGTCCCACAAATACGTGGTGACTTTACACTGGTTAATAATGATCCGCATATGGTAGATGTAGATCATATGTCACCTAAATAGGCATGTTTTTCGGTGCTTCTAGGGGGTCTTTTATGTCCACATGGTAATCTCTAATTGGATTTTTCAGGTGTTTTGATGACATGGCAAGGACCACCGACGATCAGGGATTTGTGTTGTGCATTTCTTGGAGGATTGAACTCTAGAGGGGGCCTAGTGGTATGATTCCTCAGTGATTCCAATGGATCAATGGATCATGACACCGGTTGTTGAGGCACCACGAGAAAAGGTAATCAATTCATGAAACTCCTGGGAGTATGGTATGTTGATATACTATGAAACTTTATAAAATGGATCTGGATGGTTGATCTTGCCCCGAGAAATGATGTGAGTAATTGATATAGACTGTTGAAAATAAAAATTGGATAATACCTCGACAACGTCATTTTGATGTCATATGGACATGTGGAAGCTTTGTTTTCATCCATGATGGAACTGAGGTGGAAAACAGGCATGACACGTGTCGGCCATTTTTTATGCATTATCCTATTTCTTTAGTGGATTTCTTCTATCTACGTGGAATTCATAGTTTGGATATGAAAGAGGCTATGTTGGCATGCAACACTGTCATTTTGTTTCCATGTACATCCACATGTACGCTAAGATGTCCATTGGATCAAGATCATATGGGGAGATGTTTTAATTGAAATATGGGGGTCCACGGGCTGATGACCCAATGATCCAGGTAGATTGACAATTAGGAGATTGGGGATTTAAACTTGTTGCATATTAAACATTTCTAGGGGCTGAGTGGTCAATGATCCAATGATATTGGCAGACTGGAAATCGGGATATTGGGGCTCGCGATTTGTAGTATACACTGATCATCATGAACACTGGTCCCAAACAAGTAAATCTCTCCTTTTCTTCGATGCCTTTTGTTCTGCTTCCACTGATTAGAGGAAGAATGGATGAGAGGAAGGTTTGGTGTGACCTCTTCCTTCATATGAAACTAGACAAAAACAATGCTCATCTACCATGTGATGGTGAGATGGCACTTTAAATTATTAACAGGCTGCAAAACTCATGGAAAATTTAGTAGACACTTGAATAACTAATTTGGACTTAGTTGACACCTATTCTTTAAAGGTATAGAGGATGGAATAGGAAGCCATATGGATAATAATTGGGACTTGTCTTTCAAATGAAAAAATAGAGTTTTAGTCACTTGGACATATGGTGTAGGACCTAAAAACTATCGTAAGCCCTAAACAAGCCAATTCTCATTATTTGAATGGAAATTGATTATAGATTAAACACCCATCATATGCATTGAGAATTTGGTTGAGGACATTTGGAAATTGATTTGACCAGGTAAATACATGAGACTTAGTTAAAAATGCCTTGAATTTCATTAAAGAACGATCATAAGTCATCAATCATTATTGTAAGAGATAGACCAATGAAAACATGGATATTAGAAACAATACAAGTTGACAAATGGGCATAAATCTTGGTTTGGCTCTTAAATATAGAATTTTGAAAGGAGGATAATGGACACAAGAATTTTGGAGAAGTTCACATTGGACTAAAAAATATTAAGATATGGAAGTATTAAGCAACTTGGTGTGAAAAAGTACAGAAACATGAGATGAAAATTGATGTTCTAACATCGACTCCAGAGAAAAACGTTTGAATGATAGGGAATAAAACATCTCTTTCCAAAATTTTGTTTAACATCGAAAAAAAATTGGCATGGAAAATTAATGTTACAACACATGAAATCTTCGATAAACAAAAAAAAAAACCTTTGACCATGCCCTTGCTAAGCTCCAGGAAAAACAATTCAGACGGAGAAGTAGGATTAAAAGTTGAATAAAAGGGCAGAGGATATTGGTGTTGTGAATAAAATATATGAAATAAATCTAAGCCAGATTGTCATAGAAGGAGTCTTCCCTGAGGTGTTTGAACTCTACCCATGAGCATCTCTAGTCACGAAGTTGGGCATGTCTCGAAAGAGAAGAGGATGTGAGGGACCAACTTGGGTCGACTTGGCTATTTTTCTAGCACATGCTCTAACTGTGAATGTAATACCCCAAGGCCAAGCCCCTGCTGAATTGTAATGATGTTTAATGATGTTTATAAGCTGGTGAGCCAAGTGTTTATAAGTTGGGAGGATTATGTTTTTATTAGGCCGAAGAGCCTATATGTTGAAGGCCAAGGAGCCTAATTTTGTATATGTAAATACTCACATCATTAATATAATTACATCACTGCGTGTAGACGAAACACAAAGAAATAGTTATGGGGGACTAAGCTCCACTGGGTAGGGAAAGGGATGGGGCTGAGAGGCTAGGAAAAAGGGGCTAAGATTGAGGGCTTAAGTCAAGGAAATATTATAATGTATTTTCTTAAAAAAATACTAAGGTTTGGGGAATAAATCATTGTTATCCTAATTTCCTTCGGGGAGAGGAACGAAATCCAGGTGAAGAGGAACGAGCTCCCAAGAGAGCCAAGTATCAACCTGGGTGCATGCACATTTATGGGGAAAAATATATCATTGTGGGGGTTCGCTGACGATTCTATCCAGGCTACCCACGTGCTCATGCACACAGAATGAGCATTCACGTAGTCATTTTCTTCCATTTCTTACCTATACAACCTATGAAACCTGCAAACTCATGAAGCTAATTGTTTTTCCTGTGAGTCACAACACGACTGCACAATGCCTGAGCCATATCGCTCCCTATCCATTTTTCTATTTCTACCCACATTTTCTCTGGACTAGTGTGGCTTGCTATCATTACCATAACCCATACCTGATTTTTCTATTGTGGTTACATGTTTGACTTAGGATCGGGACAGAAGAAGCAGGTTGTCAGGCCTCTGGTTTGAAGAGGTGGGTTGTTAGGCTCGTGGATTGAAGAAATAGGTTGTCAGGCAAGTGAGCAACTCTCTTTAGGCGGGAGAGTTTTCTAGGGAAAGGATGATTTTAGGGGATAAATTTTGCTCATGGGCTAATTTTCCAAGGTTTCTCCCAAAAACAAATTCGCTATTCTAAAAATAATTTGCCCAAATTCTATAGGATAAAATTATTTTACCTTAAAAATCACCAAAATTTTATACAAACTATATAAAATCCTTATAAATTTGAATAATTTTAGAAAAATATCGCCAAACATTTATAGTTGGCATATGAAAGATTAGTAAGATTCTCCAAGGTTTCTACATTTAAAAATAAATTTCCATCCTTAAAATAATCCCTGTTATAGAGATGTATTTCTCCTCGAGGGAGTTCAGTAGTAGCTACAGAGCTCTGAGATTTCTAGATTTGGCCTATTGTTGAAGCCCTGGAAGGGAATCGGAGCAGCTGATGGACTATGGAAGAGTGAAGGTGTATATTCCCAAGGTGGGACAGGCATGTGGGGAATGAGAGTCTGTGGGCGGTGGGCGTAAGTAGGCTCCTGGGAGGGAATCCTTCCCACTGCATTGTACAATTTTCTATAGCCTCAACCTAGCCTAGGATTCCCTTTACCCTAGGTGGAGTTTGGTCCCAGCTTGGGGGTGACCCGCTGTTGATAGATTGGAGCAACGTGGTCTAAGGTTGGGAGCTTCGTAGAAGGTCTTCACACAATTAGTGGATTTCTTAAAAGATAAGTACCATATTTATGTTAATTTATGTTGTGTATTTTGTACATGTCATGATATTTGCAGTATTGCTTGTGTAAATTGTTTTTAGAAGAATGTTGTGACTTCCACATTAATTTTGTATATATAGAATGCATATTATTTGTTTAAGTTATATGTATGATATTCTAGAAAGAACTATGTATGTGATATACCAACAGGTCTATGCCTAGGTATGGATAGTTTGTTTATTATAAGTAGAGTGAGAATTTTGTTTTGTATTTACTTCAAGTGACATTGTCTAGTTGAAGGCTGGGGGTATCACAAATTGGTATTAGAGAAGTTTTTAAGTGGAATGAGCTGGCATGTAAGGCCAAGGATGTCACAAATTTGTATCATAGAATTTTTTAAGTTGAATGACCCAACATGTAAGGTCAGGGACGTCAAAAATTGGTATCAGAGCCCCATTTTCAACATTGAACCTAGATGGGTCATGTTTGTGGAATTTGGAGTCAAAATTCCATAGGGATTCGATGCACAGAGTGCCAAGAGGGGTGTTGAGGGAACGCCTTGGTTGTGTTGAAAATCTTCGGAGGTATAAGAGTTGATAAATCACAACGATCATGATTGATAACCATGAGATTGAAATTGAGATGTAGGATTTGTGTAGAGGGGAAAGGCAGACCATACCCAACCATCATATTTGGAGAAGGTGCATGAAAATTAACCATCAAGTCCTTTAGACTTTGTTACTTCGACGAGTTTTTAAGTTTTTTTTTAGAAAGGAGTTGAAGCATGATGCTCTGAAGTCTCGGAGTGACTCTCAACTGTAGATAATTCAGGGGGAGGAGATCCACTGGATTTCCTAGGTAGTTGGATAGTTCAAAGTTTGGGGAAATTGGTGGAAGTGTGCGTAGAATGGAATTCCTCTCGAAATATCGAAGTCCCGAACTCTGAAGTGAATCTGTATCCTTCATGTATGAGGACACATATCAATAGATAAACCTATTCATTCATTCTCCATTCAGGGGATTTGTGGGGTAGCGTGGGAAGTCTCACAGAGCCCTGAAGTCCCGAAGTATGGAACCAATCCAGACCGTCCATTTCTACGGACATGTTTCCAAGGATTAAGGGGTGATCGGGGTTCGACAATTTGATGTTTAGGAGGAATGTGGTGTTCAATAGTGAAATCCTGGAGCTCCAATGTCCCAGAGCACTATAGTGATGTGGAACTGTTTAGAAGTTCGACATTCAGGAGTTATAAGGTGTGCGGAAACAAAATCTCTTGAAGCCCGAAATGTCGAATTCCCAAAGCATGAGATGGGATGTGGCATGATGACATCACCTGGGGTGACATGGAATTCCTCTAAGCATGCCACATTTCATTGGGTTTTGTACTTCCATAGGCTCTTATAACTTATCGTGACCTAACACGTGTTGCCCAATAGTGGGGACACATGTCACCACCTAGATTGATGACAACAGAGCTAAGTTGACCTCGCGGGGGGGGGGTTCTGAAGTTCGAAAGTTCGACGTTCAGAGGGAATGTTGGATGGAGTTGAAAATCCTCTGAAGCCTAAAGCTCTGAAGGGGTATTACAATGGGTTTTCTAGTTTGGTGGTCCAAAGGTTTCTTGATGTATAGAATGAAAATTCGTTGAAGCACGAAGTTTTGGAGTGACGGGGCCTATTGATGTCATCAGAGGTGACATGGACACACCCAATTATTTCCACGTTTCACCTTGTTTCATACTTTTGATGGCCCCTAAGGCCATTTATAACTTGACACGTGTCACCCCTGGGATTGGGCCACGTTTTTGTTTCTTGTATTCCACCAGGTAGCACCTATATTTTGTGTTTTTTGCCTAAACTCCAGCAGTTCGCCAGTCCGATGTTCGGAGGAAGTGTGGGAAAAAGGTTATGAAGTCCTATGAAGATAGAAGCTCTAGAGTGTTGGAGTGACAAGACATAATGACATCATCAAGGATGACGTGGAACGGTTCTCTAGTTCCGAATTCGAGAGAATTTCTGAGTTGTGAAGTTCTCTGAATCCCAAATCTCTGGAGTGTCGAAGCTCCGAAGCCATGAAGGATCACCAACCCTGTACTTCGTCGATTTGGAGCTTGGGAGGATCACCAAGTAAAGAGTTATAAACCTTTGAAGTCCAAAGTTCTGAAGTCGTGAAGGTGATGCAATCTACCGATGTCACCTGTGGTGACATAGACACATGAGACACTCGCCTTGTGTCATAGTTTTTCATGCTTTTCCAGGGCCCTTCATGCCCAATTAAGTTCTGACATGTGTCTTCCATTGAATGGAGCCACGTTTCCACTCCTTAACAATTCCAGGTAGCACACCAGTACATGGATGCTAAAGAGACTCTAGGAGTTCATCAGTTTGGTGTTTAAAGGAAAAAATGTGGAAGTTGTAAGACCTTCTGAAGTCCGAAGCTCCAAAGAAGTCAAGCCCCAAAGCTCTGAGGATGCACTGTGCAGGGGTTAGTCGGTTCGACATTCAGGAGAAGTAAGACATGAGGTAACAAGATATTTTGAAGCCCAGAGTTCCAGAGCCACGAAGCTCTCAAGGCTCTGAATAAGAACCTATATGATAGCACCGAGTGACAACCCATGGTCACATACGTTCAGGGGCCGAAGAAAAGGGGCTACTTCCCAAAAATTGTTTTTGAAAAATGAGAAGGGATTAGAGAAGGAGCCTGTGGGGTTTTTAATTTGTACATACCTACACCTAAAGAATTAAGGAAGACCTATAAACCTGAAGAGAATATCCATCACGGATCCAAGAGCCAATTTCACTCTGAGATGGAAGAATCCATGTATAGGGATTGCATCCATGTTTAAGTATCCAAAATTTTTTCTCAAAGCTTATAATTGAGCAAGGAAGAAATCATTGGAAAGGTATGCAACAGAATAACATACGTGTTCACATAGAAAAGGGGAATGATGAAACAATTACTAAGAAAATCAGAGGAAAGAAGTCTGATAGGTTGTTGAACCAAAATGGTTCATGCTTTTATAAAATTGTTGAATTAGTTAGCATGACAAAGTGTTGTTGGCTGCACATTTTTGCATAATTAACAATTGTCAGATCAGGATCAACATAGAGTATAGAGAGATGGATGATACATAGATAGTCTACAGTAAAGAATATGAAATGAGAGGGATGAATGTACAGTTGGGTATGGAAGGAACGAACTCCAATGGACATGGTGGAGGAAAAGAGGAAGACATAAATATGGCTGAGACCATCAAAAAATTGCAGACATATGTCTAGAGCCACGAGGCTAATAATGAGAGGCTTATGAAGGCCAAGGAATAATAGGAAGACTTCAATATGAATTTAATGAAAATCCTAGACAGAACTAAAAATAAGTTGGATAAGGAGAGTGGCTCCATCAAATCAGGAAGCCATGGGACCCCTGATGGACAATGAAGATCGAGTGATAGCATACATCACCATCACTCCCAAAGTAATTCCAATAGGAGAGAAAACAAAAACTCAAGTCCATCCCCTGTTAGGAAGCATAGGAGGTCTAGGGTGGATGAATTGAAAGGAGAAATGAACTATACCAAACCTCTTACTTTTGATGGAGAGCACAAAAAAGATGAAGATGTTGAGACATGGTCGTTGGGCATGAGAAAATATTTCCAACTGCATAATTATTCTTCTCATGCGGAGGGAATAATTTCTATCTATCAACTAAAAGGAAATGAATCCATGTGGTGGAATCAAATTGTGCAAGTGCAACACATCAGAGAGAAGAATGTTACTTGGAAAGAATTCAAGAAGCATTTCGAGAAGAAATACTTAACCAAGAGATATTATGAAAAAAAGATGAAAGATTTATTTGAAATCAAACTGGGAAGCATGACCATTGATGAGTATGAAAAGAGATTTTTAGAACTTTTGAAGTATGTCTCCTTCATCAAGGATGAGACCTTCAAGATTTAGAGGTATTTGAGTGGGATGCCATATTTCATCAACGATAAAATTTAGTATGATGATCTTGAGACTTTGGAGGAAACCATAAGAAGAGCCAAGTGCTTATATGAACAGCATAAGGGAAAGCCTACTTTCCAAAGATCTTCGGAAGAAAAGAAGAAGTTTAAGAGGTAACATAGGTAGAAGGGGAACAAGACACCATTTTTCAGAAACAATCCTCAAGGACAACCATCTTTTAGAGAGTATTGAATGGCTGAAGTAGGTGGGAAAAGGCCAAGGCAGGAACCCATTCAATGTTGGGGTTGTAAAGGAGACCATAAGTACATAGATTGTACCCATAGAAGTGAAAAAGTGAGAGTTGTCCACATTGTACAACAAGTAGAAATAGTGGAGGACATGGGTAGAAGTGTTCCAAGGATCTATGCAACCCTAGACAATAAGCAAGTAGAGTTTCAATCACACATGATTGAAGTAGAAGGTCTGATCAATAACCATTCCCTTACTATTTTAATAGATTCAGGAGCTGTTCATATATATATAGATCCTAAGTTAGTGGAAAGATTTCAATTTCCAAGAAGCAAGCATGGAAAATCTTGGCTGGTGCAGCTGGCTACAGGAGCCAAGAGAAAAGTTGTTGAGTTGGTTAAATCATGTCCAGTGAACATGAATGGGATAAGTACTAAGGAATATTTGAACATCCTGCCATTGGGATCATATGACTGTCTAATTGGTATGGATTGGTTGGACCAACACCATGTTTTCTTATACTGTCATAACAAGGTATTTACTTTTCTGGATGAGGAAGAGAACCCAAGAATAGTCCAAGGAATTCCTAGGGAAGTTACTGTCCAAGAAATCTCAGCAATGCAACTGAAGAAGTGCTATAGGAAGCACTGGAAATTATTTGCATCTCATATGGAGGAAGCACCTAAAGATAAGGTTGCAAATATTGAGGATCATGCAATCCTAAAATATTGTGAGGATGTCTTTAAGGAGATACCAGGACTTCCCCCAAAGAGAGATATTGTTTACTCTATAAATTTGATGCCTGAAGTAGCTCTAGTATCAAAGACTCCCTATAGAATGAGTACACCAAAACTGAAGGAGTTGAAAATGAAGCTTTAATAAATTTTGAGGAAGGGGTATATATGCCCAAGTGTTTCACCTTGGGGTTCCCTATTTTTATTCATGAATAAGAAAGATGGGACATTGAGATTGTGCATCGACTTCAGACAATTGAACAAAGTGAATATAAAGAACAAGTATCTTTTGCCAAGGATTGATGATCTCTTTAATTAGTTAAAGGATGCAAGGATATTCTCAAAGATTGATCCTAGGTCGGGATACCACCAGGTAAGGATCATAGATGAATACATCAACAAGACCGCCTTCAAGACAAGGTACGGTCATTATGAGTCCAAAGTGGTACCATTTGGGTTATAAAATGCACCAGTTGTTTTCATGTGCTTAATGAATGGTGTTTTCTGGGAATATTTAGACAAGTTTGTCATTGTATTTTTGGATGACATCCTTGTATATTCTAGGTCAGAAGAAGAGCATGAGCATCACCTGAGGATGGTGTTACAAGTGTTAAGATAGCACCAAATGTATGCCAAATTGATCAAGTGCTCATTTTATCAAAACCAAATTCACTATCTAGGGAATATCATATCTGAATAAAAGATAACAGTGTACCCTAAAAATATTGAGGCCATTAAAGGGTGGAAAACACCTAAGAATGTGATAGAAGTCATATCCTTCATGGGTCTAGCAGGCTACTACAAAATATTCATTCAAGGGTTTTCAAGGATTTCTCACCCAATTACTTCCTTGCAAAGGAAGGGAGTGAAGTTTCAATGGAAAACAAAGTGTGAAAAGAGCTTCCAATAGTTGAAGAAGTTGTTAACCATAGCTCCAATTCTGATGATTGTTGATCTAAATGAATATTTTGTGGTTTCCACTGATGCATGCAAGGAAGGAATTGGTGGAGTCCTCAGTCAGAATGGGTTTGTAATTTGTTTTGAATCCAGAAAATTGATAGAGCATGAAAGGATCTATGCCACAAATGATTTGGATTTAGCATCCATTGTGCACGCCTTGAAAAAATGGAGGCACTACCTCATGGGAAAGAGGTTTGAGCTGAGGACAGACCATAATGGTATGAAATATTTGTTTGATCAACCAATTGTAAATGATAGGCAAAGAAGATGGTTTGAATTCCTCTATGAGTATGAATTTGATATTAAGAACATCAAAGGAAAATAGAACAAAGTGGCTAATGCACTCAGCAGGAGAGTGCATGAGCTGCATGCTACAACAATTAGCATGTATCAAATTGATCTTAAAGGCAAAATTTATGAGGCTGCAAAACTAGATTTGCAGTACATAGAGTTGGTAACAAAATTACAGCAAGGTAAAATGCAGCAAAAAGTTGAAGATTATGAATTGGGAAATGATGGAATTCTCTTGTAGAGGAACATAATTTATGTACTCAATTCTCATGAATTGAAGAGTACGATTTTGAATGAGATGCATAATGTACCTTATGATGGACACCCATGATATCAGAAAACAGTTGCAACAGTCAAGCGCCAATATTATTGGCAAGCATGAAAAAGGAGATTGTTGATTACATTGATAAATGTTTGGAGTGTCAAAAGGTCAAGGCTGAGAATAGACACACAGCTGGGTTGTTGTAGCCATTTCCCATTCCTGAGTGAAAGTGGGAAGTGGTGACAATGGATTTCATCACCAAATTTCCTAGAACAATCAAGCAGCATGATGCTATCATGGTGGTCGTGGACAAGATTACTAAAGTTGCCCATTTCATTCATATGAAGGTTACTCACAAGGAAACCAATGTTGTTGATATTTATATGATGGAAGTAGCACGCTTGCATGGCATTCCCAAGACAGTTGTGTCTGAGAGAGATACAAATTTTACCTCAAAGTTCTGTAAGGGATTATTCAAAGGGTTCAGAACAAATCTGAACTTCAACACAACTTATCATCCCGAGACTAATAGGAAAACAAAAAGAGTGAATGAAGTGATAGAGGATATGCTAAGGATGTATGTGATGTACAAACCATATAAATGGGAATATTATCTACACTTCATAGAATTTTCCTACAACAATGGGTACCAATCATCACTGAACATGAGCCCATTTGAGGCACTTTATGGGAGAAAGTACAACACACCAATAAATTGGGACAACCCAATTGATAGAGCAGTGATTGGGCCGAATTTTCTCAGAGAAATGGAAGATAAAATGTTGAAGATAAAACAAAATTTAAAGGTTTCCCAAGACAGGAAGAAAATATATGCTGACCAGGGAAGAAATCGCAAGAAATTAAAAGTGGGTGATCATGTTTTCTTGAAGGTGATGACCAACAGAAGTTCCCTGAAGTTGGGAAACTGTTCCAAGCTGGTAGTCAGATATTGTGGACCATTTGAAATCCTAGAGAGGATTAGACCAGCAGCTTACATGATTTCATTACCTACATCTATGATTATTCATAATGTATTTCATGTATCATTGCTCAAGAAATATATACCTAATGCTAGTCATGTTATTGATTGGAATGTGATTCAGGTGGAGCAAGGAAGCGCCTTTCAAGTGCATTCGGTACGCATTCTGGACCAGAAAATTAAATAGCTCTGGAATCAAGCCATAGGGCTTGTACAGTTCCAATGGACCTGGTATAGTCCCGAAGACGCAACTTGACAGCATGAAAATGCTATGCAGGCAAAATAACCACATCGTTTTGAAGATTTTGGAAATCTTGTTGATATTATGTAAGTAAGATGCACTAAGGACAATGCATAAATAAGGGGAGGGGATTGTAATACCCCAAGGCCTAGCCCCTGCTGAATTGAAATTATTTTTAATGATGTTTATAGGTTGGTGAGCCAAGTGTTTATAAGCTGGGAGGCTTATGTGTTTATTAGGCTGGAGAGCCTAGATGTTGAAGGTCAAGGAGCATGATTTTGTATATGTAAATACTCACATCATTAATATAATTACATCGCTGCGTGTAGACCAACCAAAAAGAAATATTTATGGGGGACTAAGATCCACTGAGTAGGGAAAGGGATGGGGATAAGAGGCTAGAAAAAAGAGGATAAGATTGAGGGCTTAACCCAAAGAAAATATTATAATGTGTTTTCTTAAAAAAATACTAAGGTTTGGTGAATAAATCCATGTTATCCTAAGTTCCTTTTGGGAGAGGAACAAAATCCAAGTGGAGAGGAACGAGCTCCTAGGAGAGACAAGTGTCAACCTGGGTGCGTGCAAATTTATGTGGGAAAATCCATCGTTGTGGGGGTTCGCTAATGATTCTTTCCAGGATACCCACACACTCATGCACGCAGACTAAGCATTCACACAACCATTTTCTTCCATTTTTTATCTCTGCAACCTATGAAACCTGTAAGCCCGTGAAGCTGACCATTTTTTCTATGAGGCACTTCACGATTGCACAGTCCCTGAGCCATATCATGCCCTAGCCATTTTTCTATTGCTACCCATGTTTTCTCTAGACTGGTGTGTCTTACTGTCATTACCAGAACCCATACCCGATTTTGCTATTATGGTTACCCATTTGACTTAGGAGCTGGACAAAAGAAGCAAGTTGCCAGGCATGTGGTTTGAAGAGGTGAGTTGTCACGCCTTTGGATTGAAGAAACAAGTTTTCAGGCGTATGAGGAACTCTCTCCAAGTGATAGAGTTTGTTGTGGATGTATTTCTCCTGGAGGGAGTCGAGCAACAACTACAAATCTCTGCGAATTCCTAATCGGGCATGTTGTTGAAGCCCTGGAAGGGAAGTGGAGTAGTCGATGGACTGTGGAACAGTGAAGGTGTATATTTTCAGGATGGGATAGAAATGTGGGGAATGAGAGTCTATGAGTGGTGGACGTAAGTAGTCTCCTTGTAGGGAATCCTTCTTGTTTCATTGTGCAACTTTTTCGTACTCTCAGCCTAGCCTAGGATTCCCTTTACCCTGGGTGGAGTTTGGTCCCATCTCGGGGGTGCCCACTACTGATAGCTTGGAGCAACATCGTCTAAGGTTGGGAGGTTCGTGGAAGGTCTGCATGTAGCTCGTGACTTTCTTAAAAGATGAGTACCATCTCTCTGTTAATTTATGTTGTGTATTATGTACATGTCATGATATTTATAGTATTTCTTGTGTAAATTATTTTTAGAAGAATGTTGTGATTTACGCATTAATTGTGTATATATAGACTGCATATTATCTATTTAATTTATATGTATGTTGTTCCGAAAAGAAATATGTGTGTCATAGCCTAGTAGGTCTATGTCTGGGTATGGATAGTTTTTTTATTATAAGCAGAGTGAGAAGTTTGTTTTGTATTTACTTCAAGTGAAATTACCCAGTTGAAGGTTGGGGGTGTCAAAATTTGGTATTAGAGCATGTTTTAAGTGGAATGACCTGGCATGCAAGGCCAGGGATGTCAAAAATTTGTATCAGAGCATTTTTTAAGTAGAATGACCTGGCATGTAAGGTCGAGGACGTCACACTGAATAGGTGAAGCCATGATTCGATCAACTTCAAATTTGAGGGCATGTGAAACAAGAAGAAGTCAAAGCATGCATGAAACCAGACGAAAAGGGTGGAGAAAAATAGTGGAGCATGAAATTATTGACAATTGGAGTTGTATGGATACAAGGCGGTTCAGATGAAAATTTTTGAGTTATTGACATGCTTTGGGAAAAATGTATGCCTGTATACATGCCTTTGTCATAATAATGTAATATAATATGGACGAAATGTGTAATATTTATTTATTAATTAAAATATTTAAATAGATTAATGTGTTTATAAATCAAAATATAAAGAAAAATAAAATCCATGATGTAAAATGAAAAAAATTAGATAATATTAAGCATTTTTATAGAGATAAAGAGATATACACAATCACAAATATGGATCCATTTTAACTTAAAATTTTATAAGCATCAATAAATTTGCATTTTAATTATTTTTAATCTTTTTTTTTCTTACTCATTTTGAGTAGAGGTGGATATACTCTCATAGATTACGTTATAATGGGGAGAATCTTGTTCTTCTAAGTGCATCAATGACAAGGGAAAAAATCACTAAAATTTCGATCTTCCCCGTATTGATTCCTTTAACTTATTAAAGGAACTTCTTGATAACTAGTTCCTGAACTTGGCTATTTGTTTCCAAACTTAGTCCCCATGAAAAAATTTCACAATGGTTTGCACCTCAATCAAATATTATTCCTCTACCTAACAAACCTTCTAGAAAACAAATATTGGAGGAGTTTTCTTTCTTTAAAAACTAGTTTTTTTCTTGTTAGTGCGAAAGATTTTCATAAGTCCACATCAAGGATACCAAATCCCTAGCTAATGACCCATTTTCTATCCAATTATTTAAAGTTGAGGCCAGCCAACACGCATGGATGAAAGATGTTGTGATTTAGCCACAATACTTTTTAAAAACTTTGCTTTGGCCATTATAACATTAATTCTTATTAGTCCCCGCCCTTCGGGCTGCAGGGACTATTAGTAATCGGTTCCTCGCTGTTTTATTAATCGTTGTACACAAATCTGCAAACTAACCATTTTAACTAAACTTTTTTAAAACTCATACCATTTTAACGATCACGTTTAATTTTTAAGTCTAAGTTTTATATTTGAGGTCTTATTTGGCCTATTGAGAGAGCGAGAGGAAATTTAAGGAAATTTACGTTTATAAGTCTAAGTTTTATATTTGAGGTCTTATTCGGCCTCATATTGAAACATCGAGAGGAAATTTAAGGAAATTTGATTGATTGTTTAGATTTAAACTTACAAAACATAATATTTGTTTATACTATATATGGACATTTCTATTATTAATGCTAGGCTTCCATTAATTTCAAACATTAAAATTTTCATCCATATTTATTATATAATCCATAATTGTTACAAACATATCGGGTGGCAGCTACTTCACCAAGTGTGTAACATGCATCATTGCAGTGGCATCACCGTTACTCTCTGAGATGTGTGCTCACCACCTTCCCAAATCCTCAAACCCTCATCGCCTCATCCTGCTCACCGTTTATCATTACAGAACAGAGATATTTTACCATAATACAAATAATATTAGCATACCTTTATTTGTGACGAGCTTAAACTTGAGATGATTGCATAATCAGTTCATCTATATTCTTCAGATCCAGCCTGCCTCTACCGACTGCAAAAATTCGATGCCTCACCTTCATTATGCTGCCTTCGAGGGACCTTCATTCTGTTGCGGTCACTTTTCATGCCTCACCTTCATTCTGATACGGTCGAGGGACCTTCATTCTGTTGCGGTCGACTTTCCCTGGACGCAGGTAGCAATTTGGGCTGGTCGACCGTTGTCAGCGGTTTCATATTTCTTTTGATTCTCAGAGGGCTTGCAATCTCCTGGATTTCCTCTCGGTGCTTCTGCCTTTTGATCTTCTAAATGTCAGGAATATTCTTGTGACTAGCAATCATGCCCCGGCGTGGTCGTGCTTGGATCCTCGTTGGCCTTCTGCATGAATTCCTGGTCGGCTAGACAGGCTACTAAAGCCACTACCTTTACCCCGGGTATGTCCATTTTGTTAATGGATCTCCGTAAATAATGGCATGAGCTGATGGTGTTCATTGTTGTGATGAATCCGTTTAAATCGGATGGGGTTCAACAACGATAAAAACAATAAATATGAAGGGGCCAGTGGAATCTTGAAGGGGTCGGTGAAGGAACAACAATAAATCTGAAGGGACCGGTGGAATCCTTCAGGTCGTAAGGCTCCGAAGCTGCATTGCGCGCAATAAGTATATTTGTTCAATATCAATGGCATTCACGCATATGGAAAAGACAACATGACTATTGTAATAACTCGTATCATTTTAAGCTGTACAAGCTCTTATGGATTCCAAGCTGTATAAGATAAGGAACATACAGGACAAGCGGCTTCACAACTTTTAAGGATGTTTACTTGTGGATTCATTGGCTAGGCGCTACTCTAATCGAATGGAATGTTAAGCAATGCTATACTCAGGATGGGTGCACTACTTGGATTGGATACCAAGTTTACAAAATGAAAAGATGAGTTCAGCGCTGTAAATATCATCTCAGAAGTAGAACGGCGAAAACGAAAATATCTTGGCCCAAACTTGAACTGGAAAGATCTTGGCCCAAACTTGAACTGGAGACCACCGGTGTAGAACCAATTGCCAGGTTTCCATCCCAGGAGGCTATGCCGGTACTCCATGCTGCTACTTAATGACACGTTTTTATGCACTCAATGAAAGGAGGGAGGTGTTGATTCACTCGATCCCGTCGAGTCAGGTGTTTCCGATTGTCGATCCGAGGAGGCTATGACAGTCATAGATGGAAGCACCAGCACATAGTACTGCACTTGCGTGGAGGTTAACTAGCACAGCCGCTAACTCGCGGTTGGTGAATGTCGAAAGGCGGCTAACTCGCGGTTGGTGAATGTCGAAAGGCGGCTGGCTGTTAAACTTCTGGTGAATGTCGAAAGGCGGCTAACTCGCGGTTGAATGTCGAAAGGCGGCTAACTCGCGATTGGTGAATGTCGAAAGGTGGCTGGCTGTTAAACTTTTGACTGGTGATTGTTGGTTGGTGATTGTTGGTGATAACAGCACAGAAATGTGGTCATCTTAATATTTTAATATTTTTTAATCAGGTAAATGTGGCAATAAGTTAGTGAGCACAGTAATTTTTAAACACGATTAGGTAAATGTAAAAAAGTAAACATATAAACTGATGTCTTTATAACAGCTCGGAAATTAATGGATGAAATCAGAGTCATTCATTTATTGTGACTACTAAGAATATTCTAGGCATATTTAATCTTGTCCATAGAAGTATTAAAAACTAAAAACTTATTAAATATGCCCATTGTCAATAGATGTACCCTTTCTACATAATAAATATACCCATTATCAATAGATGTAGGCTTTTCAGCGTAATTAATACTTTATTGACATAATAAATATACCCGTTGTCAATAGGTGTAGACTTTTCAGCGTAATTAATACTTTATTGTTGACAATTCTTTTCATGGTTAACTATTTTTATTTTTTATTACATAATAACGTTAACGGATAATAAGTTGCCAACAATTCAACTCCTTAACGTTTATGTTTGTATTTATAATTCGCGCTAACATCGAGGACTTTAACAGCTCTATCTCGGGGCTACCATTATGCCATTTTTCTGTGTGGAATTAGTAGTTAATATAATTAATGAATTATAATTCGCGCTAACATCGAGGACTTTAAAAACTCTATCTCGGGGATACCATTATGCCATTTTTCTGTATGGAATTAGTAGTTAATATAATTAATGAATTTTATTTCTGTAGGGAATTAGTTCCAATGGAAAGATTAAATCTCGACAGTTTACAAAGTCGGTGATTTTTATTTGAAGTTTCTTTTGAATGAAGTTATATTGAGAAACCAGTAATCACCATGTATTATGACAATTAGTGATTGAAATCAATTTTTTTGTAGTGAAAACGAATGGTTCAGTGTAAGTTAACATCTCAGAAATGCAATAAACTATCTTATGAACAAGAACCCATAATTTACTGAAGAATTGAGAGTCAATTCAGGGATCTTATTTGAAGTTTCGTTTAAATTTTAGCTATATTGAGAAACCAGTAACTACCCATGGAGTATAGTTATTAATGAACGAGATATTAACAGTAATATTCACCACCAGGTGATCAATTAATATCGTGAGGCAACACCACTATGACGACCAAAATTAAACTGCCATACGTCATCGATTTGGCATCAAGTGACCGAAACAGATTTGAAAATCGATTTGGCATCTAGTCAGGAAAGAAATTAATAGTTAGAAAGCAGTGCTACAAGAACTTACACAATTAAAAACAGACGGAGCTCCAGGTCCTGCATCCCATTTAAACTCCACATTTATATCAATCATCCCAACATAAAAAAATAAAGAAAAAGAAAGCAGAAGATCATCCCAACATAAAAAAATAAAGAAAAAGAAAGCAGAAGAGACCAATTGTTAGTAGACTATTTGTAGCACTGCTTGAAAATACTACGGGTTGTTACCAATCTCAAGTTCATGCCAAGGATGCCTAGCAGCAACAGAACTATGAGACAGAAAAAATGAAAGTGTTTTTTTCATTTAGAGGTAGACGAGGAAATCTTGAATCTCCAACTGCATTTCTTGTTGAATCTCCAACTGCATTTCTTGTTGATTCTGCAGTGGAGTCATGTTTGAATACTGTGAAATCAGAAAACTATTATAAATAATTTTTTAATCAATCCATAACACAAGGCCAACCTCTTCAATTACATAGTCGACATCTAATAGAGTTGTCACTTACACTGCAGATTGCCTCATCTTGGGACTTCCGCGTGCTTTGTTTGTTTTGGCAATGACAAAATTTTATATCAATAGATTTGAAACATACTCTGCATACTTCCTACTTTGGGGCACACTTCCTACCTTTTGGGTAGGGACTTCTTGTTCAGCAACCCCTCTTGTTCCAAGGAAAGGAATCAATTTGTGTGTGTTAATTACTTTCATATTAAGTAATTGAAAATAACTTACCAATCTAGTAAGTCCCCTTCTCTTAGAATAAACATAAAATCAATTTATAAGAGATGGGTTGGCAAGATCTTCCCAATGGTCTTCTGATCCAAATCTTGTTTTCCTTTAAAAAAATACTAAATCTCTTTCACATGTCTTGGACCTTTGGGTTGTTTATCCTCACCACTATTTTTTCTTCATTAAGAAACAACCATTATAAGGATTAACCTCAAATTAATTTCAACGTGTTTGCCAAAATTATTCTATTATTTATGTTTCTCATTTTATCATCCTTTCAGACTTAATTTGGTTTACAAGATCAATTCTTTAACAAGAAGAAATAAAGTTTGATTAAATGGGTGATTTCATTTGAATAGTTACACCTGCACCTTACATGCATACATTCTGATCAATAGTCAACCAAGTTCCACAATTTCAATAGTTCTCTTTTGTGATGGATTTCATTTATGTTTGATTAGCTTAAAACTACAATGAAAATATAATTTGGAATGGAAATCATATGAGATGGACAAGTTCGTTAACGCTAGATGTACTTATTGAACTATGTTTGTAGTTCATATTTATATTTGCATCAGTTTTTATGCATTTTTCTTCTTGTTTATTATTTTCAGTTGTTAAAAAGTTTACATGTATATGTCTTTATTTCTATTAAAAATTAAGAAAAAACCATATAAAGTTTCCATTGAAATAAAAATATAGTTTGTTTTATGTATGTAAAAATAACAATTCAATGAATGATTTGTATAGCTGTTGTGTTCTACTTCTATCATTTCTTTAAATTTTCTTGGAAACAAATATTTCAAGCAAAAAAACACGTCGTTATACTATTTCACAATTGAATCAGAAACTAATTGTTATCACCAAAAAATTGCTCATACAAATACAAACAATGGATGAATAAATAGTCAAAACCAATACAAAATACAACCAATAACTATAGGAGGATCATACTCAATTTGGCTAGATAATTACAAAACTATGCAAAAAGATCTTGAATTATCATGCACATGTGCACCCACATAGGCTAACAAAATGTTCAACGCATACAGTGAGCGCTCCACACAACTGAAAATTGAGAAACCCACGCAGATGCAGAAATGATGGATTGATGATTTTGGTCAGGCCTCAACCACTTTGGGGATGAAGTGTATCTTGTCCATACCCATAAATCGCCCTAAAATTCCGCCTTCAGATCACTGAAAGGATGGGAGTGTTGAAATATTGTAACTGCAAAGAGTATTCTATTTATTATTGAGTCATTATTAATTATATCAATCCCGTTTTTTGGATTGATCATGTTGGGCTTTGTAAATGAACAAATCCCCTTTTGTGGATTGGTCAAACCCTAATTATATCATGCAAATTAAGAAGTCATCCCCCAAGCCTAATTAAAGTGGTTTTAACCACTAAGTGAAGAATTTGGCCCTGCCCAGTGAAGAGACACCTCCCTAGTGCATGCCGACTAATATAAATAAGAGAGGCTAGTGCCTCATTCATATACTCACTCAAGTCACTCATCTAGTGTGCAAGTTTTAAAGAAGCTGCAGTGGCCGAAAGAATAAGAGAGAGAGGCACATTGCTCAATGTTGGATATTCTCTAGTGTTTGGTTTATTATCTTGGCATTGTATTGGCAATCTATATTAAGGAACTTTTTGTTGGTTTTTCTCCCCCATGAAGGTTTCCCAAGATAAATGATGTGTACCTTCTAATTGTGTTTCTTTCAGTGATCCTGCTTATGCTATTATTGTATAGTAAATTGAAAAGAACTTAATAGAAGCTCCAAAATTTAACATGGTATCAAGGCTTGAATGAATAGATCACCTTTCACTAGGTTACCAAAAATGTCAATGTTTTTTTTTTTAAGTAAAATGGTGGTGCCTGTTATATTAACATAATCAAAATACAAGACTGTGTGAGATGCCAGCTGTCCCACCTGAGCAGGAAACCGAGACAGCTGGGCATCCATGTCCAATTGTCACACTATGGCCTAGTAGCAAAATTTAACAAAGTTTTTCAGTGCGACGTCCTACCCGAAGGAAACCAGGACTTATGGTCGCCAGCATGAAGCTGATTATTCTATCTATTACTAAGACAGCCTGATAACTATCTAACATAAAGCTGACACCAAAACCAGAGTCGGGTTGTAAGCATGTATGAACCTCAGAACCGCGCTGCTTGTTCTATATCTCCGAGTGCCTCCATCTCGCCGGGAATGAGTAGGTGCGCGCACAGGTTGGACATTGTTTCTTGGACGATGCTCTGGAATGTGCAGCGAAGAACATGTTGAGTCACTGGTCCATTTTCTCCAGGCGGAATATTTGATCATCCAGCTTGTCTCTGATTTCGAAAATAAGATTGAGGTATCCCCAGTCCTCTGCTGATGGTTGCTCCCAACGATGGCTATCCCTAAACTCCTCACTGATGGCCGCATCTGCTACCTTTGTACAGTGTTGTTGACGCTCTTGCTCTTCCGCCGTGGTTTCCTTGGTGGGATCGGGAGGAGCCTCCTCTACCACATAGCAAGGGGAGTAAGGCTGTTTTGCGATGGCAGTGGAGGGGTCGGGCTCATTGCTTTCAGGTTGTCGAGTGCAGTGCGAGCCAAGGCTCGAGCTCGGGTTCCAATTATCCAATGCCACGAACAGGGTGTGCCCAGAATGGCTTGGCAGGTCGGCTTACAGGCTGACCTCTTCCTCGTACGCCTTAGGAGGTAAACGTGGTCCTCCTTCGCCTAGTTGCTATCGCCATAGCCTTCTCAAATTCCTTCCTTCGTTTGCGTCTGGACTCCGCTGCATACCAGGCCGCACCTCGTCGCGGTTTCCCTCGAGCACGAGGCATGGCGGAGTCCCTGTGAAAGATCCGAATGCTACATGTATTTATCAAATTGCCTCTGAGGAGCGTGGTTACAGATTGTTGTTGCTGTGCGAGAGAAACTAGAGGGAGGCTGCCTCTGCTCTGGTGCGCCTGAGAGATAGAGGCCTTCCGAACCAAATTGCTATTAGGTGCTGCTACTCGGACAATGAGCGTTATAAACACCACAATTGACATATCCAGGGCATTAATCGGCGTCATTAATCTCTGCTCGTTAGTGCTGTGCTGGTGAGTACCTTTCGCTTGCGCGAGGGGCCTCTTCGGAATGCGTCTCCTGCTTCGAGTCATGCGGGGTTAATGTGCGAGGTAAGGCGAGCTGGTGGATGCATTAACGTGGCGTCCTGGCTCTGCCCACGTGGCTCTATCGCGACACTTATCACCCCATCCGGGGAACCAAAAATGTCAATGTTGTCGTACAAGAAAACTAGGGATTTTGTTGGAAAGGAATTTTCATCCTAAAAACCATCTAGTAAAGTGCGCCCTACCCTAGAAAACTTATTGGCAGCTTGAGCGCACCTTTTTAGGGGACAAAACTCCCAGAAAGTGAAACCCTAGTTTTTTGTTGGTACTAGAAAACCAGGAAACTAGAAACAGTACGAGAAATAATAGTCTAGAATGGCACAGGACAAGTTTTAAGGGGTAAAACTTGAAATTTTTGAAATCAGACTTCTCCATCCTACTCGCCTCATCCCACCGCATCTAGTCCCTAGATCAGAATTCAAAAATTTGAAAGTTGAAAAATTAGGGTTTCCTCAAAACCCTAAGTTGATGTTGCAGTTGCAGTACCAGTTGTAGTTACAACTACAGTACCAGTGCACTTTACCCTAGTGAACTAGGGACTGTTGGTTTATTTTCCTAGTGCAATTTACCCTAGCAAGATAATGTCAGAGGTATATACATACATGTGTTTAAAATGCATTATTATTCTAAAGGGTACTTGTAGGAAAAGGGATCTTTTGTCATAGGTCTAGAAGGATCTCAGATCCAACACATTTAGAGGAATAATGCAGCTCAAGTTTGATCATTTTGTATGCATCTATTCATTATGACATTATCTTGACATATAGGTTGTATGTTGAAGTTATGAAAATTAAAAACAAGTTATTAGATTGAGATTAGAGTTTATTCTCTAACTTAGACTTATGTCAAGATAACATATTTTGTTAGTACGGAGGATAGGTTGAAGAAAGCACTTGTCATCTTGAGAGAAGGATACTTGAAAGAAAATCAACACACTCACTCCTGAGGAAAAGACTCCAGGTTCCATGTTTGATTGATTAAGTTGATAATATTCAAATTTGCACATGACAAGTTGATAACTACCTCATTACAAGTAAACACCATAGTTGAGGTCGAAGTCTTTGAAAAAGTATTATACTTTGTAGCATGTGAGCATATTGAGATAAATGCTTATTGTAATCACTTACTAGATAAATGATAACATCTCCTCTAGGAGAAAGGTTACCATAGAATAATGTTTGATTGCAACACTAAAAGATTGATGATCTCATTTCGTATTGTATTTCTTACTTTTGATCTTTGTTTCAGGCAGGACACAAGTGATAGCTCTAAATGAGCTACTGTGACAATTATTCGTACTATTTTTTTATTACTATAAATGTGTTGAACCTACACAGAATATATCTAGCTATAAAATACCACACGCATTTGTAGAGAGAAATTGAGAAAGAAGAAGAAAGAGAGAAAGAATGGAAGAATTCTCATTAACCGTAATGAATAATGAATAATTTACACATTATATACTATGTATAACTCAACCAATGCAGACTGGAGGTGAATCCAATGTGCCATAGTGGTGGTCTAGAGTGATATGGACACACACCAGTAGTTACAGGAGTGAATTTCCACCTAGTCTAGTCTCTCGGGCAGTTACAGGAGTGAACTGCCACCTAGCTGAGTTAACTAGTCTACCATTCTTCAATTAACTGACTGAAACAGAGTGAAGTGAGGAGGAGATCATGGAATCATGAAAAATGTGTTATTCTGGTGATGATCCCAAGGAAAATGCACATTAGTTGGTGATGATCCCAATGTTGCATGGTGACAAAACCAATACATCATCTAGACTCCACTCAACTATTCAAACTGAAGTGAAAATTGAAAAGAATATTCTCCTAGAGGAATATTCTCCCTAAAATTTAGAAGACTGGATAAAGACTAATAAACATTGGAAAAACCTTAGGAAAAATAAATCCTAGGTGTGTGTGAAGTAACTCCAACACCCCCCCTAAACATCACTATGGTGAAAATAAAGATTGGGTCCCGAAAACAATGCCATGTTAGGTACCCAAATAGAAAATATACACTGAAATAAAGTAAGGAAAGAGGGAAAACCTCATGGGAAAAACCACCCCTCTAGGTACAATGTATGTAAAGAGAAGAACTGACAGTTTCTAGGAAACTGTGCTCTTCACTCCAAGACGACTTTGCAGAGAATGGAACTTATGCTCAGTGAAGGTCTTGGTGAAGATGTTTGTCATTTGTTCTGCTAAAGGACAAAATTGTAGGCGATGATCCCCTCATGTACTAAGTCTCGCATGTAGTGCATGTGGATCTCGATGTGCTTCATCCACTGCCTCTGAACTGGATCTCTGCAGAACTTCAAAGTTCTCTGGTTGTCACACGAGATGACAATCGACTGATGAAATTGAATTCCCAACTCAGTGAGAAAATGATGTAGCCACATATCCTGAATGGTTATGTTAACTACCCCTCTGTGCTCTGCCTCGACTGGACAAAGAGAAATAGTAGCCTATTTTTTTCTCAACGAACAAATAGGCCTGGAACCAAGACTGAGTGAGTAACCAAATGTGGACTTGCGATCAGTGTTATCGCAAGCCCAATCATAATCATTGAACCCTATGATATCTAATGTAGATTCTATTGCATAATGAATCCCAAAGGTGATGGTGCCATGTACGTATCGAAGGATACACTTTGCAACCTTCCAATGTATCTCATGCGACTCCTGCATGAACCTTGAAACTACGCAAACTGCATAGGAGAGGTCTGGTCTAGATTGTGTGAGATACAACAAGCTCCCCACTAGCTATCTATATAGTGTGTTTTCAACCAATGGAGTGTCCCTGCCATCCTCAAGTTTGACTCCTGATAGGGAAGGAGTCGGAGAAGACTTGCAGTCTTTCATGTGAAATCTCTTAAGGAGATCTCGAGCATACTTGGCCTAAGAAATTTTGATTCCTGATGCATCCTAACTGATATTGAGTCCAAGGAAGAAGTGTAGCGGACCCATTTCCGTCATCAAGAACCTGTCATGTAGAATCCTCTTGACTAAAGCAATCGTTGAGGTCGAGCAACCAGTGATCAAAAAATAATCAACATACAAAACTAAGAGTAGAAGTGAATCATTTGTCCTAAGCATGTAGACATTCGATTCTGATTTACAATGTACAAATTTATGTGACATTAGGTAGGATTCCATCTTGTCATACCATGCTTGCAGAGCCTTCTTGAGGCCATAAAAAGATTTATTTAGTCAACATACCAAAGAGGAATCCTGCATAAATCTTCGGGGATTCTCCATATAGATCTTCTCAGAGATATCACCATGAAGAAATTCATTCTTCATGAACATCTGATGGACTTCCTATCCCTTGGCTTCCATAATGGCAAGTTTCAAATGTATGGAATCCATCTTTGCTACTGGAAAGAAGGTCTCATCATAGTCAATGCCATGCACCTGTTGAAATCCTTTGGCAACAAGAATGGCTTTGTATTTGCTAATATGTCCATCTGTTGCACTCTTGGTCTTGTAGACCCATATTCAACTGACAAGTTTCCTTCTAGAAGGAACGGGAAATAGATCCCAAGTTTGGCTCTCGCAGGAGGGAGTTGTACTCCTCCTTCATGGCGGATTCCCAAAAGGGATTTCCAGTAGCCTCTCCATAAGACCATGGATCTAAAGACTGAACCAAGAAAAAATGTTTGGATGGAAATGGTTAAGTGGAAGTGAGTGCAATAGTAGGCTCCTCGAAATCAGATCGATTACTCCTAGTATCAGTTGGATCACCAACAAGATCCCCTACATCCTGAAGAGTAGTCTGGGTCCACTTGGGCCTCAGCTCTGGATCTTCATCTGCATCTGACTGTATTGAATATGTATCTGGATCATCTGAATCCTCTGAATCAGATCTCTCATCTGAAGAAGAGTTGGCATGTGCATTCTCATCATCTCAAACAGGTGGAAGAATGAAGGTGTCTACATGTGGTTGTTGAGGTACATGCGAGACAATTTCCTCGAATTGGACACTTCGATCAATGATGAGCTGGTCCAAGGAAAGATCAATAAGTTTGTATCCCTTCACACCATTAGGGTATCCAACAAAGATACGATCTATGCTCTGTGGAACAAGTTCCTTCCTCTTTTCAGAGGGAATTCGGGCCCATGCATGTGAATTGAAAATACGAAAGTGGGTCACTCTCGGTTTGAGGTCGCTCCATGAATCGTATGGGGTCTTATCCTTGGAAGATCTATGGGGATATCTATTTTGGATGTAGGTTGCACAATTAAGTGCTTCGGCCCATAGTCTCTTTGGAAGTGAATTTTCATGTTGCATGCAAGATGCCATCTCTTTTAGAGATGTGGTTTTCCGCTCAGCAACTCCATTTTGCTGCGGAGTATAGGGACCTATGTGCTGCAACTGAATCCCTACCTCCTGAAAAATATTTTGGATCTCATGATTGACATACTCCCCCCCGTTATTAGTTTGGAGGACATTGATTTTATTTCCTAACTGTGTCTCAACCAGGGCTTTGAAATCTTTGAGGTGTTGATAGACCTCTGATTTTTTTTCTGAGAAAGTAAATACATGTGAAACGTGAGAAATCATCGACGAAAATAAGAACATACCTCACTTTTATGATTGATGGATGTGGAAAATGTCCCATGAGGTCACTATGGATCATATATAAAGGAGAGGAAGCTCTCTAAGTCTTTCCTTTATCGAATTTCTCTTGAGGGTGTTTTCCAAGAACACATCCCTCACAGATTCCTTTGGAGAAATGGATGTATGGTAGACCATCAACCAATATTTTATTTCTAAGATGTTGCATATATTTGAAATTCAAATGAATGAACCTTTCGTTCCATATCCTACTGCTTTCATTAGCATGGGTAAGAAGTAAAGCAGAATCCGGTTCAATAAATTTAGAAAATGTATACAATCTAGATTGATGATTTACCTCACCAGTAGGAACCATGGAATTGGTTTGCATGTCATATATGTCCACTGCATTATGTGTGAATATGAATTTATTTCTGGTGTCAGAATTCATCATCTGATACATGGAGAGAATATTGAAAAAAAAATTGGGAACATGCAACACATTCTCGAAGCTTTCGTTGGTGAGTTCAATCCTTCCTTTATCAGTGACCTCGACTAGAGATTTTCCCCCCATAAGAATAGGAGAACCTTTGCATGCATCCAATAAAGAATAGAATTATTTTGTGGTAGCCATGTGATGTGATGCTCCTGAATATACAATCCAAGCATCGGGAGAGGAGTTGATGGAAATCAAGGTATGGCTAGAATTTCCTTTCTTGGGATTCTAATCTTTTGGCTTCTTCTTCTTGACACCCTCGAGGATGCGATATCCAAGGTTATTTTTATGAAGTATTTGAGTCATTAGATATATTTTTGTATGCATGCATGCAAACTCTGGATGGAATCCTTTATCGAAGTATGTCCATTTCTTCCCTTTTCTTCCCTTTCCACCTTTGGATCTAGAGGCATCGGTGAAGGCTTTTGAGTACCCTTCCTTCTTCGGATTTGCATGAGCTTTCCTTGTTTAGATTTATGACATTGATGGATTCCATATTGCATAGTAAGTGCATGTGCCTTTGGGCCTTTGATTTTTCCCATGTTGATGAGCTTGGTTTGCTCTTGTGTCAAGGATTCGATAGATTCCTAAAGAGAAGGCATCTTCCAGGTGGCTCCAGAGGAGAATTTGACTGAGCGGAATGTGGATATGAACACGAATAATTCAGGACCAAGTTTGGAGAGAATGGTGATAACCATTTGTTTATCCTCCTTTTATTTATCAACCCCGCAAGCTTTGAGTTGCGACAGTAAATCCTTGTATTTTGTAAATAAATATGGGAGATTGTCAAAGATTTTTGGATCTAATGTGAGAAATTCCACCTTGAGAATGTGAACCCTCATCTCATATTGTTTTCCAAAGAGCCCTTCCTGGGTGGTCCAGGATTCATTGGGGGTTTTACAGGAAGATATGTGAAAGAGGAGATCGGGAGAAATGAAACCACAAATTGTTCTGAATGCTTCATCCATTCGATTTAGATACTTGGATTTTTTTATGGCTAATGTCGGTTTTGTCTCTATATTCATGGTTAACATGTACAATCCTCTTCTTCAAATATGCATGACCATATTATCCTTCCATGCAAAGAATTTGTAAGGTGTGAGAATGAATTCTTTTGGGAATTCCATTTTTCCACTGTCTTCAATCTTTGGTACCTGCAAAAATAATTTGGTGTATATTTTTCTTAGTAGTCCATCGGCTCTGATACGATGTAAATTTTTTGAACCTGCACAGAATAGATATAGCTAGAAAATACCACACACATTTGCAGAGATAAATTGAGAAAGAAGAAGCAAGAGAGAAATAATGGAAGAATTCTCATTAACCGTAATGAATAATGAATAATTTACACATGATATACTCTATATAACTCAACCATTACACACTGGAGGTGAAGCCAATGTGCCATAGTTGTGGTATAGAGTTATTTGGACACGCACCAACAATTACGGGAGTGAACTTCCACCTAGTCTATTCTCTCAGGTAGTTACTGGAGTGAACTACCAACTAGCTCAATTAACTAGTCTACCAGTCTCCAGTTAACTAACTGAAACAAACTGAAGTGAGGAGGAGATCAAGGAGTCATGGGTAATGTGCTAGTATGGTGATTATCCCAAGTAAAATTTTCATTAGTTGGTGATGATCCCAATGTTGCATGGTAACAAAACCAATGCAGCATCTAGACTCCACTTAGCTAGTCAAACTGAAGTGAAAACTGAAGAGAATATTCTCCCTAAACTTTAGGGGACTTGATAAAGACTAATAAAAATAGGAAAAATAAATCCTAGGTGTGTGTGAAGTAACTCCAACAATTACTATTATCAAAAGATTATTATTCTTGCTTGTTGTTTTGTTGACCTTGTTTTAGGTTACAGGTGAAAACCCTGAGGAAGTTATAGTGAAGGTTGTAGAAGGAAACATATTAGATAAGACATGAAGAAGACTATGTACATGACCATATACATTCTTATACCAAAGAATATGAATAAGAAGCTATTTTTTGAGATCCAGAGTATCTCATATGGATATTGATTGTAAGGAGAAGAAGGCTCCAAATATGACCGAACATTAGAACAATAACTCATAGTAGACTAGTTCAAAGGATAATGAAGCCACCTTGACAGGAAGCATAATTTGTTTGAAGTCTGACTCAACTTTTCATATTTATACTTGGTATTCAACACCAAGTATATCCTATAGAGATGATGAAGTCCTTGCAGATTAAGAAAAAATCAAGATTCAGAATAAGCCTGATCTCATAAAGGATTAGATGAAGATACATATTCTAGGACTGGGAGACAGATGAAATGAGAAGACTAGATCGTAGCTTCAAATACTTCTAGGAGATATGAAATCTCATGGGAAGATTCCCTTGTTTCAGTGACAGAGAAGGAAGCTAGTCAGAAATATTGGGATATGGATTATTTCGTGAGACTAGAAGGAAAGTAAGTGTTGACTTCCAAGATTGATCTAACAGATCAAGCATGTTGCATATGTAGAAATACCAAATTGTGTCTATAGGATTCTCCCAGCAAAAGGAGAAGACTATGATGAGACACTTACTCCAATAATTGAAGAAATAGTTCCAGTATTCATGAAGACAACCAAAAAAACCATGATTCATATGCAATGTGAGATTCAGGAGGAGAAATCCCCATATTTGAGAATTAAGTTATCTCTAGTGCTAGTCGATGCAGTACATGAGTCATGTCATGGAGACATGACTACAATAACAAATAGAGTTATCTCCATGAAAGAAGAAGAGCTACCTTCAATATCAGTTATTGAACCTCTCTCAATTCAGATGAAGTTGTTGTAGTGATGAAGTAGAGGAATTAATCTCATATTTTAGCAGTCACAGTGAGAATGGAGCAACCATTCTAAGATTTAGAGAAGTTGTAGGTACAGAGTCCTAGTTCCAGATGAATAGTTGCATAGAGAGTAGAGGACATACTCTCAGGTAGTGAGACAGATAGTGCTTTGCAGAAAGCACATAGAGCTAGCACATGATTGGGAATATTAAAGTTGTAGTTGAGAAAGTGTGCCTAGTTGGTACAAAGTGATATGAAAATTTGGTCTCAAAGTACAAGACAAGAAGACTCATGTCTGGAAGTTGAAGCAAGATCCAAGAGATTGGTGTGGTAGGATTGATAGTTTTCTTATGAGCTTGTACTTTACCAAGAGTAAAGATGATCCCAATCGTTACTTCAAGATTGTGGATTATGGACTAGTTGTATTGTTTCTATATGTAGATGACTTATTCTTGAAAGAAGAAGAAAAGTTCATCACAGATTGTAAGAAGAATCTCACTCCAGAGTTTGAGATTAAATACCTAGGATTTATGCATTATTTCTTAGGTCTTGAAGTTTGGCAAAGCCCAGAGAAGATCTTCCCTAACCATGGAAGTATCCACTTGAAATATTGAAGAGGTTTGATATGTTCGAATGTAAATCCATGATTACACCCATGGAAACAAAGTTGAAGTTCCTGGTATATACTTCATCAGAATTGGTTGATGCTACTCTCTACAGACATATCATTGTCTCTTTGATGTATCTGACAAATACCAGGCCAGATATATGTTTTTTTGTGAACTCCTTGAGTCAGTATCTAGTAGATCCCAGACGTGTTCACCTTATTGTTGCAAAACATGTGATGAGATACATTAAGGGTACTTTGGTCTTTGGTCTCTGTTATAATGATGATCATGACTTCATACTATTTGGTTACACTGATTCAGATTGGGTTGGAAGTGTTTCTGATAGAAAGAACACTTCAGGATGTTGTTTCAGTCTGGGGTCAGCCATGACTTCATGGCAGAGAAGGAAGCAATTTAGTATTTCTCTCAGCACGAAAGAAGTTTAATACATTGCTACATGCTCCGCCATTTGTGAATTCATATGGATAACCATAGTTGCATAAATATGACAGAGAAACTTGTGTTCCATGATAAGTAGAAGAACATAGAAATATGTTATCACTACATTTGTGATATGGTGCATAGGGGAGATGTTAAGATCCAATATGTTGGCACATATGAGTAGGTTGCAGATGTGTTGACCAAGCCTCTGTCTCATGTAAAGTTTGAGCACTTTCAAGACAAGATTGGTATAGTTCGAAAGGACCTCCCTCTAAAGGGGGAGTGATGTTGATGATACTATGGTATCCTGACCAATAGTGGGTATCTCAATTAGGATTTTATATCCTAGGGGACTGTAAGGCATGTGCATAAAGACACTCATAAAACATAAATATAATTACACAAATTCTATCTTATTTAATTCTATCTTAATCACTTCTTTATTTTCAAGCATAATAATTTTGTTCCAGCAAAATAATTGACAATTTTAACACTTATTTATTTTCAAGCATAATAATTTTGTTCCAGCAAAATAATTGACAATTTTAATAGTATAATGATGAATAGAAAAACCCATATAATAATGAACATAATGAAATGTAATTACCTCAATCTTATGCTGAACTGAAGCTCAACCTAATGTTCAACTGAAGCTAGACTAAAGTTGATGAATCCTACCCAAACTGATTAACCTCCCAGCCAACTAGGAACAACCTCTCCATCTCCTTAGCCCCATGATTCCTTACGGTTTCCTGGCCCTCGAGCACAAAATTCCCAGCAACACGTGCCCCTGTGAGAGACCTCAAGTAAGTTGTAAGCATAACATATGCAGAACAGATGCAGAATGGATACAGAACAGATGTAGCCCCAAATTTCTTCCTCCCTTCCTCTTCCCTCTCCAAATTTCTCACCTTCTCCTAAATTGAAAATATTACTCAACCAAAAATATCCCCTTTCTCGATTCCTCCCCCATAAATTGGTCCATCTACCAATAAAAATTATATTATAAAATAAGTCTTCAAAAAAAAATCTATTTTAATAATTTATTAAACTAATATTTATTAATCTTGATAGTTAAATAATTAATTAGGGTTGTTACATACACCCACCCTTCAAGAAATTTCGTCCTAAAGTTAGGGTAATTTACAATACAAGGGAAATGACACATGGTTCATACATTCATATCCAATAAACAACATTATCAGTAAGTAAGAAAAAGAAAACTCATGCATACTAGTGTACATGCGCAAGAAATGCATGTGTAGCTAGCACATACAAGTCTCATGCATGTACTAATGACAACAATTATCATACCTATAGTAATTCTTGTATGTGTCCAATCCAATCAACGAGACTATTATTTTATAAAAGATAATAAACCAATTAAAATGTTTGCAAAATCCCTTAATTACATCAATTTAGCTCAACAACGTTCATTTAGAAAATTGTAGTTCAGTTAAGCAATTATAAATATACATATTTACATATTCTCTTTTCAAAAAGGGAAAACAGTAAATTCCACTATAAGGCAAATCCCCATACCCTCTCAAATATTTCTATTCATCCTTCCTCCCTAACTTACTTCCATCTTCCATCCCTATTCTTCCTCTGTTGGACTACCTTGGAGCATCAACTATATTGAACTAACTCCAAATAGAACCCGTAAGCAAAAGTGTCACTATCTTGACCAAGCTTCCCCAGCAGGCAACTGACAGTCATCATCACATGTCTAGGGGAGCGTGAGCTAACACCATCCTCCCATGACTCCAGGTTTCAGAGGATACACGGTGGGAAATTCCTCCACCCCTCCTAATAGGACTAGGGTCCACACCCTACCATGGAATATACAGTGGAACTGTGTTGCTAGGAATTTTGTCATCATATATTCATTTTTAGGCAGTCTCACCACCTGAAAAACCTGCACTGGTCCACATATCATAGCAATGCATTCGAACCCAACATAATTTCACATACAAAGATTCATACCATATTGTTTCTCGGTCAATAGACATGACATCCACTTTTATTACCATTATCCTTTAGCTATTTCATAGCCCATTGACCTATAGATTAGTCTATAACACAAACTCATACATATCTATGCATTATCATCATGTAAATGCATTCGACCATAATCTCAATTCGGTATCCACGTACCAACAACTTTAAACATCTGAATTTTCATGTTAGAAATAGATCGCATAATCTTCCCATAATTCAATTAACGTTACCCGTTCATAGCATTTTTATTCACATAATAGATTGCATCATATCCATCATCATTCATATAACGTTAAACATTCATAGAATTTACATTCACATAATAGATTTCATCATATACATCATCATTCACATAATGTTAAACATTCATAGAATTTACATTCACATAATAGATTGCATCATATCCATCATCATTCACATAACGTTAAACATTCATAGAATTTACACTCACATAATAGATTGCATCATATCCATCATCATTCACATAATGTTAAACATTCATAGAATTTACATTCACATAATAGATCACATCATATCCATCATCATTCAAATAACGTTTAAACATTCATATAGGTTCATACATATTAAAAGTTCAAGTGTATCATTAATAGTTTCATAGTGAATAGAAAATAAAGGTGATTAGGCCTCAGGTAATCCTAGCTGTCTAAGTCAAAAGGTGGTGTTACATACACCCAACCTTCGTGAAACGTATTCTCGAGGTGATCACAAAAGTGAGGGATAATCTCGTCATAATGTCTCGGCATCCTCCCAAGTAGCAAATCCTGGACTATACTTGTCCCACTAGACCTTAACTTGGTCTACCCAATGGCTCATGAATTGTTAGACTCTACGATCCAATATTGATAACGGTTCTACCATGAGGGTTCCCGCATCCGATACCTGCAATTCCTTCCAATTTAGTTTATGTGATTCATCAGCAACATAATGACGTAGCACAGATACATGAAAAACATTATGAGTTTTATGCAAGTGGGGTGTAAGTACGAGATGATAGGCAATGGGTCCAATTTCTCTTGGATTTTTAACGGTCCTATAAATCGAGGTGAAAACTTTGTCCCCTTCCCAAACTGAATAGTACTCTTATTGCGTCTGAAACGAATGAAAACTTGATCTCCCACTTTATAACTTCAGTCAGTCCTATGTGCATCAACATAACTTTTATGTCTATCATGTGCTTCCTTTAGTCTATGCCTAATCTGTATCACATGTTCCTCCATCTCTTGAATCAATTCTGGCCCAACTGTCACGCGGTATTCTAATCTTTCCCAACTCAACGGTGTTTGGCATGGCCTTCCATACAGAGCTTCATAGGGTGGAATTCTGATGGAGCTATGAAAATTGTTATTGTAGGCGAACTCTACCAAAGATAGGTACTTGTCCCAATGGGTTTGATTATCCATAACATACATCCTAAGCATGTCCTCCATAACGTGATTTACTCTCTCAGTTTTCCCATTTGTTTTAGGATGATAACTTGTGTTTAAGTTCAACTGAGTCCCCAACGCTGACTGCAAACTTGTCCAAAACCTTGAAGTGAATATGAAGTCTCTATCTGAAATGATCTTCTTGGGTATGCCATGCAAATGGATGACCTCACTGACAAACATGCATGCCACATCAGTGACATCGTAAGTGTCTCTAACCAGAATAAAATGAGCACTCTTGGTTAACTTATCAACTATCACAAGATTGGCATTATGCCTATGCGATGTGAGCGGAAACCCCACAACAAAATCCATAGAAATGACTTCCCACTTGGACATAGGAACCTCATGAGGTTGTAGGAGACCTATCGGGTGATGGTGGTCGGCTTTCACTTGTTGACACTCTAGGAACTTGGCGACGAAATGGACTACATCGCGCTTCATGCCTACTCAGAAGAAAAGCTTCTTCATGTCTCTGTACATTTTCTTCACCCCCGGATGTGCACAATAAAGTGCTTTATGGGATTCCTTCAGTATGATGCTTCGAATATCCCCACCTTCGAGGATGTACATCCTTTCTTGATATCTTAACAATCTATATGATTCCAAGCTATATCCTTCATACTTTGGATCTAATTTCCTCCCACTCTGGAGGGTTGAAGTAAACTTTAAATACCAACTATCTCCAAGGCGTTGCGTCAACACACGCTCCCTCAGATTGAATTTTAAGGGTACCAAGGAGAAGACACATGCTCTCCTACTCAAGGCGTCTGTGACCACATTCTCCTTTCGCTTGATGTACAAAATTCCAAAATCATACGCACTCATAAACTCACTCCATCGCCTCTTCCTGGCATTAAGATCCCTTTGCGTGAAGAGATGTTTTAAAATTTCATGGTCCGTTTTGAGCTCAAAGTTTTTCCCCACTAGATAGTGCCTCCAAAGTTTCAAAGCTAGCATTACAACTGCCAACTCTAAATCATGAGTAGTGTAAAGATCCTCGTGTTGCTTCAACTTCCTTGACGCATACGCTATCACTCCTCCATCCTACATTAGCATGGCCCCCAACCCTTTCTTCCAGGCATTTGTGCAGACTATGAAGTCCTTTTCCATATCCAACACTCATAGAATTGGTGCACTAGTTAGTAACCTCTTAAGCTCGATGAATGCACTAACACATTCTTTTTTCCATTCATACCTGACCCCCTTGCGCTGCAAAGTGGTGATGGGTTTCACTATTTTAGAGAACCCTTCCACAAATCTCTGATAATAACCTGCTAGCCCCATGAAGCTTCTTACCTCATGATCATTTTTCGGCACTGGCCATTCCATAAAGGGGAGTGATGTTGATGATACTATGGTATCCTAACCAATAGCAAGTATCTCAATTAGGATTTTATATCCTAGGGGGATGATCATCCCTGGACAGATCCTGAAGGTCCAGTAAGGACAGTCTGTTAAAGTAATTTTTCATGTATATTCTAGCTATGGTCAGTAGTAGTAGCTCCGTTAGGATTTTTATAATCCTAGGGAATCTTATGATTCCTTGGCAGATCTCGAAGGTCTGGTAAGGACGGTTTGTCAAAGTACCACGTGGTATCTCCGTTAGGATTTTTTATCATAGGGAATCCCATGATTCTTGGGAAACTCCTTAGGGACTGTCAGAGTACCACAAAATGTTGTTGATACACCTGCCTCATTCTATTTCTCCATAATGATGATGATGTTGTTTCTCCAGCCTTCGTGTTGTGATGATGTTTTTGCTCCAACCTTCATGCTGTGATGATGCTATTGCTCTAGCCTTTGTGTTATGATGATGATGTTTTTGTTATTAATGATGATGATGTATTAGTTTTATACTAATTTATGTTGATGCAAATGATGATGATGCTACTCTAGCTCCATGCTATGAATGATGATGAGAAATTTTTTTGATGATTTATAGATATGCCAGATAGTGTTTCAGATGTTATTGATGTTTCTTCCCTCTCTCTCTCTCCTGGCGATGTTGTAGAATACCTTTCTTGTTAAGGGGGAGTGTTGAAATATTGTAATTGCAAAGAGTATTCTATTTATTATTGAGTTATTATTAATTAGATCAATCCCCTTTTGTGTATTGATCATATCAGGATTTGTAAATGACAAAATCCCCTTTCGTGGATTGGTTAAACCCTAATTATATCATGCAAATTAAGAAGTTGTCCCCTAGGCCTAATTAAAGTGGTTTTAACCACCAAGTGAAGAAGTTGGCCTTGCCCAATGAAGAGACACCTCCCTAGAGCCTTCCATCTAATATAAATAAGAGAGGTTAGTGCCTCATTCATACACTCACTCAAGTCACTCATCTAGTGCGCAAATTTGAAGGAAGCTGTAGTTTTCGGAAGAAGAAGAGAGAGAGAGGTGCATTGCTCAATATTGGAAATTTTGTAGTGTTTGGTTTATTATCTTGGCATTTCTTTGCAAATCTATATTAAGGAATTTTTTGCTAGGTTTTCTCCTCCATGAGGGTTTCCCAAGATAAATGTTTTGCACCTTTTGATTGTGTTTCATTCAGTGATCCTGCTTATGCTATTATTGTCTAGTAAATTGAACATAACTTAATAGCAGCTCCAAAATTTAACAGGGAGGTACCTCCAAAGGTATCCCCATTCACATTTGAAACTAGTTATGAAATATCTATCCATCATCCTATAAATAGAGGATCATTGTATGAAAAATGGAAAGAAGTTTATTGTAGTGTTATGTTGTTCAAAACTTCTTGGCGAAGTCATTTGTTCTCTCAAGAATAGTTTGAGCAAGTATAACATAGGTAAATCGTTCCACCTCTTGGGAATATTTTCCATACCTTTCTTCACCATTTTCAATTTAGAATAGGAGAATATAATATATACATTGATGGATTCAAGAGCCCTCCCTTAGGAGGAATAGGGGGTTCACAAATCTCACATTTCTCTTCTTGATGTTCTCAATTTCAAAAGACCATTTTCTATTGGGTAACAACTCTTTGTGTGCAATGTCATGCATCCTTTGTTGATACTTGTTTAGTTCATGTTTCTTTTTTAATCATTCTCTTTTGTTTTGATATATGTTTCATTGCTTGTAGGTCCACTAACCTACTAACCATTGTTCTTTGTTGTTTATCTAGTCCAACTAAGTAGTCAAGGATCCTCCTTTTTCTCACCCAAGTGGAAAAAGGAACCCAACAATTTGGTGACCATACTAGGGATTGGGGATCAAATTCATCCCCTTTTGGACTCTTGGATCTTCTATTCTCACTTTATGGTATTTGCAAGGTCCAAAACCGGCTCAACCTACCCTTCAAACACTGCAATTAAACCCTTTGTTAAAGGATTTCATTTCAATTTTTTGTCCCGCCATTTTCCTATGTGCACGTGGGTTTGGGAAAAGCAGTCACACGGTCTGCACAGAAATGTTCTTTTACCTCTCTGTCATTTCACGCAGTATGCGCACTCTGCGCGCATGTCTGCGCAAAATCTCTTTTTCACCACATAGTTAGGGATTTTGAGGTTAACTTTTTTCTAGTAGCTTAGATTTATTTTATGCACTTTGTAAAATCCATAACAAGTAGGCTTGGGATTCATTCTTGCATAGATAACTTAGTCAGACATAGACTTCTAGGGGGATTAAAAAGAACCATAGTATCTTTTGATTTCCTTGGTTTCCACATGGATGGCTTACAATTTAGAATTTTAATTTCATTGAAATCTTTTCTTTTACAAAACATCACATTAATTTGAGACTAGAAGTCTATTTGGACAATCTTGGAGTATGCTCTTTCTTCTCACCCTAGTGTGATCTTGGAAATCAAAAAAGAGATTTCTCAAAGAAACCTCCATCTCCCTTTAATATCAACTATTTTTAGGAGAGTCCAATACCTCTCAGTGTTTTTGAAACATAATCTCAAATATTTGTAAGGGACCACACATGCCCACATGTGCAGAATCTTATGATAGTTTCAAATTCCTAGAGTAAATCACTTAGGAAATTTAAAGCATTGTAAGGGAATACACATTCCCACATGTTCAAAATCTAAGAGTAGTTTCAAAGATTTCTTATATTAATAAAAAATCTAGGGAGATTAAATTTGAAGAGTAAGGACTCACATGTCCACCATGCTAGTTATCTACGAATTTGTCAATTTTTGCAAGGATTATTTGTGAAATATAGTAAGTTATAAGTAAGAAACAATTGTAAAGGACCAAGCGATGTTCACATGTCAAAGATTTTCTCACTTAACTTAACTTATTAAAATTCACCACTCACCATCACTTCTTGCACACATCACATATTCACAAGGTTTTATGAGATACTTGAAACTGTAGTATGCTCTTCTCACTCTCACAAGTGATCTAGAAGGATTAGAAGGGATTCATTTGTTTAGTACAACTATTTTTGTGCACACCATTTTTAATCAATGAGGTTGTCCCATGACTTCAATGTCACAACCGACTCTCACATCATAAAGCAACCATAATCAACCCACTTCTAACCTCCACAGGAGGAACACAAAAGAATTTGGTAGTCTAAGTTACGATTTTGGGGATAGACATCCAAATAACTCCCCATCATCATTTTTTCATTGAAACTTATAAAGTTGTGAAATAGAATACCAACATCCTCCCAATAAATCATTCCTACACCATAAGGCAGGAAGACACCCGTGAAGGGTCAAAGATCAAGGTCGATTTTTTTTGTGAATGCTTCCTTGGGTCACCCAACCCTTAAAAAGAATCCAACCTATAACCAATTTCTGAGGCTGAAAATTTAAATGTCGAGCTTGATCGAGGTGACTTACTGGCCAAATTCTAGGTCTTATCTACCCAAGGTGGCATTGTGGGCTGCAATCATAACTCAATCAGATTTTGAATGACAGTTGGGAAATATCACCAGTACTTCTGGGATATGACCTCTTCACCCCTCATTATAACCGATTGTTCATCCCTTCACTAGTCTCTCCTCAAGTGGGTCCTGAACCCACTGACAAGTGTGTTTTTTGAGGTCCAATGCTATTTGAGAGGAAGGACGTTACGTCATATAGGACACATGCATTTATTTTTTATATTTCCCCACGCGGAGTTAGAAAAAAAACAAACTACATGTTACATTGTTGTTATACATGCAATTTATGAATACATTGTTACAGTAATTTGTAAAGAACTAATTCTATCAGTTATTCTCATCACCATCAACACACATTCACATATAGTTAAGAATCATATGGGAACCACAACATCCCCACCATTATAGGCACTTGAGAAACCTCCTCCCAATTTTGGGAGGTATTCCCCACTTGGATGATACATTAGCACAACCATCACATACACTGGTTAGTGCTATAGTTATAGGCTCAACAGTTCTTGGATCCACCTTGATTGGTACCACTATCTAGATCACTTCACATACCATTCATCCACCATAAGGAGGAATAATCCAACCATCCTCACAAGGAACCTATTCTCAACCACAACATACCATGGCTGGTACTCCCCCATCCATGTCATACTTGGCATCTCTCAATATCCCAGATTTGAACAAATTAACAAACAATCCCATATTACATGACCCCACTTTTCCCACTAAGTTACCTTCTAACATTCCCAAATCTGAAGGAAAACCTAGAGAATACCCAACTAATAACATTATGTTTTTCCACCTATGGTGTTCTTCCAATAGTATTATGGAATATTTCGTTCCCTTAAGGTTGTTCTAGAGAACTCTCACTGGTCCCTCTTCTAAGTGGTATGTGGATGATAAAGTCAGGTCCCACTCAACCTTTGAGACATTGGTGAAAGAATTTTTATCCTTCTTCCAACTCCCAGTGTGCCATGAAACCGACTTGGAAATCCTATATGAATTCAAACAAACCTCGACCATCCATATCGTTGATCACATCCATGAATGGAAAATAAGAAGAATTATTTGGAAAGTAGATACCACCCCAAAACAACGACTACACTGGTTCCTCAAATCACTAGTCTATCTCCTCACCAAAGATGTCACCACTACTTTCCCTCAAATTGAAGACAAGGCCATCACCAAGGCCCAATAGTTTTACTTAATTTACTCTCAATCGGGATACCTTTATACCATATTACGTGATGCTCCTCACCCTCTACCATTTGGTAAAGACAAGCCCAAAACATCACACGTTGTCTATGGGTTGATTGGGTCCATGGCCCATACATACCCACACTCTCAACAAGTACCCATGTTTGGGGCCAATCCATACCAACCACCATATGTGGGGAAACCCATACTACCCTCCCCCACCATATCAACCACCATTCATGGCACCCCCCCTCCAAACATAGGACCACCAGTACCTGCACCCCCTACTCACTCATTACATATACAACATCCCAGCCTTTTACAATCCATAGAATATACTCCTAACCATATGGGAGTAACCTCCACTTCATACATCCAGTAAGAACATCCCCAAGGTAACCCTTTCTACCCATTCCCTGGTCCTCTTCAACCTGTTTCCCCAACACATGGCCAGTAGCAGGAAAGGGTAAATTTCATCCAACCCTCTTTTATTAAAAAATTTCAATATTTTGAGCTATTGAATACAACCAATCCCCCTCATCAGCCCAACAAAAATTGATGAAAATCCAAGAATAGAAACCAAGGGCAAGGGGGAAACCCCCAACAACCAAATCCCCCAGCCTAGGGAAACCAAAATCAGGCTAAACAAAACCCTTAAGGGGTAAATAATAACATAAAACCACACCAAGGAAGGAATAATAACCTTTGAACCAATTTCCCATGTGCATTATGTGGCAAATACATCCATTACACCCACATTTCCCCCAAATAGCCAATTACAAATGAATGAAAGAAGATATAAATCCCCCATGCCCTTCCCCACCCCAAGGGCCACAACAGGTACCTCCAAACTACATGCCACCACCACCACCACTAGTATTACAAAACCCAATCCTTCATCAAGGTGTTATCAACATATAACCAAAAACTTCCCCCCACCCATAACAGGCAAGACAGTTCCTAGAACCCAGCCAACCAAAAACCAATAATTCAATAGATCACCATATCCTCCTCACTATAGAAGAGGAAATCATCTTATAAACTCGTAGCCACCAATATGACATACCATATGACTCCCCTCCCACCACCTTTAAGTCCCCCCAATTACCATCAAAGAAACCTATAATGATTTCTCTCCCCAACACTGAAGCCACCACCCAAATTCCTCGCACACCACTATGCAAGAACGTGCATAACCCACATTCTCATGCCACCCAAAGCTACATCATTGTTGACGACCTTGCACAATCACTTGCTACCATGTCAGTTCGTGAGGTTCTCCATACATGCCCTTCTCAAAGAAAGTCTTTTCTTTCACAGTTTGGGGCAGTAGACCCTATAGACACCCATGTAATCACTTTTGACTTAGACAAAGAAGGTCCATGTTTCCCATCACTAGTTTCCTTCCAAATTCCTATCAATATCTGAAACATCATCATCCATCATTGCATCACTGATGAGGGGGGATTCACTTGAATCATGTCCAAACACCTATGGAAACAACTGGGATCACCCAAGTTAGTTCCCTTGATAATCACCCTCATAGCTTACAATGGTCGACCCTCCCAACCAAAATACCTTTATCAAAATGTGCTCATAANGGGGGGGGGGGGGCGCGGGGGGAAATCCTCATTGAAATTGAAGTTGTAGATGCCCATATGGATTACAATATCCTTTTTGGATGAATCTACATGTACACCATGCAAGCAATAGCTTCTTCTATATTTTTCACCATGATCTTTCCTCCTAATGGGAAAATCGTCACTATTGACCAATTGACTCATTATGAACCCAATCAGTGAAGGTGCATCAATAACATACTTCCAATTATTCATTTGAGTGTTTAACTTTTACCCATGGTATATGTTACAACATGAATCTTTCTTGACCCATCCTTAATCGGTTCATACCAAAGATACACCCCTCCCACCCCAAGCACAGATAAAGTCTGCATCATTACCTCAGATGGAATAAACATCCCTGATGACCATCCCCTAGAGGAATCATCGAATCCCACCTCAACTTATACACCACAAGATATTTCTAAGGAACCCCCCTTATAATATTCCCGGGAGGAATTATCCAACAAATTACCCACAATGGGTCAAATTTCTATTTGGAAAACGGTCCCATAGGCCATTACCCAAATTCCCTTCTTTTATCCCCCACTAGAGTAATGACATACCAGGTTGTTTCTACCCTCACCTTACCAAATATGGTGATAGCCATCCTTGTATGGTATCTCGAAACATCAACTATGGTACCAAGCTTATCTCTTCCACCTTGGCCCGTGGCTTCAGATCCACAACTAGTGGCTCAACCACCCACTCACCCAACTAGTCACATAGGTGGGGTAAATACTACCACTAAAGGAAACCCAGATACTCACAAAGCGGGAAATGCCACCAACCAACAAGGCACCATGAGGAAGAAAGAACCCACACTCCCTTCCACACCACGTATCCAACCCCCATGTGAATTTTTCACTATTGTTGGACACCCAACCCACCTTTTCCCTGTATTGCATGAATTATGCAATCTCATTCAGCTTCCCAAAGCAGCACCTCTACTCCCTACACCTGCAGCACCACGAGCCCCAACAAAATCCTCTTCCAAGAAGACGAAGGGCCTTTGTACCAACCATGTATGCACCCTATGTGAGGAATATGGTAATTACACACATCATTTCCTGACGATCCCTACCTATCAAGAGGCTCTAATAGAAGTAACACAAACACCACTGTCATATCCCTCTCAAGCTACCCACACTACTACTGACACACAAAACATTTACTATGTCTCCACATCAATAAATGATCATTTGCGATGCCCATGTGCATTATGTTACAAAATGGATCATTACACATATAGATTCCCACTCATTATTGAGGGATGGGTGCACCAGAGGGATTGCATATAAACCATTGCACCATAGGTACAACCCCCGATGTACTAGGATTTGAACAATTCCCCTTCTAGGAATCACCACATCCCTCTTTCAAGGCCCAAACTCCTTCCTTTGACCTCACTAGACATTTTTATTTCACCAAGATGCGAATACTTCCCTCCAAACCTACCAAATTCCCCCATAACACCCATTTACGAGATTCCCCCTCCCCCAAATCACAAAACATCTAATTTGTATATGGATATTTGGTTCATGATGTCTAGTGAAGCATCTCACCCACCCCCCATAGGTCCATCCACCTTGGATACAAGTGATGATAGCCAATCATCCTCTCATCAGCCTTCCATAGACAATCCTTTTATTATTTCCATGAATCTCACTTCCTTGGCCCAACTTGATGCAGAGTCAGGATTATACTCCTTCACTTTTCAATTCGATGAAGAAATTATGGAAGTTCTATGCATACCAGACTACCCTTGGGATGTGTTTCACCATTGATTCTTTTTCCTTGCTCATAATTCCTTTCAACCACATTCAGTCGCCCCAATCTCTGCCATTGAATTTAAGGATTTCATCCCCCCTGGCCATGTGTATTGGTTCAAAAATCCAATACCCGCACCTGATGTTTTTGAAGAAGGAAATATGGAAAATATTTCCAACATAATTAAAATATAAATCTCCATCCAACCTAATTTCATGGACTAAATCCCTCCCAGGGATGCATGCTCTCCTGAAGAAATCATCACATGTAATACCCTCTTCCAAGAATTTTGGGACGTTTTCACATGGTCCTACATAGAGATGCCCAGATTAGACCCAACCAATGTGGAACATTGTATCGACACATGGCATGATATTCCCCCATCCAACAAAAGCAATGGCCACTTCACCCTTCTAAAGTTTTGGCTATCAAATCCAAAATCGATAAGTTGCATGTCGTTGGCTTCATCTACTCGATAGCATACATATCATGGGTTTCCAACCGTATCCATGTGAAGAAAAAGGGAACTATTAGGGTGTGCATTTTGTGATCTCAATAAATATTGTCCTAAAGAAAACATTGCTACCCCATTCATTGACCAAGTTGTCGATGCTTATGCCAGTCAAAAATTCCTCTCACTCATGGACGGGTTTTTCGGCTAAACCAAATTCAAATCTGCCATTCTGACCAGTACAAAACTGCATTTACAACTCCCTGGGGAACATTTTCATATCGAGTGATTCCCTTTGGACTCAAAAATGCAAGAGCCACCTTCCAACACGTCATGACATATGTGTCTCATGATCTGGCTCACATTATTCTTGATTTTGTGGATGAACTCACAACTCATTCCAAAAAACGTTCCCAACACATAGAGGATATATGACTCGGATTTGAACGTTATCAAAGATACAATATTAGATTAAACCCTCTAAAATATGTCTTTTGCATCATTGTAGGATTCTTGTTGGGCTTCATCGTCTCCCAACAAGGCATCACTATATACCCCCTTAAAGTCTAGGCCATCAATGAGATTCCTCCTCCCAAGAACCTACGCCAATTACAAAGCCTCCAAGGCAAAGCCAATTTTTTACGCCATTTTATTTCCAATTATGTTATTCATGCCCATGGCTTCTTACACTTACTATGGCATGATTTCCCATTTCAATGGGACCAACATGCTCAAGTTGTGTTTGATTCTCTCAAAGAAGCACTCAGCAAAGCACCATTAATTAGTCCCCTAGAATACGATAAGGATTATATCTTGTATATGTTTGTTTCATAAGTTTTAGTTGCAGGAGTGCTTGTCCAGGTAGGAAATGACCAACGCGAGCATGCCATCTACTATATCAACAAAAATATCCCAGGCTCCCCTCTAAGAAACAATCATGAGGATAATCTTTCCCTTGCTATTGTCCTCGTAGTTAAAAAGTTTTGTCACTACATCCTGCTTTGCACTACAACAATCGTGGAAAATTCCAATCATATGCACTATATTCTTAGTCATCACCAGATCAATGGAAAATTCACTTGCTAGGTCATCATTCTCCAAGAATATGATCTAAAGTTCACTACTCCCAAAAGAAAATATCCCTCGTCTTGGCAGAGCTCATGGTTGACTTACCATCCAACTCATTCGACCCCCCTACTAATGAAAACTTCTCGAATGAACATTTATTTTTCATTTCCTTCGATGACCCATGGTATGGGGATATTATTGTCTATATCTGGATATAAATGTTCATCCCTCACCTCTCCCAAGATGACCTTCATCGAGTCTGTCACCAAGCCTCATGCTACCTCCTCATAGGAGATGTTTTATATCATAGGGGCGTCGACACCATTCTCCGATGATGCCTCATCGTTGAGGAATTAGACAAAGTGCTCAATGATTGTCACAATGGTGCATGTGGAGGTCACCTCTTTGGCATGTTCACTGAACAAAAAATAGTTCAAGCCAATTACTTTTGTCCCACCCTATTTCATGACTACAACCACACAATCAAGCACTAAGGCAAGTGTCGATTGTACGCACACAAATCCCAAGCACCACCTTTTCTCCTCCATCCCGTCATCACCGTCAGCCCCTTCTGTAAATGGGGCATTGACTTCATGACTTGCAACCCCCCATCCAGCAATGGGAACAAGTATATCGTATTCGTTGACGACTACTTTACCAAATGGGTAGAATCCATGCCCAACTTCAACAATACAACAGACACAACTACTCGCTTTTTCTTTAATCACATCATTTCATGATCCAAAGTTCCCCTCCATATCGTGTCTAACCATGAAAAACATTTCGAGAATGAAGTTTTTGCTAAGATTTCCAACAAATTGGGCTTTACTCATGAGTTCTCATCCCCCTACTACCCACAATGTAACGGGAAAGTCGAAGAAATCAATAAAGTTCTTAAAACCATGTTGCAATGAACCCTATATAAGCATAAGTCCAAATGGAATCACATGCTATTCTCGTCCTTATAGGAATATCATACATAAGTCAAAATTGCCACTAGTTTCATGCATTTCCATCTTGTTCATAGGGTGGAAGTCGTTGTCCCCATCAAATGTGAAATACCCACTCTATGCACTGCAATCAAGTTCCTCCCAGATACAACTCCCATCAAGCAATGATTGTTTTCTCTCAAATCTCTTGATGAGGATCATTGGTCCTCTTTACAAAACAATGAAAAAACCAAGAAATGGTCCAAGGCCATCTTCAATCATCAATTATACCTTCAGTCCTTTACCAAAGGAGACCTCATCCTAGCCTACAATATCTCTCACGACACCCTCGGCCACAAAAAATTTGAATCTCTTTGGCGGGGTCCCTATATCGTTCATCATTTCCTCACCAAAGGGGCCTACAATCTGGCTCACCCTGAAGGATCCACATTCAAGGACCTTGTCAATAGGTTATACATGAATAAATTCTACCCTTAACTGTAGCCACTCTACCTTAGGTTCTTCTTGCATTTCTCTATTTTTTTAAGTCTTTTTTAATACCACGCTCTATCACAACATGGGCATAATCCTTTGTCCTTATTTTGGAATATGAATCCTCCACTCGCTTACCACATCAGGTATGCTTATGGTGTTATCCATTGGACTCAGAATCTCACTTTGAAAACTTGATCCATTTACACCCCGAATCATGTGTTACTTCACTCCAGTGGTATATGCCTCGGGCCTGCCACCAATAACCAAGTTGAATACACCGCTATCATTAGCCTCCTCTTAGAGGCCAATCACCTCCATATTCACCACTTAAGCATCATCTTAGATTCCCAGCTCATCGTCCTGTAGTTGAACAATGTTTATTGCATCCGTGATCCATGCTTATACCACAATTTCCTACAAGTTAAACTTCTATCACGAAAATTTGATTCAATCACATTTACTCATATTCCTAGAAGCCTAACCTAGTTTTCAGATAACATGGCTAATCAAGTCCTAGATTGACATTTATCACATTAACATATATATATATATATATATATATATATATATATATATATATATATATATATATATATATATATATATATATAATGTTCCCTCGGTACATACAAAATGGGAGTTCATGTTATCCTATGCATCAGACAAAAGTGGGCCACACCAATACATGAGGCAACCCCTATGGAGCCCCTATCTCTAAAACGTCACTAGTCAATGGGTTTTCTAGTGGATATCTGACACCCGAGGGACCTATCGCTCCCCCAACAAGGGGAACCTCCCTTGCAGGTATGCATCCAGTCAATGCGACTCCTACCACTACCTCCCATCATACAATAGACCTCCAACTAGGGTCCCCACTTATACATTTCTCTAGTATATGATTGTTTCAGATATGTGGCCATCTGTCCTCCAACACTCCATCCAGGACTGCCTCTAGACGGCTCGACAAATCCTCCACCTCACGGACCACTCTAGCCATGTCATATGTCGTCATGCATGTGCAAGACTTACCCTAGGAGATTTTGATCGCATAGCCCTCAGGCCATCATATCGTCACCACCTCCTCACCCGTCCCTCAGCCTCCTACTCATCCTTAGTAGCCCATGCAAACTCGACCTCTCGACCATTGGGCCCAACATATACATAAAAACAAAAAAGGTTGTATCATTATTTTTGACATCCAAATATCTAAATCAAAGAATATCTATTATCCAAAATACAACAAACTCACCTCAAGGATCCCATAACTCACCCACTGTTAGATGCATATCTAGGTGATGATGGAAATCAATCCTATTGTACAGGAAATACCAGAACAATCTATGGAGTCTACCACCAGACTCCCTCAAAAGAGCGCATGAAATAGTGACCTATCTCGCCACCACGTTGGTGAGGAAAAAATTGCGCCCACCTCATCATCTGAGGGTTGCGCAGTGGCAGTGGGTATAAAACCACTTTAGGGTGTAGGAGTATCACCCTCTCTAGAATGAAAGCACATAACATTGACCAAAAATAAAACTCTCTTCTCATAGTAGGAGTGCACCTGTTTAGATGAGCTACCATACAAGCCCACATCAAGTGAGACCAGGGATACATGCAACCCTCCATAGCTCTCTCCAAAATCGCCATGTGCACCCCAAAGATGCGTTGGCTCCCCAATGACCTGAAAATCTTAACGATCATAGAGAAGAAAACTTACATCTCCATTGAGTTAATAACATATATGTCAATAGATCCACCACTCACAGCCATGTTCCCAAAGTAATGATGGTCCACCATCACTGCCACCGTCACCCCTGGTGGAATCCTTGGCTGGGTCGGTAACTCGATACCCTAAAAAGGGATCCCATTAATAAAGTAAATATCGAGGTCAGTTGTAATTTGGGGATCATTCCCCCACACCTCAAACAACTTTCTCTCTGGCCACCACATCCTGATGATAAACTCTAACAAGGCATCATCTGACCAAATCAGTGAACAATAAAAAACTACAGCAGGTCGGCTAGGCCAAATGATGCTAAATGTGGGAATCATCCCCCACAACCCTCCACAAAGCCTCCCAATCCCTCTCATTCCACTGAATCGACATACTGACAATCCACTCAGTCACCTGAACCAAATCCAACAAAATTGAATTAGGTTTTCACCTCAAAAAAAACACAAACATTCACATAAAATCAAAATTTCCTACCCTCGCAGTTGTACCCCCTACATCCATGCATATTTGTGTAGTTGTGTCCCATATAGTTATTCACATCAGCACGACTGTTCATTTCGTAAATGCATAATTATCACGTGACAAACCCAGAAACATGTGTGCAAGGCATGCACAGTTGTACACCAGAAATTTACACACATGCGCACAACTGAGCCTCTAACAACCGCGAACATTTACGTGATTATTCCTTTAACAATCATGCTCATCTCAAACCCCCTCCGCATGGGAAAAACCATGATACATGTGCATGTATGGACGAGAGATATTGATATAACCACGCATTTTGTGCGCAGTTGTATCAATAATAACCGTGCACATGTGCACGGGAAACACACTTTCTCCCACGCAGTCCATCCTACCTAGTCATAAAACTGATTGTATGACCCCCAACCCTAGAAAAAAAAACCTAACCTATGCAAGTGGTTTTGACAACTTACCTAGCTCTCTCACACATAGAATCTGATTCTATAGGCTCTCATACCACTCAAAAAAATCCAACATAGAAGCTCACATACTTCCATGTAAACAAGTCCAAATGAGGTAGCATTATGGGCCCCATGCCCATATATACACCCCCTTCACAAACTTCTTCATCTTTGTTTAGGAGCCCACAAGCTCCATTTTTCACAATGTTCATGCCACCGGGATCCTGACTCTGTCACCTTCATAATGGTACCCTCGGTTACTCATTTCATCAACAAGCCTTGGGGCCCCCTTTTTGCACCCCAGGCATAGGTACACATAATTCACGTGCATTTAATTCTCACATAACTATCATACCTACTTCATTTTTCAGATATGTTTCATTTCGGGTATTTGGTTTTACGTGTGTATGTACTTATCATCAGCCTCATTAACACCTTCAGTTTGGGCCGCCCCATGACCCCTTCAAGTACATGATCAAAACTAGCATGCACTCATGTCTTCTGCAAACAGTTTCATATCCTAGTAATTCCCCTTGACATTTATCTTTAGGATCCCATATCCTTCAATGACTACCGACAATAGGTGAGGAACCTTCAATAAGAGCCCAATTCAGAGGTGCAATACCATTCAAGGTACACGTTAACTTTTGATATCCCTTTATTTGAAGGCTAGATAGATGTATATGCTTTGGAGAGATGGTTAAATCTTTTAGAGCTTTATTACTCTATTGAAATGATTTCTGACATTGAAAATATCATCTTCGTGCTCCTTAAATCCCATCCCCATGTAAAATATTAGTGGGATGGTTACTGGAAGAGACATAATGAAGATGAGTCTATCAGTTTAAAAATGAGACCCACTTGTGAATACTTTGTTGATTCCCTCAAGGAGGAATTATACCATGTTGGAAACTATGATGATCAATACATGAGATAGATGACTCTACGTCAAGAGAGAGACCAGATGGTTCCATAACACACCAAAATTTTCCATAACTTGAGCTCAAACATGGGTACTAGAGACTCCAAGAGGCACCTATTTTTTAAATACCATAGTCACCTACATATGTACATCCAAGTAGACATGGATTTCTTGGACATCTCCTCATTGGGATTTGCTTATGAATATGTTGTCAAAGTTGATAACAAATTTAAATGATAGAATAAGGGAGAGTTAGGGTCTGCAAATATGCCACGACAGAAGCATGGTAAAGGCATACCTAACTCACCAAACAAGGGACAAAGCAAGGAGATCCAACCATGAGATAACCAGTCTAAGCCACCGAAAAATAAGGTTAATGATAAGTCAAAGAAGGAAAATGGAAAATGGTGTGATTTCCACAATAGCCCCTCGAACAACACTACTAAATGTCACTCAAGATAGTCATTGTTGGTTGAGCTTACAGAAAAAGAGTTGGAATCTGAATCAGAATATGATTTAGAATAGGATAAACAAAATTGGATTATCGATGTAGAAACCAATGCTACCATCGCAACTGCAAATATCCAACCAGTAGAGTCATAGAAGCTTAAGGAGAGGGATAACCTCTTCCATTCTCATATGTGGGTGAAAGGGACCCCATTACATTTCGTTGTTGATAGAAAAATCTAGAAGAACCTAATATTATCTATGCTTATCAAAATATTGAAGATGCCAAAAATTCCACACTCCCGACCATACACCATCGGTTGGTTGAGCTAGGGATGAGACCTCCACATCATCCAACATTGTCACCTATCCTAAAAAATCAATCCCTTCAAAGATGAGGTACTATGTGACGTTTCCCCACTTGAAGTTTTGATGTAATTTTAGGACAATTTTATATGTGTAAATGTCATTTTGTTTACGAATCCCATCCTTCTAATGTCGTTGTTACCATGGTAGGTCAACCCTATAGGGCACCAGAGGTAGTTTTGACTACTGCAATTTCAATGCTCTCAACAAAACAATGTTGAAAGGTAATTTCTTAGACTACAATTTTTTTCCTCTTCATGGTTTGGTTAGAAGGTGAGTGAAATATCATTGTGACCACCAAAACTTCAATGCACGGTGTCTCTACACAAAAAAAATAGGTGGACAAGGTGGTAGAGGAATATAGATATATATGTGCCTCGCTTATAGGGGTGCCTCTACACTGTCATGTCAAACATTCCATTGACTTGTTACCTGACTCTCCCTTACCCAAATGTCCTATATACAAATTCCCCCTTTTGGATACTAAGGAAATAAAATGTCAAATTCATGATCTCATACAAAAGGGCCACATTCGACTGAGCTCCTCACCTTTTGAAACCCTGATTTTCTTGGTAAAGGAGAAGGATGGGATATGGAAACTATGTATTTATTACATATCCATGAACACAATCACTATCAAGAACCAATACTTGATGCCCCATATTGACGATCTTCTTGACTAGCTCAAGGGTGACAAGTTCTTTAGCAACATTAATCTGGAGTGAGGTTACCACCAAGTTGTGGTAGAACAAACTGGTGATGCAATACAACCTTCAAATATAAATGAGATATTTTTGACTGGTAGGTCATGCATTTTTGGCTTGAATAATGCTCCAATGACATTCATGAGAATGATGGATTATATCATGTGGCCATTCACAATATGTTTTGTGGTCGTATATTTGGATGGCATATACATCTTTACTCAAACCTAGTAAAAATGTGTGCATAACATTCAATAGGTCTTGAGCACCCTGTGAAAACATAAGTTAATTTCCAATTTGGAGAAATTCTCATTTGGCATGAAAAAAACCCAATACTTGGGATACATTGTGGATTAACATAGGGTGCATGTGGACCTAGCCAAGATCCAATTCATTCACAATTGGCTCTGACAACTCTGACAAAGATCTATAGCTTCTTGGTCCTTTCCAACTTCTACTGTAGATTCATGTTGGGGTTCTCTCATATTTCTTAGTCCCTAAGTCAATTGACCAAAGGTGGAGCTAAATCCAAGTTTGTATGGTCTAAAACATAACATAAGTCATTCTAGGACAAAAAAATATGCCTCTTCTCCACATTATTCCTCACATAGGAAGACCTACAAAATCCATTTGAGATTGAGAAAGATACCTCTAACTATGCTATCGGTGTGGTCCTCACTCAATAGAGAAATTTGGTGGCCTATCACCATGAGATGATCTCTTACATTTTTCATAGATATGCATCCTATGACAATGAGATGTACTCCATTGTGAAAGCATGTAGACAGTGGAAGAGTTATATTATGGGAAATGAAACAATCATCCACATTGATCATAATTCTCTACAATTCATCTAGACATAAGGAATGTTGCAGAATGACCTCCATCAGAAGTGGTCTGCATACCTTTGCAGAATGACCACCATCAGAAGTGGTCCATATACCTACAAAAATTTCTCTTGAACATTAAGTACAAGAAAGGAAACACGAACTGTGTAGAAAACAACCTCAGTCAATCCCTAGCTTTGGCCCTAACCATAGTTCTTAAATCATGTGGGCACATGAACTTTGGGTGGCCAAAATTATACAACAATGACTCTAAATTTGCTACTATGTATTAGACATTGAGTGTATGGAAAAAAGTCTCAGACTTCCACCTCCATGATGTGCTCTTGTTCTATCTGCACCATCATTGTGTTCCTTCAAGAAAGCATGCAAAGATAATTTGGAGGCACACTACATTCGAGTGGCAAAGCACTTCGGTGTGAAAAATAAATTAGTGGCACCTCAAAAGTATTTCTACTAGTCAAATATTTGATGGGACATCGACTAGTATATCAGGTCATGCACTTATTGTGCAATTGCTAAATCATCCATCAATAAGCAAGGGATCTACACTCCTGTCCTTGTCTAGACAAGTTGTTTGGTAGATTTGATCACAAGGGTGAGAAAAAGAAGAACCCTTTGGTTTCCTTGGTAAGACAACAAAGCAACACACAACAATTCTTAGTAGGTTAGTTAACCCACAAGCTAGAAACCAATAAATAAAGTAAGATATGAAAAAAAAAACAATGGAAACTAAACTAAGAAAACCTTAACAAAGGATGCATGAAATTGAACACAAAGAGTGGTTACCCAACATAGATCGATCTTTGAAATTGAGAACACCAAGAGGAGAAATGTGGGATTTATGAATCCCCTATTCTTCCTAGGGAGGGCTCTTGAATCCCTCAAAGTAGAGCTATTACTCTCCTATTTTCACTTGAAAATGGTGAAGAACTCTATGGAAAATATTTCCCTATGCTATAATTTCCCAAGATATTCTTAAGATAACAAATGGTTTCTCCAAGAGTATTTGGGTAGCATAACAATGCAATGAACTTCTTCCTTTTTAGCATATAATGGCCATGTATTTATAGGACCATAGAAAGATATTTCTTAACATGTTCCAAGTGTGAATGGGAGGAATTTAGAGTTACATCCCATCCTTTCAGTCATCCCAAGACAATATTTTGGATGGATCTTGGGATATTGTCCCGATTCACTTTGGCCTAAAAGTGGTTAAGGCCCGACCAAATTCATAAATGCGACATTTTAGCATCTGTGTGGGTTTCTTCATAAATTCATAAAGTCGATGTTCGCAATGCCCTCTGGAGCGTAAAAAAATGACAGATGATGGTTCTGATTACTGAACAGGATATGACTAGAGGTATGAAAAAATCAGAGGCATGGATGGCCTAGCAAATTCAGATATCTTCAACGATTATGAAAAACTGCAATGGTCACATAGTAAGACTCATCGTAACATGAACCTTTGTTGGAGTTGAATGTTATGGGGGTCAACTACATCATAAAGCGATGAAGGATATTTCTATTTCATCCGAAAATGCTCATTAATAAGGGAATGAGAGCCAAGATACTACCACCTTCCTGGAAACTTGTGCTGACATCGATAGGAAAATGGTGCAACTACAAGAAGAAAAGGACTTATTGGCATCGATTCAATCAAACATGTATCAGGGACTGAATGGAGGAGAGTATGTATGGAGTGGTAACATGAATGACGTTCAATATGTATGGGACTTGATAAATTCCCTGGGTTGGGGGGAAATGAAATGATGGGAACAACTGTAAAATATGATCTGGTGTCAAGGGGATGACCAGATATTGGGTAAACTATGTTCAATAGGTGAGACTACAAAGGAATGGATGATAGGTAAAAATACAAATATTTGGGACAAGGGTATCAATGATAGTCGGTATTTGGGCCATGGTATGGATATATTTGCAAATATGGTGATGAAAGGGGATGCCCCAACCAAGATAGGAATGGGTTGTTGTGTACCAAGGAAAAAGACGGTTTTGGGTGCGATGACAAAAATCTACTCTACTTGCTGGAACTGGAAATGTGCTTTATGCAATTACCAAATGAATAAAGAATAAATGGGTTGAAATTACAAGTACCGAAATGAGTGCCCCATTGAATAATGGCCTGGCCTCGTGGGGTGAAAGTAGGGGAATGTGGTGATATAAGGGTCCCTGCAAAGAGTATATTGTTGGTTGGTGTTGTGTCAAGAGCTAGGTCTTATGATACCAATGTGGGAAGTGGTATTGCCCCTTGTATTATAATATGAGGACTGGGGGAAGGGTTGTTGCAAAATACCCAAGATGATGGACCAAAGGTATAACAGTAGGCAATTTAAGGTTGGACATACACAAAAGAGGATATGAAATAGTGTATCAGATCCACTATTTTTTGCAATATCCCTAGGGGGGTTTGCTATTTTAAACTGTGTGGAAACATATCCTATATGGGCATGATTGTTCATCATGGAATTGGAGTCCATGACATCCCTATCAGTGATAAGAGATGATCTTATTTGAGAGAAAGTAATGACCTTATCAAGGGAGATCATATTAGAGGGTGCATAAATTGAATTGTTAGGACCCTACCAACATTCAATATGAGAACCTAGATGGACGTTATCAATAAGACAATTGAATAAAGTACTAGCCTCAAAGAATTCTTCATCCTATGGGAAGAATGTAGTTGAGAGATCATGGTTTGTTTTGGGTTTGGGGGAACAAACATGCATGGATTCCCCAAAGGATGAATGAAATTGCTTTGCCTCCAAGACCAAGTGGTGAGGAGGTGGTTCTAGAGGCATGGGCTCATTTCTAAGGGGAGTGGATGTTGCATGACTAGTGGCAGTGGATACATAGTGCATGGACTCGATGCGATCAACATGAGATGAGATTCTACTCTGAGAATCCTGTGGGGGGGATCAATGTAGGAGAGTTGATCGATGGTGATGATGCGTCCCTCATGTGGGAATATCATGACTCGAAAGAGTGAATACACCACAAAATTCATGGCATAGATGAAATTACAACCCATGAGAATATTTTAATCCACCGAAACATTCATGACAACAACATTGATCAAAACCATCTTACCACCTAACTCACTGGGGAGATTAGGTAAGATCCCTAAGGGGGAACATAGTCTACCATCAAAGGCTCTTAACTTAGTCATCAATGGGATAAGAGTAGCAGATCCTAGTTATGTCCAAGTTTATGAGGATATAAAACATGAGGATGCCCCATCATCTATTATACACCGATAAATGTAGAGTTTTTAGTGATGACCTATATTTGAAATGGTGTAGAAGATGGAATTTGTTATTGGATAAGTTGATCCCAATCAAGGGTGATGGCTCGTGGTTGGTGTGGGTATGCACTTCCATTTTCCATACAAGGATAAGGTCTAGTATACATTATGGTAATAGAGGTGGAAGGGGTTCCCCCAAATCTATATGATTAAGGATCAGTCGTGAGGTAGATTGGGTGTGAGGGGGGGTTACCCATGTGAGGAATAAAAAATGATGTCTAGGTGCATGAAACCTCACCTGATAGAGTAATGGGTGAATTCTAGGGGAGGGTTCACGTTCAAGTAGTGTAAGGAGGACTGTTGAGTTTATTGTGTTGCGTGGGCTCCAAATGAACTGCTTGGACTAGCTCTGGAGTGACTTCGAGGAACTGATGAGCTAGGTGACTATGGAGCTCACAAAATGGGAAAGGGTGATTAGTCCATGTATGGGTGGTACATCTATGCTTGGTTTTATTGTAGTTTCAGTGGGAACTATGAGTGTCCCCATCTGCACAAGCATTTCCCCCATACCATGGGTGTTGATAGTGGGTGTTTCTCTTCTTACTCTTTGTGTGTGGTGGATTACCAATATAACTAGGAGAGGGGGACATAATTTGTACTAATTGGGAATAAGAGGATGGGGTTATATATGGTAGTTTTTTTGGTCCTTCCATGGTGGTTGATGGTTGGAGAGTCAATTCCTAAAGAGAAATGACTAGAATATGGGTGGATTGTTCTGGATAGTGGTTCCTAGCAAGATGGACCCAAGAAAATCTAATCCTAAAATAGTGGCACTCACTAGTGTGTGTGTGTTGGTTTTGTTTATGTGTCCACCAAATTGGGGACACCTCCTAAGATTGGAGGGAGGTTTCTCAAGCATTTAGAATGGTGGGGATGTTTTGGTTCCCTTATGATTCTGGTATATATGTTAATGTGTGCATGTGGTAGTGAGAAGAATAAAGGAACGAGTGCTTTGGTAAATGTGGACTATCTCAACAATGTTTTTGACAATTGTATGTAGTGAAACAATGGTAATCATACATAAAAAGTAACAATGTAAGATGGTTGATGGTTTTATCCTCGCAGGGGAATAAAATAAAATGCATGTGTCCTAATAGACCTATTGTCCTTCCTGTCAAAAATCACTGGGCCTTCCAGAAGCATTCAACGATGGGGCATGAATCCACTAGAAAAGGATCTAGTGAAGGTTTGAATAATTAGTTATAATGAGGAGTGAAGGGGAATATCCCAAAAGGACTGGAGATATTTCCCAATATCCATTCAAAATATGATTAAGGTGAGATTGCAGCCCGCAATAACCACTTGGGTAGATACAACCTATAATTAGCCACTAAGTTACCTCGATCAAGAACGACAATTAAATTTTCATCCTTATAAATTGATCACAGGGTGGATTCTTTCCAAGGGTTGGGTGACCAAAGGAGGCACGCACAAAACAATTGGGCCTTGGACTTCGACCCTTCATGAGTGTGTCCCTGCCTTATGGTGTAGGAATTATTGATTGGGCAGATTTTGGTACCCTATTTCGAAACATTCTAAGTTTTAATGAGAAAACAAATAATGGGGAGTTATTTGGATACCTATCCCCAAAACTGTAACTTATACTACAATTTTATTTTGGTGTTCCTCCCGTGGAGATTAAAAAATGTGTTGTTTATGGTTTCTTTTAGGATGTGAAAGTAGGTTGTGAAGTCGGGTTCATGGGCCAACTTCATTCTTTAAAATTGGTGTGACCAAAATATTGGCACTAAACAAAATGAATCCCTTATGATCCTCCCATATCGCCTATGGGCACGAGGATAAGAGCATACTACAGATTCAACTATATAGTAAAAATATAATGAATATGTGGTTATTTTGTGTGCAAGAAGTGAAAGTGTATAATGGTTTTCAATAAGTTAGTGAGCAAAGTTGTAACATATGGACATCACTTGGTCCTTTACAAATCTTTCTTACTTCTAACTGGCTAAGTTTCACAAACTATCCTTGCAAAACTTGAAAAAGCCCTAGGTATCTAGCATGGTGGATTTGTGAGTCCTTACTCTTGAGCCTTTAATCTCCCTAAAATGTTATCTAATCTAAGAAAGCTTTGAAACTATCCCTAGATTGTAGATATGTGGGCATGTATGGGCCCTTACAAATCCTTAAACTTCCTAGGTGGTTTACTCTAACAATTTGAAACTATCCTAAGATTGAGCACATATGGGCATGTGTGGGCCCTTACAAATATTTTATATTATGTTTCAACAATAAAACTAAGAGGTATTGGCCTCTCCTAAAATGGTTGATTTAGTTTCATAAAATGAGAAAACTAATAGGTACTGGCCTCTCCTAAGGATTGATTTTGAGAGGGAGATGGAGATTTACTTGAACAATCTATTTTTCTGATTTCCAACGTCACACAAAGGTGCTAGGAAAGAGAATACTCCAAGATTGTTAAAATAGTCCCTATTCCCAATTTAGTGTGATGAATTGCAAAAGAAACAAAACTTCCAATGCTTTTAAGATTCAAATTCTATACTAGGTCATCCACGTGGAAACAAAGGAAGAAAAAGATGCAAAGGTTCTTTTTATCCCCCTAAGTGACTATGTGTGGCTAAGTATCTATGAAAGAGTGAATCCAAAGCCTGTTTTTTTGTGTCATTTACAAAGTGCATAAAGTAAACCTAAGCTACTTGGTGAAAATGGGCTCAACAAGCCTTACAATTTGAAAACTATGACTTGCGTTCAGCTATAAAATGAGATAGTAATGCATTGTGCACATTGTGTGAAGTCGGTGAGTGTATACAATGTATAGAAGTGTGTGGTAGGCATGACTATTAGACTCGAACCTGCACACATGCAAAGAAATGGTGGGCCAAAACTTTGAAATGAACACAACCAACACATGGCTGATTTGTAGTATCTGAAGGGTAGGCTAGGCCAGTTTTGGACCCTTTAAACACCAAAATGTGAGAATAACAATTATAATAGCCTACTTGAGTAGGAATTTGGATTCAAATCCTTAGTGGAGTCACCAATCTATTTGGGGATTTTAATCACAAGGGTAAGCAAAAGGGTACTCCTTTGATTACTTCGGTAAGCCAACAAAGAAACACATAACAATGGTTAGTAATTTAGTGAACCCGCAATCTAGAAATAAAGAAATAAAGAAAGATATGAATAGCAAACAATGGAAACTAAACTAAGTAGACATTAACAAAGGATGCATGAAATTGAACACAGAGTGGTTACCAAATAGAGATTGATCTTTGAAATTCAAAACACCAAGAGGAGAAATGTGGGATTTATGAATCCCCTATTCCTCCTAGGGAGGGCTCTTGAATCCCTCAAGGTAGATCTATTACGCTCCTATTTTTACTTGAAAATGGTGAAGAACTCTATGGAAAATCTTTCCAAGAGGTGAAAATATTTCCATATGCTATACTTACCCAAGTTATTCCTAAGAGAACAAATGGTTGCTCCAAGAGTATTTGAGAAGCATAACAATGTTTATAGGAAGATAACAAGATATTTCATAACATGTTCCAACTATGAATGGAATGAATTTAGAGGTACATCTCATCCTTTCAAGACAAGATCTTGGGATCTTGTCCTGATTCACTTCAGCCTAAAAGTGGTTGAGGGCTGACCAAATTCATAAATGTGTTGTTTCTACATATGCATGGGTTTCTTTAGGGACAGTGCACGGATCACATAGAGTGCATGTTCGATGCTTGGCTTATCCACACGGATGTGCACACATTGACTTTGGTGGAAATGCGTAGAAATTCATGGATTTTTTTATATAATTTTGTCATCTTACACAAGTAAGTTATGTAAATGTTGGAAGTATGTTGTGTTTATGATGATCTTTTCTTTTACCATTGTCTTTATTGCTTGTGAGCATTTTTTTGGTGATAACACAAGCCCTGAGAGTTAGTCTCCATGGATTACATTTTAGGTTTTCCCTCCACCAAGAATGGTCATGATTGTGTCTTTATGGTCGTCGATCAGTTCTCTAATATGGCTATTTTGACACCATGTAAAAAGAGTATTTTATTTGAGGCCACTTCTAGGATCTTCTTTGAGCATGTTTGGGTTCATTTTGGGCTACCATAGACCATTATTTTAGATAGATATATTAGTTTCCTTAGTACCTTATGGTCTATCCTATGGCCTCTGATGGACACCAAGTTTTCCAAATCGACTTCCCTTTCACTCTCAAATAGATGGGCACATAGAAGTGGTCAACAACATGATTGTGCATATCATGAACATGTAAGATTCCAAGCATCCATGTACATGGGATGGAATCCTTCTATATGTTCAATATATCTATAATAGATCCCTCCATGACTCTATTTGCTATGACCCTTTTCAGGTATGCTTGGGATTCCATGCATTATCCCCCATGATGTAGCTCTTCAAATCCCATCTTCATTGACAAAGTCCTCCCACGCTCAGCCCGAGGAAGATAGAGAAACCAAATTGTTTGAATGGATCCAACACCTCTAACAATAGGTTCATGATATATTTTAGAAGGCCAATGCCAAGTACAAGTAGTGAAATGACCATGTTGGGAATGTTATATCATTTGTAGTGGAAACTCAGTCAACCAAGTGGTAAGTCAAGGATGATTGATTGGGTGAGTGATCGACTGAACAGTTAAGTCAATTCATTGTCCGTCAAGTTGAGGAGGTCAATTGGAATTTTTATTGGTATCTAATTAGAGGTAGATTGGATGGTCGACAGGGTAACTGAATGGATATTGATCGAATGGTCAATAGGCTAACCAACTAGAGATCAACTAGATGGACGATAGGGTAACCGACTAGAGATTTCCTTGATGGTTGATTGGTATATGACTGGATGGTTGATTTTTATTTGACTGGTAGTCGATTGGTTCATATTTGATTGGTGTTTCACTGTTAGTCAAATCCTATAATAGAATCCCAATATTCTAGGGATCGCAACCAATCATCTTCATCGATCTATAACCGTTTTGGGCACCATGAATTAGGGTTTTACATGTTATATTCCTATAAATATGGTATTATGTAATAATTTCCAAAAATGTTAGTGCAATATAGATTCATGAGATTGTAATGGTCATGAAGATGTAAACCAATGGATGTAGTGTTGTTCTTGTGTTAAAGAAAGAGAGTAGGATGATGAATTGTGTCTTAGGTGTGGACCAAGGTTAATCATGTAACTCTTTATTCAGTGAATGAATAAGAAAACAAAGGAGTGGGAGTCACTCAAAGATTGTTGGTTTTCTCGGTTAATGGTTTCTAGATTAAATCGTTGTGTACTATGTGTGATTTTCATTGTTTAATTTATAGTTAATTATATCTCCTCTCTTACATTTAGTTTAAATTCTTCACATTTGGTATGAAAGTAAGGTTGATCAGTTCTTGGATCTTAACAGATCTAAATAAGAGTAGATCATGGATTCAAGGGGTCACCTTTGTAATTGAGGTTTCAAATCATTCTTAGATTTGTGCTAAACCTAGGTCCAGTGGGAGATGTAAGGAAGAGATTTGTTCTTGAAATAATGGAAAGCAATTATAATATTGAGATTGAAAATTTTAATCGCTAGAATTTCTAGTTGTGGAAGCTTAAAATGAAAGATATCCTTGTAGATCGAGAATAGAGGGTTTTTGTGATACAGGAACAATTTTAATGGGCATGTCAAAGGAATATTGGGAAAAAATTGATAGGAAGGCAAGGAGTAAGATTCAAATTTGTCTTGTATATTCAATATTGTTGAATGTCTAAGGTGAAGACACTGCAAAGAAAATGTGGGATAAGTTGGGGAACTTGTACTAGTTGAAATCCCTTGTAAAAAAGTTGTTTCTTCAGAATAAATTGTACCTTTTGAGGATGAGTAATGGTATATCAGTAATAGATCACCTAAATGCATTCAATATTGTGATAATCAAATTATTGTATGTAGATATTAAAATCACTAAGGAGGAGAAATGTATCATTCTATTGTGTTCTTTTCCATATACATGGGATATTCTAGTCATGGCTATTGGGAGTAATTCAACCACATTAACTCTTGAATATTTGGTTGCATCTCTGCTATTAGAGGAAATGAGGTGGAAAAACAAGGAAGGATTGACCAAGGATACCTTGTTGGTGAGAGGTTGACTGGTCAATAGAGGAAAAGATAAATTATCCAGTAGAAAGTCTAAGTTTAGGGAAAGATCTAAATCCCTAGTGAAATCGATGAGAAGATGTTGGAAGTGTGGTAAATACAGGAATTACAAAAGGGACTACAAGTCGAAAGTGACTGAGAAAAGTGATGGATCTGATGAGAAGCAGTCGACTGAAAGATAGAATTCTTCAAATGAAAGAGGACACGTGTATTTGGTGTCAATCAATACAAAGTTATATCATGATGTTTGGTTGATCAACCTAGGTTCATATTTTCATATGATACCTCATAAGGAATGGTTCTTTGAATACGATAAGTATGAAGGAGGATATTTTGATGGAAAAGGAAAGGATCATGCTCAGGGGTGTTAGGCTAGCACAAGAACTCTAGGTAGAGGTAGTTGACATGGCATTTTATCTAGTAAGTAGGTCTACTTCATCAGTGCTATTTAAAATGAATCCACATGAGGTATGGTCTGGTAAGAAAAAAATTATTACAGATCTCATAGTCTTTGGATGTAATGCATTTGTGCATATTCCTAAGGAAAAGAGGAACAAGATGGACAATAAAGGATTCTAATGTATTTTCATTGGTTACAAGGATGGAATGAAAGGATATAGGTTGTGAGATATAGTGATAAGGAAAATATTTTATAGTTGAGATGTGATATTTAGGGAAGTCAGGGGTAATTCCAGGATTGAAGGGGCTCAAATGGAGAAAGAACTAGAGAAGCTGGTGTTTTATTTTAAGAACGAAGAACATGATTTAAATGAGTCAATTGAATTATATGAAGAGGTATAACTTTAGACTCTAGTTGTAAGGAAATATAGTCAAGTAAGGAAATAAGGCGAAAGGTCTAGTCCATCTAATTTATATTCTACATCTGTGTTATATTCCATTGATGATGATCCCAAGTCGTTCAAGGAGGCAGTCAACTCGATAAAGGGTAGACTCTGGAAGGTGACCATGGTTGAAGAAATGGAATCCATGCATAAGAATGAGATGTGGGATTTGGTCGAATTATCTAATGGAAAGAAACCGGCCAGTGGAAATTGGGTGTTCAAGAAGAAGATGAACGTGATAACTCAAGTCGAGAAGTCCAAAGCTTGATTAGTATAGAAAGGGTATTCCCAATTTGAGGGAGTCGACTTTGATGAAATATTCTCTCCTCTTGTAAAATTAACTTCCATTAGTGTACTCATTTCTCTAGATAAAACATTTTATCTTGAGATGGAGAAAATGAATGTGAAGATAATCTTACTACATGGGGACCTACAAGAAGAAATCTACATGAAATAGGTTGAAGGATTTGTAGTGAAGGGAAAGATAGAGTTGGTGTTCAAGTTGAAGAGATCCCTTTATGGTCTAAAGTAATCACCAAGGATGTGGCACGAAAATTTTGACACATACATCCTCAATTTGGGATTTGTGAGAAGCAATATCGATCATTGTGTGTATTCCAAGAAAGAAGGTAGTCATTTCATCTATGTAGTGTTGTATGTCAATGACATATTGGTTTTCAGAAACAAGATGGATTCTATAAAGGAGGTGTAGATGAAACTATCCTCAAAGTTAGACATGAAGGATCTAGGTGTTTCTAAATTCATTATGGGAATGGATATTAAGAGAGATTGAGAAGTTAGAAAAAATTGGTTAAATAAGAGGAAGTACATTGAAATGGGCTTAAAATGTTTCAACATGAAAAAGTGTGAACCGGTCAAGATACATGTTCCCATAGGGGTAAAACTAATTATTGAATAGTGTCCAAAGACATAGGAATAAATAGAGGACATGACATGTGTTCCCTATGCTATTTTTGTTAGTATTCTAATGTATTCAATGGTATGCACTTGACAAAATATTTCCCATGCATTGGGAGTATTTAGTAGGTACATGTCAAAACCTCAGAAAAAACACTAGAATTTTGTCAAGAGAGTGTTTAAGTACTTGCATGGCACAACAAAGTATGAAATATGTTACCAAGGGAAACCTGAAACTGACAGGGAAGTGAATCTACATGTCTTTATTGACACAAAATGGGTTGGAGATATTGATCAAAGAAATTTGACTAACATAAATTTGTTTAGAATGTTCAATGGAGAAATTAGTTGGATGATTAAGAGACGGGTGGTTGTAGCCTTGTCGAGAATAGAATTCAAATACATGGTAGCAATCCATGCAAGCAAGGAATAATTTTGGTTGCATAGATTGGGTTTATGGATTGGGTTTGACAAGCAAGCCATGAGGATAAATTGTGAAAGTTAGAGTGCAATGTTTATGGCAAAGAATCAACATTACCATTTTAGGATGATGTATATTGATGTACAATACCATTTCATGAGAGACATGGTGGAAAACAAAAAAGTGTTTCTTGGAGAAGGTAGACACTTTGAAAAAAAATGCAGACTCTTTGAACAAGTCAGTGAGTGCTGAGAATTTCTCTTGGTGTAGAGAGACAATGGGCATTGATTCCCTATGTCAGTGAATGAAATTTCAACTTCTCGTGTTTCTACAAAGAAGACAACCTGTGGTAGAATGTTGGGAATGTTATATTCTTTGCAGTGGAAACCTAGTCAACCAACTAGCTAGTTGAGGATGATTGATTGGGTGAGTGATCAACTAAATAGTTAATTTGAGTTGATGTTATTCAGGTTGAGAAGATTGAATGGATGGTCGATTGGTATCTGACTGGAGGTCGACTAGATGGTCAACAAGGTAATTGGTTGGAGATCAACTAAATGGTTGACATGGTAATCAGCTAGAGATCGACAGGATGTTCGATAGGGTAATTAAATGGAGATTGATTGGATGGTCAATTGTTATTTGATTGGTAGTCGACTAGTTCATAGATGATTGGCGTTTGATTAGTGATTGAAACCTGTAACAAAATCCTGAGATTCATAGTATCAGAACCAATAATCTTCATGGATATATAACTATTTTGGGTGCCATGAATTAGGGTTTTACATGTTAGATGCTTATAAATATGGCATTATGTAATATTGTCTATAAAGGTTAGTGCAATAGAGAACCATGAGTCTATAATGGTCATGAAGATGTAATCCAATGGCTATAGTTTTGTTCTTATGTTAAAGAAAGAGAGTGGGATGATGAATTGCATCTTAAGTGTGGACCAAGGTTAATCATATAACTCTTTATTCGGTGAATGAATGACAAAAAATGAGTGATATATGCTCAAGGATTGTTGGTTTTATTTGTTAAGTGTTTCCAGGGTAAATATCTATATACTGTGTGTGATTTGTATTGCTTACTTTATGGTTAATTATATCTTCTCTCCCATGTTTGGTTTAGATTCTCCACAGACTAGCATTGGGTTCCACACAAGTTTCAAGTTGGTGACAAGTTTTGGTTGCATTTGTAGAAAGATAATCTCACAGGTCCCCATAGGAAGCTCAAAACAATTCAATTTGGGCCTTACACCATAACAAAGGCTATAGATGAAAACAATTTCGAATTGAGTATTCCCCCTTTCCTTGGTTGACACACATTCTTTAATGTGGAGCTACTTCGACCATATTTCCTGCATCTTCTAGAGACCTCAAAGGAGGATGGGTATGTAATGTCCCCCACCTCTTAGAGAGGTGATGAGGAGACTCAGTGGCCTAGGCACCCCCACTAGGTCATAGTCTCACACTGAGGGGGGGGGAAATCAAGAAGTTAAAAGTTATATTTTTAAGTTGACTTAAGAAAGGAAAAGGATAAAGGAGTAAAAGATAAATCAACAGAAAAATAGAAGATTAACCCTGGGAGTTAACCTAACTCAACAGAGAATTAGAAGGAGAAGTATAAGTAAGAGGATGGGGTGCACCTATTATTCATTCTGGTTTTGGATTATTATTTTCTATTTCTCTTGAGCATTCAGTTGGGGGTTTGTTGTACAAACCCTTGTGAACAACTCAGTGGTGAAATATCCACTCACCTTGTTCTGTAGCTTGGTCTCGGGGATGAAAGAGTCCTCCACACCATTCTAGTCTCATCCCATCTCCATCTAGTGCTTCGGAAGGGGAAGGACCATTAGTTTGAGGGATTTTCTGGAGGGTTATCATCATTCTACATTTTTCTACAGATTGGGACGTCTTGGAGCCATAGGGGACGTCTTGTAATTCAGTAAAACTCAGATCTAGGGAGATCTGCTTGAGATCTGAGTCCAAACCTTCTCCCATGGGATTCTCATAGCCCGATATATATTCTTGGAGAGTTTTAGAGCATTTGGAGACCTCCTTCATCAGGGTCGAACTAGCTAAGGTTTCAGTCATCTAGTGGGGCACCCCATTCAGTGGGAAATTCAGATCTACGGAGATTGAGAGGGATCTTGGAGATTCAGGCACCTGGGTTATTCTTACCATCACCCGATCTATATTCTTGGAGAGTTTCAGAGCATTTGGAGGCCTCCTTCATCAGGGCCGAACCAGCTAGGGTTTCAGTCATCCAGTGGGGCACCCCATTCAGTGGGAAATTCAAATCTACAGAGATTGAGAGGGATCTTGGAGATTCAGGCACCTGGGTTATTCTTACCATCACCCGATCTATCAATTGGAATATTTCTTAGGGTGATTGGACACTTTTGGCAGTAGGGCCGAGTTATTGAGGGTTTCAACCTTCTATTGGAGTGTGGCATTCTTCAGCTGGAGAGTTTGGCATTCATATCTGCTTGTATTGATCTTCATTTCTTATTCAGCCTTTGGAGGCATTATTTTTTATTAGCGGGAGCATTTTGTAGCAGCTCATATCTATTGCTTGTACGGCCATCTGAGGTTTATGCCGGATCGGTCATCTATTGTATCGATCTTACATTGCTCATAATAAAAAGGTCAGATCTTTGCTTGTGCTTCTACATCTTCAATATATTGTGATCTCCATGTGTTGATGAATCTTGTATGCACTTAATAACTCAATAAATTAGTAGTAGAAAGAATTTGGCTTGGGATCATTACAGTGGTATCAGAGCCTCGATCCTCTAAACATGTGGAGAGATAGGTGCATGCATAAGTACAGGGGAATTGTTATGGGTCCGAGGAAGAAAAACAACATATAAGCAGAGGCAGAAATGGAAGGGTTAGGAGACAACCATGAGCCTCAGGTCCTGGCTCTCTTAGTAGTCGAATTTGGTAAGTTCCAGCAAAACATGAACCGCACAGAAAGCACATTGGTCCGGCAGTTGGATGAGTATCAGGAAACCAACAGAAGGGGACAGGCCGAAATATTTGAAACCTTGAAGAAAGTTGATGAGAATCTACAAAAAATGAACGAGAACCAAACTAGGATAACTAACCTTCTGATGCAAGTAACCCATCGAGGCAAAGATCCTGATACGTATGGGAATAAGGAGGCTGGAGGGTCTGGTGGAACCCATGAGGAAGCCAGATATAACCCGGAGAAAGCACCAGGATCCGAAGGAAGTCTTGGAGGTGGCACGTTCCATGGGAAGATGGGCAGCAGGACCAATCATAGGCCATATGTGCCAGTGTTCATGGATGAACCACTAGGCCAACACTCAGGTAGAAGAGCTAACCCCAGACCATACATGCCCACATTCACAGATGAGCAAGGGCAGCAGGAACAGGTTGAAGATTTTGTGGAACAATTAGCCAGGAGTACCAGGGAATACTATAACTTGGATATGAAAGTTCAAAGACAGATGTCCCTAGACCAATATTGTCAACTCAGGTTCAGAAACCATCCTAGGATGAACCACAGGGGTAGCTTTGATTTTGAGCGAAGGGAAGGGAAGATAGAGATTCCATACTTTGATGGTACGGCTAAGATGACAGCACAAGCATGGGTGCAGAAGCTGGATACTTACCTGCAGCTTAACCCCATGAGAGAGATGGAGGCCATCAAGTTT
>ML777176.1:484861-502524 GCA_009831015.1 Picea engelmannii | reverse complement strand
TTTACTTGGGACACATCATAGGGGAAAAAGGGGTACAAGTACACCAGGAGAAAATAACAACCATTAGAGAATGGCCTACTTCGAAAACACTCACAAAACTGAGGGGATTCCTGGACCTATGCACATACTATAGGAAATTTGTCAAAGGGTTTTCTCAACTGTGCGCACCCTTGACTGACCTAACCAAAAAGGGGTCCTTCAAATGGAATGATGAGGCCCAAGTCACGATGGATAAAATGAAAGAGGTCATGAGAACCTACCCAGTTCTAGCTCTTCCTAATTTCAGCATACCCTTCACTTTGGAGTGTGATGCCTCGGGGGAAGGTATAGGGGCCTTGTTGATGCAGAACATGCACCCCATTGCCTATGAAAGTCGAAAACTCAGGGGTCCTGAACTTCTTTACAACATTTACAAAAAAGAAATGTTGGCTATCATGCATGCACTAGCCAAATTTAGGCAATATTTGGTAGGTGAAAGGTTTGTGGTCAAATCAGACCATAACAGTCTTAAATATCTATTGGAGCAGAAGGATTTGAATGAAAGACAGCAAAAATGGGTAAGCAAAATACAAGCCTATGACTTTGACATTGAATTCGTCAAAGGGAAGAATAACGTAGTAGCCGATGCATTATCTAGAAGGCCATCCATATTTGTCATGTCTGGTATGTCAGTCGACTGGAAGGAACACTTGATAGTGGAATATGCAAAGGATCAGTTCATTTGTCAACTATTGGATGGGAAAATATAGCATGACAACTTCAGGGTCATAAATGACCTCTTCTATTACAAAGGCCAGATCTTTTTAGTTCCTGGATCATCTCTCAAAGCTAAGATCCTGCATGCATGTCATAACTCACCAGTAGCAGGGCATCAGGGCATTAGTAAGACGTACAGGNNNNTGAGAGAGAGGTTTGCATGGAAAGGCCTCAAGGAAGATGTGATGAAGCATGTCAAAGAATGCACTACATGCCAAGAAAACAAGGATGAGCACACACACCCTGCAGGACTGTTGCAACCCCTACCTATTCCAGAGCACAAGTGGGAAAGTATATCCATGGATTTTATCACCGGGTTGCCCAGAGCACAGGGGAAATATTTCATTTTCGTGGTGGTATACAAGTTGACGAAGTTTGCACACTTTTTTCCCATAGCCACAGACTTCAGTGCAGCACAGGTGGCCGAATTATTTTTCAGAGAGGTGTTCAGACTACACAGCCTACCCAAAACCATCATCAGTGACAGGGACAGTAGATTAAGTACGTTTTGGCAGGAGTTGTTCAGATTAGTGGGTACGACATTGAATCCTAGTACTAGCTATCACCCTCAGATGGATGGTCAGACTGAGATAGTTAACAAATGGGTGGAAGGTTACCTCAGAAACTACATAGCAGGACAACAAAAAGCATGGGTCAGATGGTTACATTTGGGAGAATATTGATACAACACCACCCAACATATTTCCATTGGCATGTCACCCTTTAGAGATTTATATAGCTATGATCCTTTATCATTTGTGGAGATTGTATTTGGTGACAGCAGGGCTCCGATGGTACATGATTGGATACATCAGAGCCAAGACATTCTCAGGGAATTGAAGGATCATTTACAAAGGGCACAAAACCAGCAAAAGGTCCAAGCAGACAAGCACAGAGTTGATCATACCTTTGAGATTGTTGATTTAGTATATTTGAGGTTGCAACCATACAGGCAGGCCTCCATTAAGAGAAGTGGAGTGGAGAAAATGTAACCACGTTTATTTGGACCTTACAGAGTCAGGAAGAGGATAGGGGCAGTAGCTTATGAGCTGGAGCTTCCACAGGGTAGAAAAATCCACAACGTTTTCCATGTCTCATGCCTTAAAAAATCCCTCGGACAACACGTCAGGCCTATTGAGGCATTGCCTCCCATGGATGAGGAGGGACAGCTTGTTTTGATTCCAGAGGAGGTGTTATAAGTCAGAGAGAAGAGGCTCCAAAACCGAAGCATCAAGGAGTATCTGATCAGGTGGAAGGATTTACCCATTGAGGATGCCACTTGGGAGAAGGAGCACATGGTTAGAGAAGCAGGTTTGGAATTGCTTGAGGACAAGCAATTTCAAGTAGAGGAGACTGTAATGTCCCCCACCTCTTAGAGAGGTGATGAGGAGACTCAGTGGCCTGGGCACCCCGACTAGGTCATAGTCTCACACTGAGGGGGGGRAAGTCAAGAAGTTAAAAATTATATTTTTAAGTTGACTTAAGAAAGGAAAAGGATAAAGGAGTAAAAGATAACTCAATAGAAAAATAGAAGATTAACCCTGGGAGTTAACCTAACTCAACAGAGAATTAGAAGGAGAAGTATAAGTAAGAGGCTGGGGTGCACCTATTATTCATTCTGGTTTTGGATTAGCATTTTCTATTGCTCTTGAGCATTTATTTGGGGGTTTGTTGTACAAACCCTTGTGAGAAACTCAGTGGTGAAATATCCACTCACCTTGTTCCGCAGCTTGGTCTCAGGGATGAAAGACTCCTCCACACCATTCTAGTCTCAGCCCATCTCCATCTAGTGCTTCAGAAGGGGCAGGACCATCAGTCTGAGGGATTTTCTGGAGGGTTATCATCATTCTACATTTGTCTGCAGATTGGGATGTCTTGGAGCCATAGGGGATGTCTTGTAATTCAATAAAACTCAGATCTAGGGAGATCTGCTTGAGATCTGAGTCTGAAACTTCTCCCACGAAATTCTCATAGCCCGATCTATATTCTTGGAGAGTTTCAGAGCATTTGGAGACCTCCTTCATCAGGGCCGAACCAGCTAGGGTTTCAGTCATCTAGTGGGGCACCCCATTCATTGGGAAATTCAGATCTACGAAGATTGAGAGGGATCTTGGAGATTCAGGCACCTGGGTTATTCTTACCATCGCCCAATCTATATTCTTGGAGATTTTCAGAGCATTTGGAGGCCTCCTTCATCAGGGCCGAACCAGCTAGGATTTCAGTAATCCAGTGGGGCACCCAATTCAGTGGGAAATTCAGATCTACGGAGATTGAGAGGGATCTTGGAGATTCAGGCACCTGGGTTATTCTTACCATCACCCGATCTATCAATTGGCATATTTCTTAGGGTGATTGGACACTTTTGGCAGCAGGGCNGAGTTATTGAGGGTTTCAGCCTTCTATTGGAGCGTGGCATTCTTCAGCTGGAGAGTTTGGCATTCAGATCTACTTGTATTGATCTTCATTTCTTATTCAGCCTTTGGAGGCATTATTTTGTATTAGCGGGAGCATTTTGTAGCAGCTCATATCTATTTCTCGTACAACCATATGAGGTTTATGCCAGATCGGCCATCTATTGTATTGATCTTACATTGATCATAATAAAAGGGTCAGATCTTTGCTTGTGCTTCTACATCTTGAATATATTGTGATCTCCATGTGTTGATGAATCTTGTATGCACTTAATAACTCAATAAAGTAGTAGTAGTTAGTGATTCCAAGAAAGAATTTGGCTTGGGATCATTACAGGGTAATTCGATCCTAATGAACTCAATTATGACAACCTTGAGTAGGCTACCCTGGATCAAATCATGGAAACCAAGATGAAGGGCACCCACCAATAGAACATACAACTCTATCGGGTTGTCAAAGCAGGACAACTTCTTTAGCAAGGAAAATGGCTCACCCAGATTCAAATTCAGCAAAAGTTTCCCCATATACTACAGGAACTTGACGTGATGGAGACCATTTATTCCTAAGGGTAGAGGACTAATCCAAGTGGATATCAATTTCCACCCACCAATTCCACTGACTCAACATGGTTCTCCATCTAGGCAGTCTTGTTATGATTTTCTAGGATTTTGTAGGTCCTAAACATTTGGGTCCATTTTAGGCCCGCAACAATATGTTTTGATAAGTGATGTGTGATTGGATTTAAATTTTAAAAATATAGACCAAACTTTTTTATTGTTTTTCTCAGTTAGATATTTCTAATGAGCTACTATGACCGCCAAATGAAAATTGTATGTGAAAGTTACGTTCTTGTTCTTGGAAAGTTGATATCGAAACTAATGCCCAAAAATATGTTTTGGCATTTCAAAACACCTTTTGGTGTTTTTCCTCCTAGAATTAGGGTTTTGGACCTTAAGGTTATTTATTAGTCTCTCTCTCTTTAAAGATAAGCTACCATCATTCTAGCCAAAACTTTGTGTTCTGCAGTATTCCACTGATGTATTCATTAACAAAAGTTTGGTTTTCACTGTATTATTATGCTCTCTGTTATACTTTTGTGTGTGTTTCTATGTTTTCTCTATACAATATGGATCAATGGTATTAGATAATTATTTTCTTTGTTGTTTCTCTATGCATGTTCCCGACAAGGTTAGGGAATAGAGAGTTCGGTCTCATTCTAGCTTCACTAGAAGATGACCACTCTCACCAGTGAAAGCAGTCTCCCATGATGTGGGAAAGGAGATATGATGTAATAGGATATCATATCAAGATGTTTCTCAAGGAATTCCTTACGCAATTGAGGAACAAGATTATGGAAAACTTTTCCCATTTTCTTCAATGAATGTAAATGGTAGGCGAGGCACCTTCAACATGCATCCAATTCAGAGGTGTGACACCCTTCAAGGTATAAAATAACTATGATATCCATTTATTTGAAGGTCAGATAGATGCATATTCTTTGGAGAAATGGTTAAATATTTTACAGGGTTATGACTCTATTCAAAAAAATTTGGCATTGAAAACATCACCTTCATGCTCCTTAAATCCCTTCCCCATGTCAAATATTGGTGGGAAGGTTACTAGGAGAGACATAACAAAGATGAGTCTATAAAATTTATAAAAAGACCCAATTGGGAGGCCTTTTCTCATGCCATCAAGGAGGAATTATACCTTTTTGGAAACTATGATGATCCATACAGGAGATGGATGACTTTGTGTCAGGAGAGAGACTAGATGGCGTCGGAGTACACCAACATATTCCATACCTTGTGCTCAAAGTTAGGTATCAGAGACTCTGAGTAGAAACTCGTTTTGAAATAAAATAGTGGCCTACATAGGTACATCCAAGAAAATATGGATTTCTTAGATATATCCTCACTGGGAGCCACTTACTGATATTTTATCAAATTTGAGTATAAATTTAAGTAGAGGAATAAGAGGGAGTTTGGGTTTGCAAATATTCCACAACAAAAGTATGGAAAAGTATGACCTAACTTGTAGAATAAGTACAAACAAGGGATATCCAAACACAATACAATTATTCCAAGCCACGGGAAAAGAATCATAATGATAAGTCAAAGAAGGACACTGGAAAATAGTGTGAGTTCCATAAGAGCCCTTGGCACAAAATTGTTGATTTCTACTTGAAATAGTCATTGTTGGCCAAGATTAAATAAAAAGAGTCAAACCCTAACTCAAAATATGATTCAAAGTAGGATAAAGGAAATAATATTATCGATGAAAAACCTAGTTCTACCATCGCAACTACAAAAATCCAACCAGATGAGTCAAAGGATCTTAAGGAGGGGGAGCACATCTACCATTCTTAGATGTAGGTGAAAGGGACCCTAGTACATTTCATTTTTGACAACGGAAGCTAGCATAACTTGATCTCAACTAAGGTTATCAAAAGATTGAATCTTCCAACAATGCCACACCCACAACCATACACCATTAGTTAGTTGAGCCAGGGGCGAGACCTCCACGTCAACTAGTAGTGTTGCCTATCCTATGACATAAATCCTTTCAAAGATGAGGTATTGTGTGATTTTTCCCCACTTGAATTTTTTTATGTACTTTTAGGAAAACCGTATATGTGGAAACATCATGGTATTTACAAATCTCGGCCTTGTAGTGTAATTATTACCTTGGTAGGTCAGTCTTATAGGGTACCAAAGGTAGTTTTGACTACTCTAATTTCATTGATGTTAGAAAAATAGTTTAGGAAATTAATATATCAGAATGAAAATTTTTTCCTCTTCATGGTTTGGTTAGAAGGTGAGAGAAATATCACTATGACCACCACATATTAAAGACGGGGTCTCTCTACATAACAAAAGCAGGTGGACAAGGTGATAGAGGAATATAGAAACATATTTACCTCACCTATAGGGGTTCCTCTACATTTCCAGGTCAAACATCCCATTCACTTGATGTATGGCTCTCCCTTACCCAATGGTCCCATATACATATTCTCCCTTATGGAGATTGAGCAAATAAAGCATCAAATTCATGAGCTCATCCTAAAGGGATACATTCGACCAAGATCCCCACCTTCGGGAAGCCGGATTATGTTGGTATATAAGAAGGATGGGACATGGAGAATATATTGTTGGTACAGGGGCAGACCCAGGGTTCAACGCTCAAGAGTGCACCAAAAAATCCCTAACTATCGACCAGTTCGGCAACACCTGTGAAGTAGATGAAGTCTCACCTGAGGTAGAGGCAGGGGTGGTTGCAAGACTCAGGTGTCTGCAACCTTAGCTGGGACACAGATCTGTGATTATATATTTTACAAGGAACTTAGCATAGATCATTCCTCAATATTTAACCCTTATTATACTTCACAGAAAACATAGAGATTCACGACGAATACTCAGATTTACAGTGTTTCAACACTTAACCATGGTAACCTAGATCATATCCAGTAGATCAGCACTAAGCATCCTCATATACATCAGATCTAACAATCATATATATCTAAGAAGCACAGAGCATAAGTGGATATATCAAAGCACATATCATAAGCAAAGATAAACACATTGAAGCATAACACACAGATGTACGTGGTTCACCCCCCCCTGGGGCTACGTCCACAATATCTTCTTCTTTATTATCATCTTCAAGTTGTTATAAGCACAAAGCCTCCAAAACCCATATTTGCATAGGACAAAATATTTGCGCAGCTTGCTAGATTCTTCTTCCTTATGTTCCAAAACTTATCTTTCTATATCAACCACACAGTGACTTGCACTTAGCCTTGCAAGCCTTACACAGTTCGCACAGAGCACTTATTTGACATCACATAGATGCACTACCAATTTCACTAAGTAATCACATATACTACTTCTTACATTTCCTATCCTTCTATTTATACATTATAAAAGTGGTCTTAAGAATGGGTAATCCCACGGGCCGACATCCCTTTCCCATTACATTAACCCAAAACCCTAAAAGTGGCCCAAAAGTGGACCGAGATCCCGTGATATCTGCTTCCCCTGGCGCTCCATCTTTGATAGGCTGTCGAAGTCCCAAAAATGATCAAATATGACCAAGTGTTCCTCAAAACTTGGTCAAGGGCCAATAGGCCCCCAACACTCACCTGTGACTCGGCCCGAGTCACTCAGGTCTGACCAATTCTGCTTCGAATTCCTTGAGCTTGGCTCGAGTTTCTTCGACCTACCGCATTGCTACTACCTCTTGCTCAGCGAACTCCTATATGAGTGCCTCGTTCACCAGCCCTTCTAGGTGTTGTTCTGTTGTATTCACAACTTGTTCAAGTTCTACTCCTTGGCCTTCAACTTCAGTGAACAGTTGGCATGCCTTTTCTTGCATTGGTTGAAGTCGTTGAGAGACTTCCATTACTTTACTATGAAGCGTGTGAATTTTTTGTTGGGTTGTACATTTCTCTGGAAACCTCTTCATTCTCTCTACAGGTGACAGGGCCTTCAGCTCCACCTATAGATTTTTGGCATTGTACTTCACCTCTTGGAGTTGTGACTCCAATTTATGCAATTATGGGTTCTCGGTTAGGTTCTTGTAGATCTGCGCACTTTTGCTACTTAATTGTTTTCATTCCTCAGTGAGTTCGTTAATCCTTTCTACGGTGCTCTAGGCAGTTATTTCTCACTGGTTGCGCACTTCTTGTGGGGTCTGTGGTATGTCTAAAGCTCTAAGTCCACGAATATTTGTTGAAGTTGTTGAATAAATTCAGCAAGCATCATCACTTGGCATTCTATGGGGTCCTATGCCTTCTGTTCTAAGCCGGTCACAGAGAGAAATGCTATGTTGACTGCTTCTTCAATCCCAATATGCTTCGCGAGAAGCTGCTCTTTCTCTTTTTGTATCTTCACTCTGTCTTCTTCAAATTTCCCTTGGAGAGTGTCCTTCTCTTGTTGTGTAGCTTGGCGTTGCTCAATGATTTCCTCCTGTTCTTTCTTTAAGGCTTGGGTGGCCTACGATGTTTCTTCCTTTGCCTTCTGAAGGCATACTTCGACTATGTCAACAATCTTGCGGAGTTGAACCGGTTCATTTCCTTCTTTTGTTGTTCCTTCTGACAGGGGTGCAGAGGAGACTGTACGACTAGACTAGGGAGCTTACTGTACTCCTTGGAGCCCGGTCTCGATTCTGTTGTACATTGTCTCTTTCTTAGCTTGCTTCTTTTTTTTTATCTCTTCTATGGCTTCCTTCATAGATGCGATGAGAAAACTAAAGTCATCTGGAGTGACTGTGCTCTTCATCTTAGTCATGGGTGATTTTGATTTCTTTTGGGAGGAAGGTTCCGGAGGTGAACCCTTCCTTTTAGTTATGATCTCTACTTCGTCTAATGGCCTCTGCACGACTTCCTCTAAGTCTTCACCATTACCTCCTTGCTTTGGTGTAATGGATGCAGTTCTTACAGATTTGTTGTCTACATCTTGGATTTCCTCATCCTTCTTTGTCTGCTTTTTTTTCTTTGTCTTACTGGGCCCAGGTGTATTCTGTGCAGCTTCTGGGTTGTCAATGTCGGACACTTCTGTGGGGTCTACTGGAATAAGGAGGTTCTCCGACCATTCCTTGGTGATTTCCTCCAGGTCTTATTCTGTCAGCTTATAATAAGACTGAATTTGTTCTTTGTTCTCATCAGCGTGTGCTGTAATATATATAAAATGGTAGTCTGCACTGAACTTTATCAAAGTTTGAAACCTTTGTAAAGTATTCGGGGTCATGTGAGGCTCGGACTGGATGGCGAGATTCAACTAGGTGTAGTAGGTATGAAATATGGCATTGGATTGCCACTGCTTGTTCATGTCGTTTGAGTACCATAGTGTACTGAACTTCACAACAAGTGGTTCAAAGGGGTCAATGTCAGGGAAGGTTGCACCTTCTGGTGGCTCCCATGCAACGAAATATATAAGTATCAAGAGACAACTAAAATGAAATTCATGCTCCTGATCCTGGGCTTCTCTGCAATCAATCTCTAGTTGATTCACTAGGTACTTCACCCAGTTCATCTATAGTCCCTCTGCGCACTTCCCTGTGAGGTTCACTACAAAGACAAATACTTGCGTGGGTTGATTCTTGCGTACCAACTTCCTTGCGATCAGTTGACAGGCGAGGCGCACTGCGCCACTTTCAATAGAAGCTACCTTGTAGCCTCGTGTGCCTTTCTCAACATCACCATAGGCTTATTTGATCTTCTGAGCAAGAGCACAATCTGTGGTCTTTCCAGGATAGTAATCATGGAGATCATGGCCCTGCATGCTAAGCCCAGTGATCCAGTTGATCAGCGTTGGATCAACTATTATGCGATGGTTCAACCATAAGTATCCTCCATGGTAACTTGGCAGTAGTAGCTTCACACAAGCATTCACCTCCTGGTGTCTGCCGAAGTACGATATCTTCATAACGTTGATCAGAGTAGACTGTGTGAGGTTCATCATCCATTGCTGAGGGACGATATTTGAATTCTTTCTCTTGGTTCTGGTTAGGTACTTGTACGGGGAAAGTATGTTGTAAACTTTACGATCCCCCAGGTTGAAGCGACTAAACTTCAATGCTGTGATATTTTTGGGATTTGCGCGGACTGCGCGTACTCCTTTCGGCAGGTAGGCAGTGACTAGAGTGTACTGAAAGTCTCTAGGCACACTATCTCTGTTGATCAAACTGCTCAGAGGTGGTATGTAAGAAGGTAGGATGGATGGAACCAACTTCGCGTTGGCCATATCCTCTTTATGTTTGGTTCTTCTTTCTACACCGGCTCGGAATGTTCCTGCTCAAGCAGTCAATGGGGAGGCTTGTACTCCTCTCGTCGATGATGCCTATAAACCTATAGACAATCCTCGCTCCGACATGACTCTTTTGGCTCTGAGGCTAGCGAGTACCTCTCTTACAGATTTTTCAACTACGCTAAATTTGTCAGACATATATGCTCAATATCAATAGATCGGGTTCTCAAAGTAATGTATGTACTATAGTAAGGTAGAGAGTAAGGGTAGAGTAATCACTGTTCACAATTCAGTTAGTCTACGGACTCAAATTCACGATTAGCAAAAGTGTCTTCCGTGCATGGCGCGATGGATTAAGTAAGTAACTCTATAACAGATTGTTCACAACGGATATGGGGCTTCCTTAACTCTGGTTCTATCCATTATGGTGTGGTCTAACAGTCTGGTGATGAGCCATCAATGCTTTTCAATCCGTTCGGAGTGGCATTCGAATGGATATATCGGCCTCCAATGGCTATATTTCTTTGCCGTGGCGAAGTGACCCATGTCGTTGTTCTGATATCCAGGTGAAGCTCTAATTTTACAAAGTTTCTTTCGGAGAGGTTCCCTCTAGAACCCTCTGTATCCTGTCGATCTAAGCTCTCTTTTTACTTAGCTTTCTAGCCTTCTTCCCCATGAGCTTCGTCTCGGTAGTTCTTTTCTCATCCTGAATCTTATTTTCCTTGGGCATAGTCACTTCACACTGCTAAGGTTCTTTCCCAAGACTCAAGAGAACTACTTTGTCTATATCTAGTATAGATACTCCAATATTCTATGAGTCCCCTAATTCTTTGACATCTGAGATTCTAGTGTCAAATAGCTTTGACTTATTCTCCTATTCCTCAATCAACTGCGCGATCCTTTTGGTCATGAAATCTTTTAGCTCTTGTCTTCGTTGTTGTAATACCTTTTCTTCTTCCTTATTTCTAGCTTGATCTCTCTCAATCCAAGGTTTTCCAAGTAACATAGTGAAGGGGCATCATCCCCAATAAATTTGATAATCTCAAAATCTTCTTCTGTCGAAGTTCCATTGACTATCATAGGTATCTGAGTGAGTTTTCCATATAACATCATCAGTTTTCCTCTAAATAGTACTATTCTTCCTAGTGAAGGAATCATGGCAGGCTTCCCTATAGCTTCCCAAGTTCTTTCTGGCATAATGTTAACTTGTGTTCCTTCATCAAGAATACAGTAAATATCGAAGTCCCCTAGTCTTTCTTCGACTTGTTCCTTTTCTTTGAAGATCTCTGGTAATCGAACATATTTATGTTCATTCAAGGTTTATTTCATCTATATTAATACTTTCTCTTATTCTTTCTGGGGTTCTGCTATTTCTGGGGCTGTCCTAGGGTTTTCTTCATGCATATTCATTATTTTAATCTTAGCAATCATTCTAAGAAAATCCAACACTTCATGGTCCAAATATTTGCAACAGAGACAACTGGGCTTTCCACCAAGGCATTCTTTAGCTATATGGCCTGGTTTTCTACAACTGTAACATAGGGTCAATCCTCTCTTTCTCTTAAATGATCCCCAACTTCTTTTGTACTGCGCACCAGGATCATGGTAGCTAGCCTGCAAAAAATTCTTTCTAGGATCCTGCATCCATTTGTTAGTCCAAACATTCCTTATATGCATAGGTATAATATATCTATCATTATGCTTATTAGATCTATTGATATCAAACTTTCTTTCATCTATTAATGCCCTAGGTTTTAATCTTGGACCAAATCTATCAAACATGCCTAGATCCATGCTCTAGAAAAAAAAAAAATCACTTATCTTACTTCTACAGAGCACAAAGCTTCCAGATCTAAGAACTTTTAACTATTCTTACCTTTATTGGAGCACAAGGCTTACAGATCTTACCTCTTTTCTACAGATCTGACCTCTTTCTTTCAAAAATTACCACTTTTACTTTTCTTAGAGCACAGAGCGTTCAAATCTCGCTTCTTTTCTTTAGATCTGATCTTCCTTTCTTCATATATGACCTTATTCCTGGCACAAATCTTCACAGGTCAAGTAAAAAGTTGCGCACTAGGGAAACGGATCTATGCACAAAGCTTTCTTTTGCAAAAACTTTCCTCTTCCTCAGTTCCCAACAATCACAGTTTCAGGTCCCGACAACGGAACCATTTGTTGGTACAGGGGCAGATCCATGGTTCAACGCTCAAGAGCGCACCAACAAATCCCTAACTACATGCCCTTTCTGCAACACCTGCGAAGCAAATGAAGTCTCACCCAAGGTAGAGACATGGGTGGTTGCAAGACTCAGGCATCTGCAACCTTAGCTTGGACACAGATCTGTGATTATATCTTTTATAGGGCACTTAGCATAGATCATTCCTCAGTATTTAACCCTTATTATACTTCACAAACAACACAGAGTTTCATGGAAAATACTCATATTTACAGTGTTTCAACACTTAACCATGGTAACCTAGATCATATTTAGTAGATTAGCACTAAGAATCCTCATACACATCAAATCTAACAATAATATATATCTAAGAATCACAGAGCATAAGTGGATATATCAAAGCACATAGCATAAGCAAAGATAAACACATTGAAGCATAACACACATATTTACATGGTTCACCCCCTCTGGTTCTACGTCCACAAGATCTTCTTCTTTATTATTGTCTTCAAGCTGTTACAAGCACAAAGACTCCAAAACCCTTCTTCGCATAGGACAGAAGATCTGCGCGGCTCGCTAGATCCTTCTTCCTTGCGTTACAACACTTAGCTTTCTATATCAACCACACAACAACTTGCACTTAGCATTGCAAGCCTTACACAATTCGCACAGAGCACTTATTCGACATCACATATATGCACTACCAATTGCACTAAGCAATCATATCTACTACTTCTTACATTACCTATCCTTCTATTTATACATTACAAAAGTGGGCCTAAGTGTGGGTAAGCCCACGGGCCAACATCCCTTTCCCATTACATTAACCCAAAACCCTAAAAGGGGCCCAAAAGTGGACCGAGATCCTGTGATCTCTTCTTCGCCTGGCAGTCCATCTTTGACAGGCTGTCGAAGTCCCAAAAATGGTCAAATATGACCAAGTGTTCCTCAAAACTTTGTCAAGATCCAACATATATATTGATTATACAACCCTGAAAAAAATCATTCATAAGAACCTATACCCAATCCCCCAAATTGACAATCTTCTTGACCCACTCAAGAATGCCAAGTTCTTTAGTAAGATTGATCTGAAGTCAATCTACCACTAGGTTTCGATAGAACAATATGATGTATGGAAGACAAGATCCAAATATAAAGAAGGCCTTTTTGAGTGGTTGTTCATGCATTTTGGTTTGACTAATCCTTGAACGACATTCATGAGAATTATTGATTATGTATTGCAGCCATTCACAAAATATTTTGTGGTATTATATTTGGACGACATCCTCATATTTAGTCAAACCTCGGAAAAATATTAGCAGAAAATTCAATAAGTCCTAAGAACCCTATGGTAACATAAGTTATAGGAAAATCTAGAGAAATTAGCATTTGTCATGTAGAGAATCAAATACTTGGGATACATAATGGATGAAGATGGGGTGCATGTGCACCCAACCAAGATCTAGTTAATTTGTGATCAGCTAGCCCTGATAAATTTGATAGAGCTCTACAGTTTCTTGGGCCTTTCCAACTTCTACTGTAGGTTTGTGTTGGGTTTCTCTCATATTGCTTGGCCCTAATTTAGGTGACCAAAAGTGGAGCTATATCCAACTTTTCTTGGTCTTAATTACAATGGAAATCATTCCAAGATCTAAAACACCACCTTTGATCCATATTATTCCTCACATTGCTAGTCTTGTAACAATCATTCTATATTGAGACATATGCCTCTAACTATGTTATCATTGTAGTCCTCACTCAAAAGGGACATTTGGTGGACTATCAAAGTGAGACATTTCCTGATGTTGTTCATAGATATCCCACCTATGACAAGGAGGTGTACTCCATTTTGTGATCATGCAGATAATGGAAGCATTATTTCCTAGGAATGGAAACAAACATCCACATTGATCACAAGCCTCTACAATTGATGCAAACACAAGGGAAGTTTTATACTAACCACCATTATAAGTGGTCCACATACCTACAACAATTCCACTTGAACATTATGTACATGAAAAGAAACATGAACCATGTTCCAGACTATCTCAGTCGGCCCCCAAGTCTGGCACTAACCATAGTCCTTAACTCCTATGGGAACAAGACCTCTAGGTGGCCACAATTATACAACAGTGACTCTGACTTCACTACTATGTATCAGACACTGAGTGCATGGAAACAAGTCTAGGACTTCCACCTCTAGGATGTACTCTTGTGCTATCTAGACCATCATTTTGTCCTTTCAACTAAGAGTGAAAAGATAATTTTGGAGGCACATTATAGTTGGGTGGTAGGGTAATTCGATGTGGAAAAGATGGTGTCGATACTTCAAAAGTATTGATAATGGCCAAATATTCAATGAGATATTGAAAAGTATATCAGGTCATGCACTACATGTGCCATTGCTAAACCATCCACCAATAAGAAGGGCTATACACTCCTCATCCTATATGAGACAAACCTTAGGAGTTAGTCTCTATGGATTACATGTTAGGTTTTCCCTCCATGTATTACATGCCAATTTTTCCCTCCAAAAATCATGGCCATGATTGTGTCTTTGTGGTCGTCAATCATTTCTCTAAGATTGCCATTTTCGTACCATGTAAAAAGAGTATCACAACCAAGGCCATTTCTAGGCTCTTCCTTGAGCATGTTTGGGTTCATTTTGGGCTACCACGGACCATTATTTTAGATAGGGATAGCAAGTTCCTTTTTACCTTATGATCCAACATGTGGTCTTTCATGGACACCAAGTTGACCAAATTGATTTCCTTTCACCCCCAAACATATCGGTGCACATAAGTGGTCAATGGGATGATTGCACATATCATACGCATGTGAAATTCCAAGTATCCACGTACATGGGTTGAGATCATTCCATATGTTTATCATAGCTATAATGGAGTCCCCCACAACTCTATTGGCCACAACCCTTTTTAGGTATGATTTGGTTTCTATCCATTAGCACCCATTGATGCATCTCTTCTAGTTCCATCTTCATCAATAGAGTCCTCCCATGCTCGTACTGAGGAAAAAATAGTAGCCAAATTTTTTGAATGGGTCCAACATCTCCAACAATAAATTCATGATATATTACATAAGGCCAATGCAAAGAACAAGCAGTGACTTGACCAACATCGGGTTCCACACAAGTTTCAGTTTGTTGACAAGATCTGGTTACATTTGTAGAAAGAGCACCTCACAGGTCACCACAAGAATCTCAAACCACTTCGATATGGGCCTTACACCATCACAAAAATTGTGGGCGACAATTATTTCAAATTGAATATTCCTCCTTTCCTTGGCTTACACCCAATCTTTAATGTCGAGTTGCTTCAAGCATATTTCCCACATTTGTTGTACACCTTGAAGGTGGTTGAGCAATTGGATACTACTAAACTCAATCTTGACTTCCTTGAGTAGGATACATTGGATCAAATCATGAAAACCAAGGCGTAGGCCACCCACCAACAAAATGTACAACTCTTTCAGGTTGTCAAAGAAGGAAAACTTCTTTAGCAAATGGCTCACTCAAATTCTAATTCATCAAAAGTTTCCCCATCTACTGCAGCAACTTGAAGCAATGGGTACCATTTATTCCTAAGGGAGGAGGATTGATCCAAGTGGATATCAATGGCCACCCACCTCCTCTACTGGCTCAACATGGCTCTCCATCTGGGCAGTCTTGTTATGATTTTCTAAAATTTTCTGGGTCCTAAACTTTTGGGTCCATTTTGAGGCCCTTAACAATATTTTTAGACAAGCAATGTGGGATTGGATTTACCTTTGGCAAAGCAAGGCAACACTGTTTTATGTTTTTCCTCAGTCAGATATTTCCAATGAGATATTTTGTGCACCACATGGAAATTGTGTGAAAAAAGTTACATTTTTGGAAAGTTGATGTAGAAAGTAAATCCCAAAAATATGTTTTGGCATTTCAAAACACCTTTCTGCACTTCACTTCATATGTTTAGGGTTTTGGACCTTTAGGGTTTTTTCTTCATCTTAAAATTCCATCCTTTCAGCCTCTTGTATTAAATTTTTGCGAATAAGCGTAGTTTCCATCTCTCTCTTAAGAACTAAGATAACATCGTTCTAGCTAGTTTTTGTTCTACACTATTGTGTTATTTAATTCATTAATAGAAGTTGGGTTTTCATTGTATTACTATGATCTTTGTTATATTTCTATGTGTGTTTTATTTCATTCTCTATCCAATATGGATCAATGGTATAATGGCAGTATGTTCTTTGTTATTTCTTTGTGCATGCCCCTCACAAGGTTAGGCTATAGATAGTGGGTCTCGAGATATTTTCACTAAAGTATGACCTCTCTCGCTAGCCTAAGTGGACTCCCATGATAGGGGAAAGGAGAGATGACAGAGAACAATATCTTATCAATATGTTCCTTGAGGAATCCCCTGTACGATAGAGGAATGAGATGATGGAAAAAATTTCCCAGATCCTTCAACAACTGCCAACATCAAGTGAGGCACCTTCAACAAGCGTCAATTTGGAGATGCGACACCCTTCAAGGTACAAGTTAAATTTGATATCCCTTTATTTGAAGGCCATATAAATGCGGATGATTTGGAGAAATGCTTAAATGTTTTAGATGGTTATTACTTTGTTCAAAATTTTTCCAACATTGAAAATATCACCGTCATGCTCGTTGAAGCCCTTCCCCATGTTAAATATTAGTGGGAAGGTTACTAAGAGAGAGATAAACAAAGATACAAACTTAACGAGAACTGTGACCTTAAAAGAAGAATTGTATCCCTTAAAACCCATATTTTTTCATAAAAAACACGAAAATTAACCCTCAAATCGAAAAGTGGTGCTACTGGTAGCAGCAATTTTCAAATGGGGACAAAATTACAACATTTTTCAAGCATGGACTTCAAAACTCATACATTAGCTAATAAAAACCTCAAAATCAACACCTAATAAAAAAAGTGGAGTTACATAAAGAAAAATGTTTTCTTCTAAACGTGAAAATTATAGTTTTTTACAACCTAATTGAAATTGTGACCTTAATGACAGATCTCTATGCAAATAAACAACCCAAAATTGGACCACAAATGATCACTTGAAAATTTATTTGCAAATTGATTTTTTTTTTTTAATTTACATTAAATAAATAGAAAGGAGAAAATCTTCACAATTTTATTTTTTTTTAAATGAAGAAAAAAACACATTTAAAAAAATATATTCAAAACCCAAATTAAAAAAAAAAAGGTTTAAAAAATGAAATGAAAAAAAAAAAGGAGAATTTTTCAAAAAAAACAACAAGTTAAAAAATGTACATATCTCTTTTATAAAAAGAATCTTTTAAAAAACCTTAAAAACGTAATAAAAAAAGACAAAAAAACTAGCTAAGGGGAAAAAAACTAAATTTAATAAAAAAAAATATAAAATAAAAACTACAAAAAAAATTACAAAAAATGTTAAAAACAATTTTAAAAGAAAAATCAAACCAAGTTCATTAAAATTAAAAACAAAAATTAAAAAATAAATAAAAACCATTTTTAAATTAAAAACATAGCAAACTTAATTCAATCTAAAGTAAGAAA
>ML777176.1:467564-478455 GCA_009831015.1 Picea engelmannii | reverse complement strand
CCTTTTCCATGAGAATTCCCTCAATATATAGGAGAGAATGAATTAGTTACTTGGATAAGAATGATCCCAAAATATCAGGGAATCCAGTACTAGGATAACCATTCGAATGCCATCTCATCCTTCTAGAAGCATTGAGAATTCATATTTTTCCTTGCTTTAGAAAGAGTTCGCACCCTAGCAGTTCAACACAGTGAAAACTTCTTGCACCCTGGCTTAAGGCAGCCTGCGAGAATCATGCATTCTCGCAGGCAAATATACTAGTAGCCTGCGAACCTCCTTCAAAAATGATATTTCTGGAAAGAGAAGAAAGTAAATTTTCTCAGGAGAAAGTTCTTATGAAGAGCCTGAGTACACCATCATTAATATATCATCATGATAACCAAAATCATGGGTAACACCCATGAGCCAGCGCACAAGCACCATGCTCCAATACATAGCCTTGGGCTCACTACATCAACCATATGATCAAAGTTTTGTGTATATAAAGGGTAAAGGATAGGGTTTCCTACTCCATGTGGGATATTGCCCACAGAGTTCAAAAAAAGATAAAACTCAGTGCTAGGTGCCCGGGCGAATGCACAGGTGTCCAAAGAGCGTGATCTTATTGTTGTAGTTGTCAATCCTATTCAAAGTGTTAAGGGGAAGGTTGTGATCGATGCATTTTGGTTAATCAATCCCTAGACCATGATGTTTGGGCAAGAGCCCTGACAAATAATTTCAAATCTTGGGCATCTGAATAAGCCATCTATCCAGGCATTGATCCATGGGTTGAATTGCCATTATTATTCTATTGCCATTAATAACCAGAAAAATGAACTTGGAAGAGGAAATACAACTTCTGATGGACAGACAATTGTACATGCAGTGCTAGAACATATAACCCATGATATTAAATGTCATGATAGGAAGAATGGATTTTGGAATCTGCTACAGGAAGTTTCGTTGATTAACAGGTGTTCTAAATTTAGGGAAAACATATCAAGGATGTGAAATTCTTTGAGGCTATCACCAATGAAACCAGTGATTTCTTAATTTATGGATCCTGCAAATCAATGTATTATGAATAGTCACCTGATCGCCCACCGAAGGAGTCATTAGGGTAAGTTGTCACAGTCAATACTTCACAGATTAGGAAGTTTTCAGCATGCTCGAGGAAAGTGTGTTTATTGGACAGAGTATGGTTTTCACTGCTAGAGAACATAAATCTTTTAAAAGTAGCAAAGACATCGGCAATGTATTTGAATCAAGCACAACTGGTCACTTGAAAAAGTTTAAAGAGATGCATCTTGTATAGTTAAGCTTGAAAAGAATGAAACAAAGGCATTATCTATTAAAGCTAGAATGGTCGACAACACACAGTGAAAGCATTGACAGCAAGAAAAGTCACGAGGAAGCACCAATGCCGAGCTCACAGAGGTCAAGAACACCAGTCCAAAGGATCTCAGATGCTGAGATAGAAGTTTCACGATGCCAAATTATAGAAATTTTATATGCACGCACTGCATATGATTGGCTTCCTGACTCAGGAAAGGTCATGGCTCTAGATATTAGTTTTCCTGTGAAACAAGCATTCCATGTACTTTATGAACAGGGGATTTTTGTGGCCCCTTTACGGGATTTCAACAAGGGAGGGTATGTAGGCATGCTCAGTGCTTTAGAATTTATAACAATCCTGAGAGAGTTGGGAAATTATGGAGAAATTCTTTCAGAGGAGGATTTTGAGACACATACCATTGTCTCTTGGAGATATCAAAAGATTTTTATTAAGAGATAATCTGATCGATCTATGCCACCATTTTAGAGACCTCTTGTATATAGATTTCAAACATGTTGATGGTTTTGTTCCACTTTCTACAGCGGCCCATTCATGTATTTCTTATAAGTACATGGATCTCAAAAAATTGGAAAACAAGGTGGTTCTCTTCTGGCAATGCTTCGGCCAATTGCATCTCTTAGTTCTTCTCTTTCTCTATTACTTAAAGCCCATGTTAGTTCAATCCCCATAGTTGATGACAATGGTTCGCTATTGGATATATATTCTAGAAGTGACATTCAATATAGAAGTACCTCTGGTGGTTCTTATGGTGGATGGTAGACACTGGATAGAAATTTGAGATCCTTTCTCAAGGAATCAAATCTCACTAAAGAGAGAAGCTATAAGAAAGTTCTTTGTGATAGACAAATTATTTTCACCCAGATGGAAGATCTGACTACAACAGTTTGACCCACACCTTCAGGTAATAGTTACACAAGTGGCAGAGTTTTCCTACATTTTAGGCAGTGGTTAGAGCACAAATTCTCCAGCTGGCAGTAAATTCTAACAACCTCTAGCATTCGAGATGTTCAAGCAATAGTTTCCAAATTTTATTTTTCCTTTAATTTATTGTTAGAATCTTTTTTTTAGCATGTTGTTACATGTGTCAATCATTGTAACTATTTTCTATTTTTAGAAAGAAGATATAGGAATCGATTTTTTAAGACTGAGAGTATATTTACCTATGGAGAGAGAGGTAAAAGAGTAAAAGGGGGTCGACCTATGAGGGGGTGGATTTATTTTTGGTGGACTGTGGGCCTTGCTATTTCAGGAGGATGTTCTGTAATATTTAAATGGTCAACCAGTAGTAGGAAAACTGTTGACAGGATTCTCGTGTTGAGGTGTTGGTGGCGTTTCTCTTATATGTTAGGTGTTTTCTTCCAGTTATCATACCATTTTTTTTCAAATTCTTATTGTCAAAGGATAGTTAATAGAGAAGAATTTATTGGTGAAATACTTTGCATCTAATCTTTTGGTAATCTTTATGTTTCTCTTCTAAAAGCTTTGTTTAGGAATTCTTAAATGCTCCTTGTCTTGAATTTTCTCCTCTACTTCTTCCTCATTTGACACCATTAAAACTTGATTCAATCCAACATTTCCACTACCTTGCCCTGTGTAAGAGATTTGTCTAGATCTGAGAGTGATTCATATATTCAAGCATAGACTACATCACCCAATGGTCCCTCCTCTCACGCTCCAACCAAACCATTTAAAAAACCAAATCCCGATCCATCATAACTAGCCTAATATCCTATTCCAAACCAAGCTAAATCATACAGAGAGAGCCCTCTCTAAGTCTTAGAGGGTTGGATCCAAGACTCCAAGCGATTGAAACAGTTACCTCTGTCAATTTCTCCCTTAGCCTGAGAAATTACAGAGTGATAATAGATTTCAACCCTTGAAGAAATCCCAGTAGAAAATTCTTGTACCACAAAGGTTTGGGTAATGGACCCAAGTTTGTTTGATGTATAATGGTATGAGTTTTAATATATTTGAAGGTAAGACTATTATAGATGGCTAGTACATGTCATTTCATTTCTAGTGGTATGTGGAACGTCACATAACTCCTCACGGTTAGAGGTTTATGGCCATGTGAAGTTGGAGAACCCTCATGAATCATCTAGAAGCCCCAAAAGGTCAAAGTAGTCAAAGTGGTTGCAAAGAAGAAATTATTTAAATAATAAAGTGAAGTGATGAGTGTACTATAAGTCAAAGTGGATACAAAACAAATTATTTAAATAATAAATTTAATGGAGAAATTACTAAGTGGACAAGTGGTTAGAAGTGGGTTAGCCCTAAAATAAGGAAAGTGATTTAAGATGGTTAGAAGGTAACCCCTTAAGGAAGCTACATAAAAGTATAAATAAGAGGCAAGGGTCTCTCATTTTAATTACACTTGAGAATGTTGAATATCTACAAGTTACTGAGGTAACCAAAGGATATCTAAGGCAAATTTTAGAGGGAAGGTGAAGTAAAGAAGGTTGAAATTCAAGGGAGGATAAATTATTTTGATGATGTTTTCTAAGGTATGTTATTTACAGGTCATCTCACCATTTTCACAATAAGTTTTTTTCTAGAATGATTCAGATCGCGAAATATGGAGGTCGTTGAGGAAACATATCCAAGATGTTTTGATAATCATTCCAGCTTATGGTTCATTGTATTTTTGGAATTACACTCTGTGGAAAATAGGGTTTGTGGATAGTCCTGAACTAGTCTAAAACAAGTGTTTTGGGTAAAAATGTCATAAATTCTTCATAATAGATCCAAATTCAGTAATACCAAATGTATTAGTTACAGTACAGTCTTTAGTATTTTTTGTACCATTTTCAAATCGATACAACAAATATCTTGTGCGAGGCACACTCTACATGYTCTCTCTCTAGAATAAGCTAGAATTCAACAAGGTCTATTACAGAGTTACAAATCAGATTTGGATGATGAAATTTATGAGGGATTTTGGTTGAGGTACATGTAGGGTACATGGTTGAGACAAGTAGTTGATGAGTTGGCACATACATGAGGTGTATAGTTGATGATGTTGGTACATCTTGATGAGTCATAGTTTATGTGTATTTGATGCATGATTTGTATATATTTGGTGCATGGTTGATGCACTCGTTGTTGGTACAGGTTGAGGTACAATTTGGTGCATGGTTGATGCACTTTTTTATGTTATAGGTTGATTATAGGTTGTTTGGTATAGGTTGGTACAGGTTTAGAGAATTATATCTCACAGTGATAGTGTGGCAGTGGTTCCATCATTCTACTTATATTATAGGGCAGTTGGACAGGGAAAGGATGGGTGGTTGTAGCCACCTTCTGGTTGTAGCTGGAGAACATAGGGGGTTGGAGCCTCCTTCTGGTTGTAGCCATAGAATTGGGAAGTTGGAGCTTCCCTCAGGTTGTAGCCTGAGAAACTAGGGGGTTGGAGCCTCCTTCCAGTTGTAGCTTAAAAACAAAGGAAATTCGTGCTTCCAATGAATTCAATTCTTAAATACATATAAGAAAAAATGTTATGTGGTTTTATCCTGCTTTGGGATTCCACATAAAAACACTAGTGTATTGTGTATGTGTATCATTGCTCATTTGTTCATTGTTTATTTACTTTGCAACTATTGGATGATAATGCTACATTGATATAACACTCGCATTTTATGGTTAAAAAGGATTAAATTTCTCTATTACTTATTCACACCCCCCCCCCCTCTCAATAATCCAACAATTGGTATCAGAGCAGGTTCCTTCAAAAATCAGTTTAATCACTGAAAGGTAGATCATGGAGAGAAAAAACATGTATAAAACCAGAATACCACAGTTAGATGGACAAAAGTATGAATTCTAGAGAAGAAGGATGAAAACATATATACATTCACAGGACTTGAAATTTGGAAATCAGTAGTAGATGGATACAAAGAACCAGCAGTTCCACCAACAAGTGAAAAAGCATTGAAAGTAAGTCAAAATAATTCCAAAAGCACAAATGCACTTCTGAATGGTCTTGGTGAATCGGTATATACCAAAGTTGTACATTGTAAATATGATAAAGAGATTTGGGACAAACTTCAAAATATTTATGAAGGAGATTCAAAATTCAAAGAAGCAAAACATCAAACTTATAGAGGTCAATTCGAACAACTAAAGATGAAGGAAGATGATAATATTGCAGCTTACTTCTTACGATTCAATGAAATAGTGAATTCAATCATAGGATTGGGAGAAGAAATTGAATAACTTATAATTGTTCAAAAGGTACTAAGATCTCTTCCTATGATATTTGATCCTAAGATATCATCACTAGAAGAAAGAGCAAGTCTAGACTCAATAAGCATGGGCGAACTACATGGAATCTTCACAGCATATGAAATGAGAACTGAATAGGAAAATCCATATATAAAACAAGCATATTTCAAAGCATCCAAAAGGTCAAAGCAAAAGGGAAAACAAAAGGAACATAGCAGTAGCAGTGACTTCTCAGAATATGATGAAGAAGAAGTCACCAACTTTGTCAGAAGATTGAACAAGGGAACCAACGACAGATATAAAGGTAAGCTTCAATTGATTTGTTTTAATTGTGATGGTATTGGTTATTTTTCTAAAAAATGTACTCATAAGAAAAATAAGAAGAATGATGAAGATTACTCAAATATAAAACAAGCATATAAAGGAAAAAGAACCAAAAATAAAGCTTTCAAGAAAATCGTATGCACCAAAGAAGACACCTCCTCATCAAATGAATATGAATTCAGTGATAGTGAGATAGAAAGAGTTCTATTGATGGCAATAGAAGACTCTGATAAAGAAGACATCAAAGAAGAATATGAAGAGGAAGAAGTTGACTACCGAGAAGAATTGTTGAGTGCCATAGAAGTTATAATAAGAGAAAAGAAGAAAAACAAGAAGCTACACCAGAAATAGACAAGAAAGAAGGCACTTGGGAACTAGAACAAATGATCATGAAATTGAAGGTTCAAATAGAAGAAGATAAAATAATTGAAGAAGCACTCAAAGAACAGTCAGAAGAAAGAGACATGATCATTGGAAATTTGGAAGTAGAGATTGTCACATTGAGAAAGGATCTTCAAAAGAAAAATATGCAGAACAACTCAAAAGTTCTAGATGACATTATCAACAGTCAAAATCCTTATCATGACAAGTCCGAACTTGGATACAATCAAATAGAAAAGAGATCAAGATCCAAAGCAACAAAACAAGAAACATACCCAAAACTATATGCAGAAACAATACAAGGGGACATGAAGATCTACAAGGAAGATTACAGAGACACTCCTCCATTGAGAATATTCAGACTTCAGAATCAATGACCAACAGAAACAAATAGGCCTCGATAAGAATAAAGATTCATAAGAGTAACTCCTTTCAGAAGATATTCAACTCCCAAGTATCAAACTATATTTTTTGGTTTATGTTAAGCATGCAATAATTTTGGACATAAAGTTGTAAATTGCAAAGCTAATAGCAGGAACATAAACAACTTTGAATGTCATACACAAAATAGCTAACCAAGAAGTCCTAGTGAAACATAGAGAAGAAGCTACAACATGTTTGAATCATTGAGCACTGAAGCGGAATGCTACAAGTGCAACAAATTTGGGCACATGGCCAAATATTGTAGAATGGCATTCCCTCCTAGAGAACCACAACAAAACAACAATAGTCACATACATGAACTTGAGAAGAGAACATGGATAAGAAATCAGAATTAGTATAGCAATGAAGAATGCACACTCACTCTATAACCTAAGAAGAAGAAACGTGGTTGGTATGTTGACAGTGGTTGTTCAAAACACATGACAGGTGATAAAGACAATTTTCTTACATTAATAAAGAAGAGATGGATCAGTCTCCTTCGGAAATGATGATTCAACTAAAATCATTGGAAAAGGCACAGTCAAAATTGGAAACAAGAATCCCAAGGAAGAAAATGCTCTACTAGTCGAAGATATGAAGCATAATCTTCCAAGTGTGATTCAAATGTGTGACCAAGGTCATAAACATACTTTCGATTCACAAAAGTGTGAGATAAGAAAAGAAGGTTCAAAAAATTTGATTGCAACAGTTGCAAGAACTTCAAGCAACATATATGTATTAAGTGAAATTGGAAATGAAAAGTGTTGTCTAGGAAAGGAAGATGAAGGTTGGTTATTTCACAAAATAATGGGTCACATACACTTTGATAACCTTGTCAAAGATGGATCCTGATTTGGATCTGAAACATCGACAACTCATTCGCAATATTGTGGTTTTTTCAAACATTGATGAAAAAGGAAGCAGTTAAAGAAATTCCCCAGATCATGAAACCAACCAACACTTTATGCGAGCATTGTCAACAAGGAAAGAAAACAAAGACCAGGTTCAAATCAAAGGAATATTCAATGACAAGACCACTGAAATTTTTTCATACTGATCTAGTTGGACCAACTACAGCAAATTGTTTAAAATGTGAGAAATACTTTAGGTTATTAGTTGATGATTATACAAGAATGACTGAAGTTTGCTTTCTCATGAATAAGTCATAAGCTTTTGAAAACTTCAAGGTCTACAAGGAAATGGTTGAAAATGAAATGGATTCAAAAATCAAATGTTTGAGATCTAATAATGGAGGAGAGTTCACTTCAAAGGAATTTATGGACTGCTACAATAGGCATGGAATAAAAAGGCAATTCATTGTTGCTAGCACACCTCAACAGAATGGAGTTGTTGAAAGAAATAAAATGACAGTACAATAAATGTCTTGAACAATGCTAATGGATTCCAAATTGATGGAAATTTTTTTGAAACATGTAGTGCATACAACAGTTCACATTCAAAATAGAGTAATGCTCAGAAACAACACTGACAAAACTCCCTACGAGCTATGGAAAGGAAAACCAACAAATGTGAATCACTTCAGAGTATTTGGAAGAAAATACTACATCAAAAGAGAAGATGGCAGAATGGGAAATTTTGACTCTCCTGTGGACGAAGGAGTACTTGTTGTTTACTCAAGTACAATGAAAGCATACAAGTGTTACAATCTGAGGTTGAAAAAAGTTGTGGAAAGAATCAATGTAATAATTGATGAAACAGGTGGACGAGAATTAAAGGAAGAAGAAAATGAATGAATGGAACAACTTTACGAAGAAGAAGTAGAAGATTAAGAAGAAGTAGAATGGAAAGATGAAGAGGATCAGACATAAGTATAAGATCTAGTTCAACAAGTGCCTCTAAAGACACCTAGAAAATGAGTACAAAAGAATCATCCTTCAGATCATATTATCATAAACAAAGATGCCGGAGTTGAGACTAGAAGAAGAATATATTCACCTGAACAAATTCACCTAGCACTCTTATCTACGATTGAACCAAATTTTTTTGAAGAGGCTAGCAATGATGAATTATGGAATAAGGCCATGGATGTAGAATTGGATCAAATAGAGAAGAAAAACACTTGGGTATTTGTTCCAAGACCAAAGAATAAGAATGTGATTGGCACAAAGTGGGTTTTCAGAAATAAATTGAATGAATATGGACAGGTTATAAGGAACAAAGCTAGATTGATATGTAAAGGATACGCACAGGTTGAAGGAATCGACTTTGAAGAGACATTTTCCCCAGTTGCCAGAATGGAAGCAATCCAATTTCGTTTAGCTTATGCATGCTCCAAGAATATTAAAGTGTATCATATGGGCATGAAATTAGATTTTCTGAACAGGGAACTTGAAGAAGAAGTCTACATTGAACAACCAGAAGAATTTCATTTGTCAGAGAACACGGATTATGTGTGTAAATTGAAGAAGACCTTGTATGGTCTAAAATAGGCTCCTAGAGCATGTTACTCTAGACTGGATAAATATCTATAGTAGGCAGGGTTCAGAAAAGGAAGTGCAGACAACAACCTCTACATCAAGGTAACTCAATATAGTATTTTATTAATTGAAGTTTATGTTGATGATATTATTTTTGGAAGTACTGATGACAAGTTAAGCCATAAATTTGAAATGGATATGCAAAATAAATTTGAAATGTCATTACTTTGATAACTATCGTTATTTATGGGTCTTCATATATGTCAAAGCAACCAAGTAATTTTTATTTCTCAAACTAAGTATATCATAGAAATGCTGAAGAAGTTTGGAATGGAAGATTGCAAACTAGTTACCACTCCTCTGCAAACTAGTTGCAAGTTGAGAAAAGATGATGATTCAAAGTCTACAGACCAAAGGAAATACATGTCAATGATTGGTAGCTTACTATATGTGACAACATCTAGACTAGATGTAATGCAGGCAATTGGACAGGTGGCATGATTTCAAGTAGCACCAAAGGAATCACATGTCTTAGCGGTGAAAAGGATTTTCAAATATCTCAAAGGAACATAAGAGTTTGGATTATGGTATCCAAAAGGATAGGATCTATCACTTATTGCCTACACAGATGCAGATTGGGCAGGTTTCATTGATGACCGATGAAGCACCAGTGGAGAAACGTTTTACTTGGGTGAGTGTTTAGTATCTTGGCTAAGAAAGAAACAATCATCAATATCCTTATCTACAGCCAAAGAAGAATATATTTCAGTAGTAGGATGTTGTACACAGGTTCTATGGATAAAACAAACTTTGATAGATATACAGGTTGAGTACAATGATCCCATTCCAATCTATTGTGATAATACAATTTCCATCAGTTTCTCAAAGAATCCAGTGGTGCACTCCAAGACAAAGCACATTCCAATCAAGTATCACTTTCTATGGGAACAAGTTGTAGAGAAGAACATCAGAATTGAATATGTTGGCACAAAAGAAAAAGTGGCAGACATATTTACAAAACCTCTTCCAAGAGAATCCATTGAGTATCTTCGCCATAGACTTGAAGTAATTTCTACTCCAAAATGAATGATTTTGAATGCTTATCTTATATGTCTTATATTTACATGAGAAAACACCATTAAGAGGACAGTTCAGGTTGGGAGATAAGTTTCAGGAAGAGTTCAGTCAGGGGAAGTAGCCCCGGATGGAAATATGCCTTTTCCATTGATGACAAAGGGGGAAAGTTTTATCATATGCAAAGGTAAATGCTTGGAGAAAGAGCACAAAGGCATGGTTCTAGGGGGAGCGATGGTCATAGGGGGAGCATGAGTGATATGAATTAAGTATTGCATCATAGTGTTTTCATCAATGCCAAAAGGGGACATTGTAGATTATTTTGGTTGGTTGTCATTGATGTCAACCCTTGAAGAAATTCCGGTAGAAAAAATCGGTAGCACAAAGGTTTGGGTAATGGACCCAAGTTTGTTTGATGTATAATGGTATGAGTTTTAATATATTTGAAGGTAAGACTATTCTATATGGATATTACATGTCATTCCATTTCTGATGGTATGTGGAACGTCACATAACTCCTCACAAGTTAACTCCGATGGTAATGCCCTAATGAGTTATGTGGAACATCACATAACTCATTAGGGCATTACCCCTAATGTCGTCAACAGGTCAATAAAAGTAAGATTTTAATTTGTATTTTTTTTTTTAAACAATTTAGTATTTACAATTTAATTTTTAAATAAGTTTGAAAAAA
>ML777176.1:443946-457978 GCA_009831015.1 Picea engelmannii | reverse complement strand
ATTGTTGATAGTAACCTTTACATTAAGTCTGAAGGTGATAATTTACTAGTTGTTTTGGTTTATGTAGATGATATTATTTTTGGCTATACTAATGAATCATCTGTCTAGTGGTTTGCTAATTCTATGCAAACAGAATTTGAAATTTCCATGATAGGAGAACTATCATACTTTCTTGCCCTACAAGTAAAACAAAGCTCTGAAGGAATTTGTATTTCTCAAGAAAAATATTTGAAAGAGATGTTGAAGAAATTTCATATGGAAGATTCCTCTACAGTGAGCACACCTATGGTGGTTGGTTGCAAGCTGAGTAAAGATGATATCTCACCTGATGTTGATCAAAGGACATATCGCTCCATGATAGGTAGTCTTCTGTACATCACAGCATCCCGTCCTGATATAATGCAAGTTGTTGGAATGGTAGGTCATTTTTAGTCTGCTCCTAAACAAAGTCATTTGGTAGCCATCAAAAGGATATTTAAATATTTGAAGGGAACAATGACTTATGGTCTGTGGTATCCTAGAAATCAGAATTTCCAGTTAACTGCTTATTCAGATGCAAACTAGGCAAACTGTGTTGATGAGAGAAAAAGCACCAGTGGAGGAGCATTTTTTCTGGGTGACTCATTAGTTGCATGGCTTAGTAAAAAGNAAGGATCCATTTCATTATCCACTACAGAGGCAGAATACATTGTTGTTGCTACTTGCTGCACACAAATTTTATGGATGATACAAACTCTTGCAGATCTGAAGGTAAATTACACTGATCCCATTCCAATTCATTGTGATAACACCAGTGCCATTAGTGTCTCCAAGAATCCTGTTCTTCATTCCAAGACTAAGCATATTCCAATCAAGTACCATTTTCTCAGAGAACAAGTTACAAACATAATTGTTCAACTGAATTATATACCTTCTACAGAACAGATTGTTGATATCTTTACTAAACCATTAGCAGCGACCCCTTTTGGATATCTTCGTCAACAGTTGGGGGTTATAATCTCTTGTGTCTAATCTGTTCACCTGGTCAGGGGGAGTACTTATTGAATATCTGGTGTATTTCCAATATGCTTATAGTCGACAGGGGGAGTATGTTTTGCAACAAGATAAGGGGAAGAATGTGTCAAAGGGGGAGAAAAGAGTTCGGGAGGAGAGTCAAGTCTGAATGCATGTGGGTGCTTGTGTTGCCATCAATGCCAAAGGGGGAGATTGTTGGCAAATATTTAATAGACAACGAATGGAAAATATTTAACAGACATCGAATGCTTGTCATTGATGGCAAGTACAACAATGAAGATGGCATGAGTAACAGATAGGCAAATAGAAGAAAATTTCAGGAAGACCAGCAATGCAACAATTGTCTAAACGCAACAATCCTCATTCGTCAAATTGAGGATTGATATAAACTATTGATCAGGCATGATGAAGTCCATTTTTTATCGTTGGATCCCCTTCAAATTTCTGAAAGAATGAGAGTCGTTAGATCGACAAGAAGAGCACGCTGAAGAGGAGGGACTCGCAAAGTTTGAGAAGCATTTCTAATTGTTGGATCCCATTCAAAATTCCCGATAGAACAAGGGTCATCAGATCTGAATGTAGACAAGAAGAGATCGTTGAAGAGAAGGACAGATCTCAGGCATTAGATCCAAGCGCAGGATCCGACCATCGTTGGATCAAGAAGAACCCACACATCCTTTAAGGTATAAGGAGAAGCGGGCGTAATCGCTATATGCAAAATCATGACTTAAACTGAGCCATCAGATCAAGGTTGAATCTGGACCATTGATCTCAGTCCATGTCAGAGTTTCATGGATTAATATTTGAAGAGGTCAAAGAATATTAACATCAAGAATCGCGAAATCGCGATATACAAAATCGCGACATAATCTGAGCCGTCAGATCAAGGTTGAATCTGGACCGTTGATTCCATTCCATGTTGTATTTTCGAGGATCGCGTGTTGGAGATGTCAAAGAAACAATGCAGCAAGAACTTCAAAATCACGATATGCAAAATTGTGATTTAATCGCAGTCGTTAAGTCAAGATCAGATCTGGACCGTTGATCTAACTCCATATCAGAGTTTCGCAAATCGCAACATCGAGAGGCAAAGAACCCAATGCAACAAGAATGTCGAAATCGCGATTCAATCGTAGTCGTTGAATCAAGATCAGATCTGGACCATGGAATCATAGGACATGTTGCAAGTGATCAAAATTTCACTGACTTGGGGTCAACGGAGCATAGTGTCGAAAATCACGAAATGAGAAATTGCGAAAGCGCTTTTTGCATAGGCGCTTGGTTATGACCATAGTCATATTCGGGAAGGAGCTAGTGCAGAAAAGTTTTGTATTGGAACTTCGGAGATTGCGAAATGAAGTGTCAAGACACTCAACACAGGATTGTCGAAATGCCGAAACCCGATTTAAAGGAAATGTCAATAAAATACATCCAACGACGCAAATAAATTGGAGTATGATCGGAAGGTTACTGTTCTCTCTCACAGTTAACTCCTCAGTTACGAATCTATTAGCGAAATAGACTCATGATTGTGAATCAGTTGGAGTTTCAGTTGCTCGGACAGTTGTCTTTCTTTTTCCGAAGGAAATGCGAGGTGCAACCACCGTGGATACATGTATAAAAGAAAATGAGACAGACTGTGGAGGGTTGGTAGTTCTGTATGAGAAAAGAATGAAATTGTAAGGAAAGGAGAATGAGAGTATGCGTAGTATGAGATTGAGCATATGAGCAGTGCGAGATGAAACGCAGAGCAGAATAACATAACAAGTTGAAGAAGAGCAGAATGACAGAACAAGTTGATGCAGAGAAGACCTGCTGAACAAACAGAGGAAGAAATGAATTGCATAAAAGTTAGAAGATGACCATATGTATAGAACAAAGAAAGATTGGTAAGAATTGATGTATCTGTGTAGTTGAATGTTTATATGTTCATTTATGTTCTAGGGAGGTTGGGAGGTTCTCGGGAGGACTGTTGTCCTCAGAGGTTCAAGTGGGATCTTGATCACAGGAAGCTGTAGCTTCCATCTAGTTGCAGTCAGAGAAACCAGGGTGGCAGGGTGGTGCAAGGGAGAACAAGTGTTCTCTGTTATACAGGTTGGAGCCTATGCAACTGGAAGTTGGTGCTTCCATCCAGTTGGTGCTGGAATATATAGGGAGTTGGTTCTTCCTTCTAGTGGGTGCTAGAGAAACCAGGGAGTTGGGGCTTCCTTCTAGTGGGTGCTAGAGAAACCAGAGAGTTGGTGCTCTCAAACAAGTTACAGCTTGTAAAACAGAGGTAGCAGCCTCACATTGAGTTGGTGCTCAATTAAAGATGATGTACAGAACTTAAAAGACTACCTATCATTTCGAAGAAGAAGAGGTTTTCTCCCTTTATGGGTTTCCTCGTGAAAATTTGTCTCTGTGTATACCTTATATGTGATTGATGATTTTTACTTTTACTGTCCATATTCTATATAATGTTGATGATCACTTGAAGAAATATTAAGAATATTTTAATAGATTAAAGATTGTTTAAGCTCAAAGACAACTGATTCACCCCCCCCCTCTCAGTTGTATTAGTAATTTCAACATCTTCAAAGCATATGAAATGAGAACTGAATAGGAAAATCCATATATAAAAAAAGAATCTTTCAAAGCATCCAAAAGTTCAAAGCAAAAGTGAAAAAAAAAGGAACATAGCAGCAGCGGTGACTTCTCAGAATATGATGAAGAAGAAGTTGCCAACTTTGTCAGAAGATTGAACAAGGGAACCAATGATAGATATAAAGGTAATCTTCCATTGATTTGTTTTAATTGTGATGGTATTGGTTATTTTGCTAACAAATGTACTCATAAGAAAAATAAGAGGAATGAGGAAGATTACTCAAATATAAAACAAGAATATAAAGGAAAAAGAATGAAAAATAAAGCTTTCAAGAAAATCTTATGCACCAAAGAAGACATCTCCTCATCAGATGAAGATGAATTCAGTGATAGTGAGACAGAAAGAATTCTATTGATGGCAATAGAAGACTCTGATAAAGAAGACATCAAAGAAGAATATGAGGAGGAAGAATTTGACTACCGAGAAGAATTGTTGAGTGCCATAGAAGTTATAATAAGAGAAAAGAAGAAAAACAAGAAGCTACACCAGAAATAGACAAGAAAGAAGGAACTCGGGAACTAGAACAAATGATCATGAAATTGAAGGTTCAAATAGAAGAATATAAAAGAATTGAAGAAACACTCAAAGAACAGTTAGAAGAAAGAGACAGGATCATTGGAAATTTGGAAGTAGAGATTGTCACATTGAGAAAGGATCTTCAAAAGAAAAATATGCAGAACAACTCAAAAGTTCTGGATGACATTATCAACAATCAAAATCCTTATCATGACAAGTATGAACTTGGATACAATCAAATATAAAAGGGATCAAGCTCCAAAGAAACAGAACAAGAAACATACCCAAAACTATATGCAAAAACAATACAAGGGGGTAGGAAGATCTACAAGGAAGATTACAGAAACACTCCTCCATCGAGAATATTCAGACTTCATAATCAATGACCAATAGAAACAAATAGGCCTCGATAAGAATAAAGATTCATAAGAGTAACTCCTTTCAGAAGATATTCAACTCCCAGGTATCAAACTATATTTTTTGGTTTATGTTATGCATGCAATAATTTTGGACATAAAGTTGTAAATTGAAAAGCTAATAGCAGGAACATAAACAATTTTGAATGTCATACATAACATATCTATCCAAGAAGTCCTAGTGAAACATAGAGAAGAAGCTACAACATGTTTGAATCATTGAGCACTGAAGAGGAATGCTACAAGTGCAACAACTTTGGGCACATGGCCAAATATTCTAGAATGGCATTCCCTCCTAGAGAACCACAACAGAACAACAATAGTCACATACATGAACCTCAGAAAAGAACATGGATAAGAAAGAAGAATCGGTATAGCAATGAAGAATGCACACTCACTCTATAAGATAAGAAGAAGAAACGTGGTTGGTATGTTGACAGTGGTTGTTCAAAACACATGACAGGTGATAAAGACAATTTTCTTACATTAATAAAGAAGAGATGGATTAGTCTCCTTCAGAAATTATGATTCAACTAAAATCATTGGAAAAGGCACAGTCAAAATTGGAAACAAGAATCCCAAGGAAGAAAATGTTCTACTAGTAGAAGATATGAAGCATAATCTTCCAAGTGTGAGTCAAATGTGTGACCAAGGTCATAAACATACTTTCGATTCACAAAACTGTGAGACAAGAAAAGAAGGTTCAGAAAAATTAATTGCAACAGTTGCAAGAACTTCAAGAAACATATATGTATTAAGTGAAATTGGAAATGAAAAGTGTTGTCTAGGAAAGGAAGATGAAGGTTGGCTATTTCACAAAATAATGGGTCACATACACTTTGATAACCGTGTCAAAGATGGATCCTGATTTGGATCTGAAACGTCGAGAACTCATTCACAATATTGTGGTTTTTCCAAACATTGATGAAAAAGGGAGCAGTTAGAGAAATGCCCCAGATCACGAAACCAACCAACACTTTATGCGAGCATTGTCAACAAGGAAAGAAAACAAAGACCAAGTTCAAATCAAAGGAATATTCAATGACAAAACCACTGGAAATTTTGCATACTGATCTAGTTGGACCAACTACAACAAATTGTTTAAAATGTGAGAAATACTTTAGGTTATTAGTTGATGATTATACAAGAATGACTGCAGTTTGCTTTCTCATGAATAAGTCATAAGCTTTTGAAAACTTCAAGGTCTACAAGGAAATGGTTGAAAATGAAATGGATTCAAAATCAAATGTTTGAGATCTGATAATGGAGGAGAGTTCACTTCAAAGGAATTTATGGACTTCTACAATAGGCATGGAATAAAAAGGCAATTCATTGTTGCTAGGACACCTCAACATAATGGAGTTGTTGAAAGAAATAAAATGACAGTGCAATAAATGTCTTGAACAATGCTAATGGATTCCAAATTGACAGACATTTTTTTGAAACATGCAGTGCATACAACAGTTCACATTCAAAACAGAGTAATGCTCAGAAACAACACTGACAAAACTCCCTACGAGCTATGGAAAGGAAGACCAACAAATGTGAAGCAGTTCAGAGTATTTGGAAGAAAATACTACATCAAAAGAGAAGATGGCAGAATGGGAAATTTTGACTCTCGTGTGGACGAAGGAGTACTTGTTGTTTACTCAATTACAATGAAATCATACAAGTGTTACAATCTGAGGTTGAACAAAGTTGTGGAAAGCATCAATGTAATAATTGATGAAACAGGTGGACGAGAATTAAAGGAAGAAGAAAATGAATGAATGGAACAACTTTACGAAGAAGAAGTAGAATATTAAGAAGAAGTAGAATGGAAAGATGAAGAGGATCGGACATAAGTATAAGAGCTAGTTCAATAAGTGCCTCTAAAGACACCTAGAAAATGAGTACAAAAGAATCATCCTTCAGATCATATTATCGGAAACAAAGATGCAGGAGTTGAGACTAGAAGAAGAATATGTTCACCTGAACAAATGCACCTAGCACTCTTATCTATGATTGAACCAAACAATTTTGAAGAGGCTAGCAACGATGAATTATGGAATAAGGCCATGGATGAAGAATTGGATCAAATAGAGAAGAAAAACACTTGGGAATTGGTTCCAATACCAAATAATAAGAATGTGATTGGCACAAAGTGGGTTTTCATAAATAAATTGAATAAAGATGGACATGTTACAAGGAACAAAGCTAGATTGATATGTAAAGGATATGCACAGGTTGAAGGAATTGACTTTGAAGAGACATTTGCCCCAGTTGCCAGAATGGAAGCAATCCAATTTCTTTTAGCTTATGCATGCTCCAAGAATATTAAAGTGTATCATATGGGCATGAAATTAGATTTTCTGAACAGGGAACTTGAAGAAGAAGTCTACATTGAACAACCAGAAGGATTTCATTTGTCAAAGAACATAGATTATGTGTGTAAATTGAAGAAGACCTTGTATGGTCTAAAACAGGCTCCTAGAGCATGTTACTCTAGACTGGATAAATATCTACAGTAGGAAGGGTTCAGAAAAGGAAGTGCAGACAACAACCTCTACATCAAGGTAACTCAATATAGTATTTTATTAATTGAAGTTTATGTTGATGATATTATTTTTGGAAGTACTAATGACAAGTTAAGCCAGAAATTTGAAAAGGATATGCAGAATAAATTTGAAATGTCATTACTTTGATAACTATCCTTATTTATGGGTCTTCATATATGTCAAAGAAACCAAGTAATTTTTATTTCTCAAACTAAGTATATCATAGAAATGCTAAAGAAGTTCGGAATTGAAGATTACAAACTAGTTACCACTCTTGTGCAAACTAGTTGCAAGTTGAGAAAAGATGATGATTCAAAGTCTACAGACCAAAGGAAATATAGGTCAATGATTGGTAGCTTACTATATGTGACAACATCCGGACTAGATGTAATGCAGGCAATTGGACAGGTGGCATGATTTCAAGTAGCACCAAAGGAATCACATGTCTTAGCGGTGAAAAGGATTTTCAGATATCTCAAAGGAACATAAGAGTTTGGATTATGGTATCTAAAAGGAAAGGATCTATCATGTATTGCTTACACAGATGCAGATTGGGCAGGTTTCATTGATGACCAATGAAGCACCAGTGGAGAAACATTTTGCTTGGGTGAGTGTTTAGTATCTTGGCTAAGAAAGAAACAATCATCAGTATCCTTATCTACAGCCAAAGCAGAATATATTTCAGTAGTAGGATGTTGTACACAGGTTGTATGGATAAAACAAACTTTGATAGATATACAGGTTGAGTATGATGATCCCATTCCAATCTATTGTGATAATACAATTTCCATCAGTATCTCAAAGAATCCGGTGATGCACTTCAAGACAAAGCACATTCCAATCAAGTATCACTTTCTACGGGAACAAGTGGTAGAGAAGAACATCATAATTGAATATGTTGGCACAAAAGAAAAAGTGGCAGAAATATTTACAAAACCTCTTCCAAGAGAATCCATTGAGTATCTTCGCCATAGACTCGAAGTAATTTCTACTCCAAAATGAATGATTTTGAATGCTTATCTTATATGTCTTATATTTACATGAGGAAGCACAAGAAAGAGGTCAGTTCAGGTTGGGAGATAAGTTTCAGGAACAGTTCAGTTAGGGGGTGTAGCCCCAGATGGAAATATGCCTTTTCCATTGATGACAAAGGGGGAGAGTTTTATCATATGCAAAGGTAAATTCTTGGAGAAAGAGCACAAAGGCATGGTTCCATGGGGAGCAATGGTAATAGGGGGAGCATGAGTGATATGACTTAAGTATTGCATCATAGTGTTTTCATCAATGCCAAAGGGGGAGATTGTTGATTATTTTGGTTGGTTGTCATTGATGTCAACCCTTGAAGAAATTCCGGTAGAAACATTCGGTAGCACAAAGGTTTGGGTAATGGACCCAAGTTTGTTTGATGTATAATGGTATGAGTTTTAATATATTTGAAGGTAAGACTATTCTATATGGATATTACATGTCATTCCATTTCCGATGGTATGTGGAACGTCACATAACTCCTCACGGTTAAAGTGTTATGGCCATGTGAAGTTGAAGAACACTCATGAGTCATCTAGAAGCCCTAAAAGGTCAAAGTAGTCAAAGTGGTTGCAAAGAAGAAATTATTTAAATAATAAAGTGAAGTGATGAGTGTACTATAAGTCAAAGTGGATACAAAAGAAATCATTTAAATAATAAAGTTAATGGAGAAATTACTAAGGGGACAAGTGGTTAGAAGTGAGTTAGCCCTAAAATAGGGAAAGTGGTTTAAGATGGTTAGAAGATAACCCCTTGAGGAAGCTACATAAAATTATAAATAAGAGGAAAGGGTCTCTCGTTTTAATTAAACTTGAGAATATTGAATATCTATAAATGATTGAGGTAACCAGAGGATATCTAAGGATAATTTTGTAGGGAAGGTGAAGTAAAGAAGGTCCAAATTCAAGGGAGGATAAATTATTTTGATGATGTTTTCTAAGGTATGTTATTTACAGGTCATCTCACCATTTGCGCAATAACGTTTTTCTAAAATGATTCAGATCGTGAAATATGGAGGCCATTGAGGAAACATATCCAAGTAGATGTGATAAAAATTCCATCTTGTGGGTCATTGTATTTTTGGAGTTACACTCCATGGAAAATAGGGTTTGTGGCTAGTCCTGAAACTAGTCTAAAACAAGTGTTTCGGGTAAAATAATCATAACTTCTTCATACGAGATCCAAATTTAGTAATACCAAATGTATTGGTTATAGTACAGTCTATAGTATTATGTGTACCATTTTCATATCCATACAACAAATATTTCGTGAGGGGCGCGCTCTACAAGTCCGCTCTCTAGAATAAGAAAGAATTCAACAAAGTCAAATACAGAGTTACAAATCAGATTTGGATGATGAAATTGATGAGCAATTTTGGTTGAGGTACATGTTGGGTACATGGTTGAGGAAAGTAATTGATGAGTTGGCACATACATGAGGTGTATAGTTGATGATGTTGGTACATCTTGATGAGTCATATCTTATGTGTATTTGATGCATGATTGGTACATATTTGATGCATGGTTGATGCACTTGTTGATGGTACAGGTTGAGGTATAGGTTGGTGTATGGTTGATTTACTTTTTATGGTATAGGTTAATTACAGGTTGGTACAGGTTGTTTGGTGCAGGTTGATTGGTACAGGTTTACAACAGTATATCTCACAGTGATAGTGTGAGAGTGGTTACATCATTCTACTTATATCATAGGGCAGTTGGACGAGGCAACGATAGGTGGTTGTATCCACCTTTTGGTTGTAGCTAGAGAACATAGGGGGTTGTAGCCTCCTTCTGGTTGTAGCCATAGAATTGGGGAGTTGGAGCTTCCCTCAGCTTGTAGCCTGAGAAACTAGGGGGTTGGAGCCTCCTTCCAGTTGCAGCTAGAAAACAAAGGAAGTTGGTGCTTCCAATGAATGTAATTCTTAAAGACGTATAATAAAAAACATTATTTGGTTTTCTCTTGCTTTGGGTTTCCACGTAAAAACACTGGTGTATTATGTATGTGTATGATTTCTCATTTGTTCATTGTTTATTTACTCTTCAACTATTGGATGATAATGCTACATTGATATAACACTTTCATTTATGGTTAAAAAGGATTAAATTTCTTTATTATTGATTCACCGCCCTCTCAGTAATTCAACATTGTCATGGCTTTCCATGGCGAAAATATCCTATGATAAGTTGGATCCCGAGTGATATTGATATTATTTGTCTATTTGAAACTTGAGATCATGAAAATTCTAAGGTCCCTAACATAGAAGGATTTGTCTTGTGGTCGACATGGAACAAAAATTCCCACTGTAGAGGGATAGGAGGCATAGCTTGTTATATTAGAAAGAGGATTTCTCCTCACATTCGACTTCATAAGATTGACCCTCTCAATTAGTACATTTGGATAGAAATTTTAGACACCAATGCTAAGAAGATGTATATAGAAATTTTCTATTTTGCACCTATTAATTCTAATTTTTATAAGAAAAACAATCTAGATAGCAATTTTTCCTATAATAATTTAGAACAAGATATTTATAGTTTGAAAAATGAAGGTAATATCCTCCTGCTAGGAGAATTTAATGCTAGGACTCCAACTAAACAAGCTACTCTTTGAAGCACTCATTCCAACCATAATCCTTTATGGCTAGATGAGGACCTTGTTTATCTAATAGCTATAAAAGAAGCGCTAAAGACCTAATTGAGAATTTGTTTGGTACTAAGTTGGTCAAGATCTGCATCTCTCAAGACCTAATCATTTTCAATGGAGTAATGAAGTGGCCAAACTCCAAATAGATGACCTGTATTCATGGGTTATGTAGTAGTGTCGTAGATTAAGTGATATTTGATATCCTCATTTCCAACCAAATAGAAAGTTTTAACCTTTTAAATGACCACTAACCCGACTCTCGTCATAAACCTTTAACCCTAACTCTAAACTTTTCCATGAACAAGAGCGCCATTAAAGAGAATTATGATAATAAAAGACAATTGCGCTTTGACAAAAGTACAGTTGGCCTTCTCTTAAAGGATTTAAATAGTAAATTACATCTCCTAACTTATAAGGACAACATTGAAGAACTCTATCATAATTTTACAACTAGCCTTTCCACTTCTATTAACAAGTTCTCTTTCTAGGTGTCCTCTAAAAATAATAATAGAATGACCAACCCTTGGTATGATAAAGAATGTAAAATTTATAGGAAATTCATCAGGGATGCTTCTAATGAGTCCTTAAAACTCGATAATATCAATATGTACAAATCCCTAATTAAAAAGAAAAAAATGTACTATATCAATAAAAGGAAAGAACAACTTTCACAACTATCTAAGTTGGATCCTAAGAAGTTCTGGAGCCAAATTCTAAACCGCAATACTAAAGAAAATAATATGATTCCCTTAAGGGACTGGAATTCCTACCTTAAAAGTCTTTATGAGTTCCTTAATTCCATGGACACCATTCTTATTGTCCCTACAGAGGTTGCAGTTTTTTCTTTAGATGACATAGAGTTCAGAGTTAAGAGGCTTGCAAATGGCAAAGCTAAGGACATTGAAGGCTACCAAGATGAATTTTTTTAAATTAGAGGGCCTATCCTTATCCCTTACATACACAATCTCTTCAATTTAGTAGTAAAGCAGGGCTTCCCTAAACCCTCAACACAAAGCCTCATTGTTCCTATTTTTAAAAATGGGGATAGAAACATTCCCTCTAATTATAGGACCATTATGATTATCCCAATTTTAGCCAAGATTTATGGAATTATTTTGGAAAAGAAGATTAGCCTTTGGATAGAAATTCATGGTAAAAGAGTTAAAGGCTAGGTCAAGTTTAGGAGATATCATTCAACTGTGGACCATCTTGTTATCTTTAGGAACATTGCAGAGGAGTTCTGTAATACTAAAACCAATTTTTTTTGTTGTTTTGTTGACTTTAGAAAATCTTTTGACACGGTTCCTAGGAAAAACCTTTGGAATAGGTTGGAAGAGATAAATGTGCCTCTCGAGTTGAGGGCTACTACAATAAGGATGTATGAGAATATTATTGCTAAGTTTAAAAATATTGAGGGATAGTCGAAAGATATTAATTACAATATTGGACTCAAACAAGGTTGTCCCTTGTCCCCTACCCTTTTTGGCATATACGTTGACAAGTTAGAAGATTGTTTGGAAAAAGCAGGTTGTGTCAGCCCTACTCTCACTGGTATAGTCATCAATATAATTCATTATGCTGATGATATCATTCTTATGGCGAGGAGTCCCCGTGATATTGAAAACCAACTAAGAATCCTCAAGGATTTTTTCTCCAATATTTATATGACTATTAATACTGATAAGAATAAGGTCATGATTATTACATCCAATAAAATCACTTATGATACCTTCATATATGACAACAACAAATTGGAGGAATTGAATTCATACAAATATCTTGGAATTGATATTCACCACAAGCTCAACTGGAATTATAGCATTAAGAAAAGGGTTATTAGGGGATGGAAAGATTATTATGGGCTTGAAAACAATTGTAATTCAGTCGATATTTGGATTTGGAATAAGAAGAAACTCCTCTTTGAGACTCTCATTACACTTGTTATTCTTTATGAATGTGAAGTTTGGGGCTGTAGTATCTCCCGTGAATCCTGGAGAAATATAGAGAAAATACAAACGAATTTTATAACCTATAATCTCAAAATTAAAGGAAATACGCCCTATCCCGTCCTCCTCTTAGAAGCAAGCCTCTCCCCCATTGAGAGAATGACTATGACTAGATACCTGGTGTATAAGAACAAGTTAAACAAAATGGAAGACAAGTGACTTCCTAAAATTGCTTCAAAATCGAGTCGTAACCACCATCAATTCAAGCGAGGATGGCATAAAGATGCCTAGTCTTGGCTAAACTATTGGGGAATCATGGAAGACACCATTATGCAAAATAAATATACTATTAAAAATATCATCAAATCAAAATTTAAGGAGAAAATGTGGTGTTATAAAGAGTTAGAGGAAAAAATAAAGTTAAGGTATTCTAAGGATGTAATCAACCCCAATCTAGAAGATCAAAATTATCTATCTATTTTGACGAGTGTAAAGAAAAAAATAAGCATTGTTGAGATAAGAGCAAATTCTCATGAGCTCCATAGTGAAACTGGGCATTGGTCAATTCCTAAAACACCATGGGATGAAAGAGTGTGTCACCTTTATGCCACTGAGAAGGTTGAAGATGAAAAACACTTTCTCTTAGATTGTCCATCATATACCCAGATTAGATTTCATTTTCAAAATATTTGTCACACTACCAACTTTCCTGACCTTATAACTCAACAAAACTACGGTGATGTTGGAAAGTTTCTCTTAATGATTTTCGAGCACAGAAACAAAATTCTAAAGAATTGCAAGTAATCACTTACCCTCTTAAGGTTTGATCGACCAATTCAATCTTAGTGGATGTTAATCATCATCATCATCATCATCATCATATATATATATATATTAAATTTAATGAAATTGCAAATAAAAGTTTATAAAAAAAAATTAAAAACAATTTTGTAATTTAAATAGTAAAATTCAAATAAAAAAAAATAAAACAAAATGAAATGCATGATTTTTTTGTAAGCGTAGATGTCTTGTTTGGGTGTTGTGGGTGTCGGGGGGAGGGGGGCGATGCCTGACATCGGCCCAGCCCCCACGGGATAAGTTATGGCCCCACGGGACCACGTCTTAGCCCATGGGGGCTAGGACGATGTCGGGCATTACCCCTAATGCCGTCAACAAGTTAATAAAAGTAAGATTTTAATTTGTTTTTTTTTATATAAACAATTTAGTATTTACAATTTAATTTTTAAATAAATTTGAAACAAAGTTTTTTTTTTTTTTTTTTTTTTTTTT